>JAHTLZ010000275.1:22406480-22430861 GCA_023846285.1 Phrynocephalus versicolor
TGTGTGTGTGTGTGTGTGTGTGTGTGTGTGTGTGTGTGTGGAATCTGGTCTCTGGGTGTCTGAATTTCGTTGTATGTGCATACTGTGTATATACACACAATGACAATTATTTTTTTATTATTACTAATAAGAAGAGGAGGACATATTTTTGTTTGTTTGTTTCACTTCATTTTTGGCCACAGTCAGAAATATCTTTACATCTAAGAATGGCATTTTAAATATCCTAATGGAAAAGAAAGCAAAACACAGACACACAAAACTTTTCAGGCTCTGAATGTTGAGTGCTTAACTCATACACATCTGGGTCTGAATCCTTGTGTATTCAGCCATGTGCTGAATGAAGATTACCTCTTTTACACAAGTTCACCTTTACATATTCTCTCTAGGCTTGCTCTAGCTATACGTATTGAATACGATTGGTAGAAAGGAGGGAACATGCATTTCATTCATTTTCTTTCTAAAGTATCTACTAAAATTTGCCAAGAACTTCGTAGTCAAGAGTAAAATAATTTGAGTATTAAACAAATTGAATGTGGGAGACAGTGAAACTGTCAGATGCCCTCTCCCATTATTCCTGGCAATTCCCATTAGGATTTGAGAATGGAAGGTAGATTTTGCTCTTAACTGCAACAGTTTCCTCAGAAAAAGAAAGAAAGAAAGAAAGAAAGAAAGAAAGAAAGAAAGAAAGAAAGAAAGAAAGAAAGAAAGAAAGAAAGAAAGAAAGAAAGAAAGAAAGAAAGAAGTGTCTGCACATGTGGACATCACCAGATGATTAACTAGATGAAGCCAAACAGAATACAGGAGAATATAGAACCAAGCAGAAGCAGGAGTTGGAGAAGCTGTACCAAAACAAGACCAGGAGTAGGCTGTGGTACTGATCATGAACAGTTAGTCTCCAACATTAGAGTAAAGCTGAAAAAAGACTATACAAGAATTGTAGGGCCAAAATATAATTTAATCAGCATTTCAGATGAATTTAAAGTCCACATAAAAGCAGATTTGCATTACTAAACTCGATTGTGAATCAGAAGAATTGTAGATTGAAATGAGATTGTTAGGGAAGAATGCAGAGAGACAGAAAGAGAGAGAAACCTAGATAGATGATGGAAGAAACACTTAAAATTGTAAATGACCGGATCAAAAGTAAATGGGGATAAAGCCAGAACTGTCAGAAGGTTTTCAGCAATATCATGTACAGACAAGAGAACTACCATAATAACCAGTGCAGAGAGATGGGAGAGAGAGAGAGAGAGAGAGAGAGATGAAAAAAGGGGGAAACAATATCTGAGAAACCAAAGGAAAAATTAATCCTGAATTAGGAGTCCTGAATGACCAACAGGGAAGCATTTTTATATGGTATGAAAGAAAGCAAATTGACCAAGAGAAAATAAAGAAAAGCTGCAGACAGTATACTGTCTCTATGATTCTATGATTTTATGATTCTACACTAAACTATGCAGAAAAAACAAAAGGATGACAGATTCTTTTGAAGAGAAATCCTAAGATGAAGAACCTTCAATTCTAGAAAGTGTAATGAAACCTTTCCTGACAGCACTAAGAAGAAATAAATCATCTGGCTGAATGAATCTGACAAAGCCCTAACAAGAATATGCCAAAAAATATGAAAAACAAAACAGTGGCCCACAAACTGGAAACATTCAATTTTCCAACCAAGTTTCAGTCTCCAAGAAGGGAGATGCCAAGGAGTGTAGTGACTAGTGAACCACTACTTTAATTTCCCATGCAAGCAAAGAAAGCCTGAAGGCATTGCAATAATAAGCCTTTTACCTTATATAGAGTAAGAGCTGTCTGATGGAAATTGCCACCAAGAAATCAAGATGAGGACTGAGACTTGGAAAGGCAGTAATTAAGGAATTAGGAAAGATTGTCACGTGCAAGGCTGTGTCACTGGAGACAAAGGCTGATGCTCCAAATTATCATATTTACAATCATCATGTATGGGTGTGAAAGACAAGATGCATGAAGCCCAGCTGCACTGGTTTGGACATATCCTGTGTGCCGATGAGGAAACTCTGGCCAAAAAGGATCTCACCCTGCAGGTCAGTAGATCCCTATTGAGGGAATGTCCAAAACAGTGCTGGATAAACACCCTTGAGAATGACATGGATTCACCCAGACCTAGCCCATGTCTGCCAAGTGGAAGGCCAAAACAAGAACAGCAGATCCTACTGCCAAGTGGGACAAATGCTAAGAAAAAGAAGAAGATGTATGGGTGTGGAAGCCAGACAGGGATTGAAATGTAGTCCTGGGAGAAAGCTTTGTGAATATCCTGAACTGCCAGAAGAATGAACAAATGGATTCTAGATATATAGAAGCCTAAATTATCTTTGTAGGCAAATATGCTGTCCTACTTTGGACTCATCATGAGAAGGCAGGATTGTCTGGAAAAGTTGCTGGGAAAGTTTGAAGGCAGCAGGAAAAAAGGAAGACCAGCTATAATATAGAGGAGTTCCCTAAAGGGAGACTTGAGGGCTTGAGCTTGGAATTGCTGAGCAGGGCTGTTGAGGACACAACATTATTTATTGATATTTATTGATATTTATATTTCTATATTGCAACCGATTTTCCCAATGGGAACTCTGGGTGGTATACATAGAGACAACACGTAAGAAATTAAACCCAACAACCAATAATGCAATAAATTAGAGACAGGCGGGGGAAATATCTTAAGTAAATAAAAATAAATAAATAGGGTGACCATAGGTCAGAGCCAATATGACGGCACAAACCAGCCCAAACACCATCGGGTATTTCTAAATACATGGTACCATATACATGTAAAACTTTTATATTGCATACCCTTGTGTGAAATAAACTGCAAGACAGTATGGGAGCAGTATTTCTGTGAAGATTCTCAGTCATCCAAGGGAGTTTAGATGGAAGTTCAGTCATGGCAACTGAAACTTCTTTTCTTGAGAGAATGAAATGTTTCCCTGCTCATCCAAACAGCTGCTCAGTCTGAGGAAAGCTAGTTGCAAGTCCACCATTTTATATTTCACTTTGACCTCATGGCACCCTGGTCTGAAATAGGCTCATAAGATGGACAATGGCTTGAATAGGCTCGTTAGGTGGACAATAAGTTCATTAGGTGGACAATGGCCTAAGGTGCATGAAAGTCTCACCTTTAACCTTCCCAACACCCATTAATTATGGGTTGTTAGCTATGGCCTTGGTGGTGGAGGTGTGAATTATTTTGATTTGTCTGGGGATTGTTGAAATCACTGCCTGATAAGTAGCAGATAGACTATTCCTGAGGCCCCCCACCTCTGTTGAGAGAGTGACTTTTAATACTCACATGAATGGCTTCCCTGATCCCTCTCTCAAACCACCTATCCTCTCTGTCTAATATGGGTACATCCTCATCTTTGAATGAGTGCCCTTTGTCCTTCAAGTGGAGGTATACTGCTGACTCTGGTCCTGAGCTGTTACCCCTCCTATGTTGTGCCATTTTCCTGTTTAATGGCTGTTTTGTTTCTCCATTGTAGACGTCTGCACACTCCTCACTGCACTGGACTGCATATACTATATTGCTCCTTTTATGTTTCGGTGTCAGGTCCTTTGGGTGGACGAGTCTCTGCCTTAGTGTGTTTGTGGGTTTGAAATAAACAGGGATGTGATGTTTGCCAGCCAAAAATCCTTTTAAGCTTCTCCGACACTCCAGCCATGTAAGGAATTACCATGTTCTTCCGTCGGGTCTGGGTCTCAGACTGATCCCTTGTTCTTCTGGGGTGGCCCACTGCTTTGTTGAAGTTCCACTTTGGATATCCACAGGCCTTAAGTGCTGTCTTCAGGTGCCTGTCTTGCTTCTGTGTAGGTGGGGATGCTCTCTGCTCTGTGGCTTAGGGTCCTGATGACTCCTAATTTGTGTTGTAATAGATGGTGGAAGTCAAACTGTAAGTACTGATCTGTTGGGTAGGTTTCCTGTAAACTTCTACTTCCAGGCCACAGTTGGTTCTGACGATGACTGCACAATCCAGGAAAGCCAGCCTGTTGTCCTGGGTGACTTCCCTACTGAACTTAACATTAGGGTCCACCACATTGATGCGGGCTGTAAAGGCCTGTACTTCCTGAGTCTTGATTTTCACCCAGGTATCATCTCTGGGAAGATGTTGAGTGCCTTCTTCTCCACTTCTTCTGTGCATAGTTTAGCAACAATGGGTGACACTGGGGAACTCGTGGCACAACTATGTAGAAGTCCCCTCGGTACATGAAATACATGGTGTTCAGACACAGATCCAGGAGCCAGCATATCTGGTCTGGGTTGAGGCTGCTTCTGGAGGCGAGGGTGCTGTCTTCTCTTAGTCTTCTCTTTACAGTTGTTAGGGCATTGGTGGTGGGAATGCTGATAAAGAGAGATGTAACATCAAAGGATACCGTGGTTTTGTCTGTATCCAGTTTCAACTCGCTGATTTCAAACCCCTCTGAATTGTGCACGTGGTGGTCCATGAGTCCAACCAGTGGGGCTAAGATAGTCACCAGGAATTTTGCAATGTTATAAGTCACTGAATTTATACTACTACTGATGATGGGTCTGAGAGGGACTTCTTGCTTGTGGATTTTGGGAAGTCCATAAAAGCAGGGGACGGTCTCTCCAGGATATAACCAGTGCTAAGTAACACTGTCAATTTTGTTATCCTTCTCTAAGTGTTTTAAGCATTCTATTACTTTTTTTTTTCTTGTAATTGCTGGTGGGGTCTCTTTTTATATGTCACTTTAATATTATTATTATTTTATTTTTATTGTGTTACTATTTTATGGTTTTATTGTATGAATTGTTTGTATTTGTTAATTGTTGTAAACCGCCCAGAGTGACCTCACTGCTATATGGGCGGTATAAAAATCCAATAAATAAATAAATAAATAAATAAATAAATAAATAAATAAATAAATAATTTTTTAGTTTTTCATATGTGGGTTGGTCATCTAAAAGTCAGATAACTTTTTCTTGGTAGTCCACAGTGTTGAGGACGACAGTGCATTCTTTGTCTGCAGGCAGAATTGTGATGTTCTCATCCTTGCTGAGGGATTTCAGAGCACCCCTCTCCTGGCTGGTGAGGTTGGATGGTGGTGTTTGAGCACTGGAGAGTGCAGCAGAGACTTTTATCCTGAGTTGTTCAGCTTCTGCTGCTGGCAGATTGTTGCTGTGGATGGCCGATTCTGTAGCTATGATGAAATCCACAACAGGAACCTGCTGGCAAAATTTAGGCCTTTGGATAGGACCTTCCTCTCTGCCTAGGTGAGTTCCCTGTTCGAGAGGTTCTTCACCCATTTGTCGTTTACATCTCCTGTCACAGTCCCATTGTCCTTCTTCCTCCTGCCAGTTTCTTTTACTGTTTACAGGAGAGGAGAAGATCAAACTTCTTCATGTGCCTCTCTTTGTCTTTGTAGTGTTGAGCCATTTGTGCTTTGTGGACAAAATCTATGACTGCATCCAGTTGCTATGACTCAACTTCCAGAGTATGGGAAAAGAAAAGGCTGCCTAGGGAAGCTATGAAATACCTTCTTTTTATGGCTGCCCAAAGTCATACTGCTTCAGGACAGAATGGTACCTCGGGTGATTAACCAAGTCTTCCTTTTAATGATAAGTTTGTCCAGAGGCTCTGCAAAATGTCCACTGCTGGAAGTAAAACAAGGAGTTCTATGTGACTCATGGATTTGTATGTGCAGTCATCCATTACAATGAAGGGTCACAGCTAAACTTTTCCACAGAAGCAAGGTATGAGAGTCATCCTTTCAAAGGGAAATAGTGTCCTCAAAGCAAAGCAAAACAGATCACCTCTTCATCATCTAACTCAGATGATATAAGTATCTACAAGGTCAATTTGTGGCCTTCTAGATATTGCTGAACGGTAGCTGCCAGGGTTCATCAGCTAAGGCTGTGCCATCTAGCAGTGGTGGGAGGTGAAGCCCAACACTGCTGTTTCTTCCTACTCCAAAATGGCCAATCATTTTGGCTTATTCAGAGTACTAAGCATAATTCACTCCAGAAACATGCTTGTAATCCAAAGCACTTGTAAATTAAAGCAAATTCCCCCATAAAAAATATTGGAAACTCATATAATTTGTTCTACAGACCAAACATATTTATATAATGATGATTACAATACTGTAATGTAATGTAAAATAATAAGCAAAATGCAAAATATAAAGAAAAAAATAAAACAAATTAAAGAAAAATATAATTATAAAGAAAAATAAAACAAAATCCTCACTCGCACTCACCTTTGGAAACCTTCATGGCTGGTGTGAGGGAGACTTCTCTTCCTCTCTCTCCTCTCTCTGCTTTTGTGGCTTACCTGAGATGGAATGTTCCAAACAATCATCCACAAACCAGTGCGGGGAGCCACCATTGGCTCACTTGTGATCATGTGACAAACTGCAGTGCTCATATTGCAAGACATTGATCATTGATCAAGGCAAAATTTATATGAAATATTTACTCATCTTAGACAACACTTGTAGACCAAGGTACTCATAAACCAAGGTTTTACTGTATATTGTTGCTACATGTTGGGGGTTAGCAATGGGAGCTCACTGTGCTGCGTGGCACCCGGGATTTGAACTGCTGAGCTGCCAACTTTGCAGCCGACAGTTTCAGTGCTCTACCTGCTGAGCCACCTCTTGTTTTGTCCACACACATTCATGCAGCGAAACCAACCCTATCAGGAAGGATAGGCAATCATGTCAGATGGCAAACTCTGTATGGCAGTGTTGGTAATTTCCTGGCTGTTTTGCAGAGGTAGTCAGATCCGGCTATTTGATCCCCCCTTCTCTCCCTCCCTCCCTCCCTCTCATTCTCTCTCCCCTCCCCCCACCCGCCTGTAAGCATCCCAAGTCCCTTGGCTGGGCTGCTCTAGGAGGCAGGGAAGTCTTGCTGGGGGCACTGAATGTTCCCGGGTATCAGAGGCAAGTCCACACTGTTCTTTCTGTTGTACAACAGGGGGTGGGGAGAGGAGGGGCGCATCCAGCAGCTGCAGGGACCTCATGGAGGTGCAACGGGAGGAGAAGACAGCAGGCTGGCAGAGGTGTGATCAAGGTGGCGGTTGGAGCTGTCAGCTTGCAGTGTCCCGGAATAAGGGGCTGCCATCCTCTCCCCTGGCATGAAGCTTGAGCCCTGGGCCGCCTCCCCCCCCTCCTCCTGACTATTCTCAGAACTCTGTCCTGAGATTCCAAAGGTTTCTTCCCTTCCTGGTCTGGGTAAAAGATGGATTTTTGAAGCCAATGAGGGATCCTCTTGACCTTGTATGGGTTTTAGCATGAGATGCTTCCCAAATCCCCTCTGGGGCGCTTCATTAGTTCTCCATATAGTTCTCCCCAGAGGGAGACCACAGCTGCGGTATACGGATATCTGTAAGAGGGACCTGAAGGCCTTGGGAATGGAGCTCAACAGTTGGGAAACCCTGACCTCCGATCGCACTGTCTGGAGGCAAGAGATACAGCATGGTCTACATAAATTTGAAGAGGCATTTGTCCAACAGGCAGAGGAAAAGAGGCAGGCACGGAACGAGCAAAACTCGAGGACGAGGCAAGAAACAGAATACATCTGCCCCCAGTGCGGTAGAGACTGCTATTCCCGAATTGGTCTATTTAGTCACACTAGGTGTTGTTTTTAGGATCTCTACTCCAGGCATGATACCATAGTCTTTCGAGACTGAAAGATGCCAATGAATGATGCTTCCCAAATAACCATCAAATCATACAGTACATCTCATTAACGTCCAAACACTGCACATTAATAAACATGGGTCCTCCAACGCATCACTATGCAGTGGTGCAAAAAGATGGATCCAAGGCATGGATCCTCAAGGCATGGATAACTGATTTTTATCCAGGATCTCCTCCAAACCACTCTTCCATCCATCTCTGCACACAGATTGCACACCAAAAATCAAGGGTCCATCAGTGCATGGCCCCACTGCAAAACATAGATCAAATGCATGGATCCACTTGATTTTTTCTACAGGATCAGCTCAAAATCAGTATCATAGGCCCCATTTTTGCCAACAGATTACACACCAAAAATCATAGGTCCATCAGCACATGGCTCCACAGTGGTGAAAAACATGGATACAAGGCATGAATCATCAGGGATCTAACTGATTTTTATCCAGGATCTCCTCCAAACCACGCTTCCATCCATCTCTGCACACAGATTACACACCAAAAATCAAGGGTCCATCAGTGCATGGTCCCACAGTGGTGCAAAACATGGATCCAATGCACGGATTCACTTGATTTCCTATGATTTTTACATTGGAATATATTAAAACCACTGCCACATCATAGGCCTGATCTTTGCAGACAGATTTCACACCAGGAATCATGGGTCCATCAGTGCGTGGCTCCGCAGTCGTGCAAAAGCATGGATCCAAGGCATGGATCCGTAAGGATCTAACTAATTTTTATCCAGGATCTCCACTCTCCCACTGCCAGCCCCACCTCTGCCCACAGACTGCACACCAAAAATCACAGGTCCATCATACCCTCAGGTGCAATGGAGAATAAATCAATGCCGTCTTCCCTGTGGCAACGCTTCAGGTACTGGACTGCTATCATGTCTCCTCTCTGCCTTCTCTTCATCAGGCTAAACATGCCTAGTTCCTTTAGTCTTATGCAGAAGGAGGTTGTGGCCTACCTTATTAAATGTGGAGCCTTCTGCTGATGGACATGATTTCTGGTGTATGATCTGTGGGCTGAGATGGCAGCCTATGAAGTAAGAATGGTTTTAGTATGCTCCAGTGTAAAAATCATATGAAATAAGGTTGATCTGTGCCTTGGATCCATGCTTTGGATCCATGCAGAACCATGTGCTGATGGACCTATGATTTTTGGTGTGCAATCTGTGTGCAGAGATGAGCCCTATGTTGGGAGACTCGTTTGTGGCTGATCCTGGATAGAAATCAGATCCGTGCCTTGGATCCAAGTTTTTGTGTCCCTGTGCAGTCATGCACTGATGGACCCATGATTTTTTTGGTGCAATGTGTGGACAGAGATGGGGACTATGATGTAACAGTGGTTTTAGTAGGGTCCAATGTAAAAATAATATAAAATTAGGTTGCTCTGTGGCTTAGATCCATGTTTTTGTGCCACTGCACAGCCATGCACTGGAGGACCCATGACTATTAATGTGTAGTATTTGGACGTTAATGAGATCTGTAATTTGATGGGGATTTGGAAACGATCCAATGGAAAAATCATATGAAATCAAGAGAATCCGTAAAAATCCACCTTTTACTTTGGTGCTGAGGTTGCGCACATTCCCTGGCATCCTTGCATGTTGCTGGACTTGCCATCACAGGAGTGCCAGACTGATGCTGAAGGCTTGCGCCTCCTCAGGACCCTTCTGGGCATTTTGGGCCAACGTGTGAGCCCCTTTTCCCCAGGAGGGGAGGGTGCATGTAGACCTTCTGAAAGTTTTCTTCGGCTGATGTGGGAGGAGTGGAGGGGAGACTGCAGGCAAGAAGTGTAGTTTGCTTCCTGTTTTCACCTGGATCCTGCTTCCCGGAGAGGCTGAATAGGGCTGGAAAAGGGCTGTCTCAAGGAAGCAGAGAAGCTCTCACCTTTTCTTCCTAAGAACTGCTTGGTGAGGAAGATCACCGCTGGAAGGGGGTGTGCATTCTTTTCAGAAGGTCCTTTGTGGGGGGGGGGGGGGCCCGCCAAAACTGACTTTGTCCCCTGGTGCTGAAAACCTTAGCCATGCTTCTGCCCGTCTCCTGAGCCCCTGCTAAGGGCTGGCTGTTTCTGATGTGATAAAGGATGCCATTTCACCCCCTGCTCTGAGGTAAAATTCAGCTGCCAGTCTAATTAGCTTCTACATGGCAACTGGGGACTAGGGTATCATCTTGTCCTTTGCCTTAGGCAGCTAAATTCCAAGGCCTGGCCCTGTCAAATGAAATCCCCTTAGAAGGGAAAGAAAATGAAGCTAATAATGATCTCTAAATATGTAGCTGCTGAGGGAACAGGCCAGCGCTGGATTCAATAGACGCCAAGAGAGCAAAACGGCCTGCATGGGGAGGTGACAGAGGCAACAATCAGAGATGGGAAGGGAAGTGGAAAGGAACATGTTTGAGAGCAAAGGCTCTCAGATAGAAGTAATTGGCAGAGCTGTTTTTCAACAGGCAGTTCTAGTCGCAGAAGACACCTGCATGAAAAGTTTTAACAAGGTTCTTCGATAGCACCTGCATCCCCCCCCAACCCACACAGGGTATTTGTACACGACCCCTAAACTCTGCTGCAAACGGCTCCCAGCTACGGAGCTTAAAATTGTTTCCCCACCAGCTCCGGAGTTTACAGAAAATTAAGTGCGGCCACGCCCACCTAAGCGCGTCCCAGCACACTTTTCAGATACCTTCTCTTGGAGGGTGAAAAATCCCAGATCCGGATGTAAAGGAGTGAGTGCCAGGCTCTCCTCGCTTCTGTTTGTTGTTGTTTTTTGCTTCCCACCCCTTTAATAGAAGGAATCAGGATGACGACGGGGCTTGGGGAGGCTTGGACCGGCAAACGGAGGTGAGCCTGCATTCTTTTGTCCCCTTTTTTCTCCCTCCCCTCACGCAGACAGGATCAAGGAAGTGCGGAGGGGTGGGGATGCAGGAAGAGCAATGAACCCCCAAGATCTCTGGTCCGAATTTAAGTGGCCAGCGGATCTTAGGGGTCGTGTGAAAAGGCCCACAGTAAAAAGAAAAGGTCCACGTGCTTCCCTCCATTTTGTCCAGTAGCTCAACCCATTCTTCCTTGGTCACTTCTGCCTACCAGAATGTTCTCCGGACTTCCTTCTCCCCTCCCCAAAAGAATGTTTTAAATGTGAGTGTCTCTTCTCTCTACAGCAGCAAAGAGAGACATGCAAGACTCTCTCTATCTGCAATTTCACTGTCTTCCTTCAATAGGTCTTTTGTTCTTCAAGGCCATTTCATTTCCATGTAGCATAAAGGCCCATTGTTCTCTTCATTATTCTACATCCTTAGCTGCATCTATCTAGAGATACCAGATTTTGTGAAATTCCACTGAGAGCTTGAAGGTCTTCTTCCGCATTCCCACCCACCATTAACCTTTGTCCTTCTCACTGCTGAGAAAGGTAATGGCTAAAGGGTCTGCACCATTGCACACAGGGACACCATTAAGCAAAAGCAACAGAAATGAGAAGTTGCCTTCTTGACTGAGTTAGACGGTTTTCATGGGAAATTATTGAGGAGATGTTTTGTCTGGCTGCTTTCACTGCACATTGGGGAGTGGGAGTGTGAATCATTCTTCTTTCTCAGAGAAACTGAGTAGTAAAGTTATACTTCCTCATAATATGATGCCTCTAGCGGCAAAATAGGGATTAAAGAGATCTAAAAGACAATGCACCAAAACAAAACTAGAATCTGAAGGCCAGTGCCAAACTACGTTTCAGTTAATTGCAGAAATTCACATTTTTGTACTATAAATCGTGGGTTCCCTAATGCCCTGAATCCTAAGCATGAGTAAGCCTTTAGATGGCAGGTAGTGGGCAGAGATTGTTCTCTTCCTGTCCCAGTTCAGGCAGAAACCACCTCTCCAAAAATGAAAATCTGTACGGTGGTAACTATGGTCATTGGGCCAACAAAAATTCACAGAAATCTGCAGGTTTTCAAGGCTACAGATCTATTTCCCAGGTGACCTGTTACAAAGGTCGAAAGATTAATAAATATAAAGCCCCTATAAACATAAGACCTTTTCTCATAATGTCTGACATCACAGGGTACCATGAATCAGTGTGGTCTCCAAAGATGCCATCTACATCTCAAGGAAAGTCCCATGCCATACTATTTTGTTGTTGTTGTTCAGTCGTTCAGTCATGTCCGACTCTTCTTGACCCCATGGACCAGAGCACGCCAGGCCTTCCTATTTTCCACTGCCTCCCAGAGTTTGGTTAAATCCATATTGGTTGCATCAATGACACCGTCCAACCATCTCATTCTCTGCCGTCCTCTTTTCCTTTTGCCTTCAATCTTTCCCAATATCAGGGACTTTTCCAAGGAGTCCTCTCTCCTCATGAGGTGGCCAAAGTACTGGAGCCTCAGCTTCAAAATCTGTCCTCCCAGTGAACATTCGGGGTTGATTTCTTTCATGCCATATCATGCACCCATGTAGCCCAATGATTGATGCTCATGGTGCCAAAATGTTCTCAGATTTATTACCTGGCTCAGTTGACTAGGGACAAGGTGGCTTAGTGGACTAAAGGTCCAAAAACTGTCGACTGCAAAGTCGGCAGCTCAGCGATTCAAATCCCGGGTGCCACTCAGTGGAGCGAGCTCCCGCTGATAACCCCAGCTCCTGCCAACCTAGTAGTTTGAAAGCATGTAAATGCAAGTAGATTAATAGGTACCGCTGTAAAAAGCAGGAAGGTAAAACAGTGTTTCCTTGCAGCCATGCTGGCCATGTGGCCATGGACTTGTACAACACTGGCTCTTCGGCTTGAACATGGAGGTGAGCACTGCCCCTAGAGTTGGACACGACTAGCATGCATGTGCAGGGGGAACCTTTACCTTTACCTTTTTTACGTTAATGTAGCCTCTGCTTTGACTCCCCACCACCATCCTGTATTAGTTTCCCTTTCCCTTCCACACTAACAAGTTTTATTTATATTCTTATTGACTGGCAAATTGTAAGAGATTTCTCATTTGATAAAAGATGTTTGGCCTTCTGTTCATGTTAGTGTCATAATATCCTCCTCTTTTTTCCTGTAGGGAAATCTACAAATAATGCAATGCTATGGCAAGCCCAGCAGTAATCTTGCTGGGCAAGCCTGCAATGCTTTCAGTCTTCAAGGTGCTTGATTTCTTTATTTAAGGGCCATGCCATCTCAAAGCAGTGCATGCTGTAGCACTGGAAAGATACAAGATAAGATGCTTTAGGAAATGGCAGAGGAAGAAAGCTGATAAAAATAGTTCCCGGTAGATAGCATGTAACTCTGTGAAGATTCCACCTCTCTGGTGATGCTGCCTCGGCTGGTGCACACTGCCCATCAATAACATTTGGAGAACCATGCTTAACAATCATGGAAAACTAAATAGACCAGGACTTTGAAGGTCCAGATCTTTCTCCCCTGTTAAGCCCTGACTTACTGGGCTCCGTTAGACCTCTTGCTTGCTTTCAGCGCAGCCTACCCGGCTTATTGCTGTGAAGCTGAAATGGGGATGAAGAAAGCCATAGATGCTACCTGACCTGACCGGAGGAAAGATAAGATATGAATGTAAGAAATAAATAAATTCCCATCAGCCCTTGGCAGCCTGACCAATGAAAGGAGGAGACCATCTAGAGCAGTGGTTCTCAACCTTGGGTCCCCAGATATTCTTGGAATGCAAGTCCCATAAGTCCTGGCCAGCATATACAGTAGAACAGTTACCCGAGGTCTGGAACCACTGATCTAGAGCACCACACATCTTCCATATCTGGTTTAGAAGAAGGTCAGGACACGCCAGCCCTCCAGTGGCATCAGCCATCCCAGTTTTAACATGCAAAGCAGAAGCCGTGCAGAAGTGGTTCCAAGCTCTAAATATTTTTTTTCTATAAATACTTGAAACTTGCTTTTTTAAAGGCTTTTAAACTTTAAAGATAGCTCTTAGAACACTCTCTGGAGTGCTATAAGAGATGCGTTGTCATGGGAATTTTAGCCCAGGTCTTATCATGAAAATATGAATGGAGTGGCACAGACTTAGGTCGAGACCCAGGTGAAGAAGCATGGGCCAAAAATGAATTCATCTTTCTACCCCTTGGATCAAAGAAAAGACGGGGCAAATAAGGGGGGAAGAAAAAGAGGACAGGGTGGAAAGAGGACAGTTGGAAGAGTAAGAAAGACCCTGACAGAAAGATGGAGAAGTACAAACAACATATAGCCAATGCCTGGTTCAATTATTGGTGTTTTCTGGTAAAATAATCGTATAGTAGGGACAAAGGCTGCATTCTCACTAAAGTTTTCTGCGCATCTTAATTTGATGTGTAGTTTTTTCCTGACGGTCACGTGGTGTTTGATGTGCAGTTAGTGTCCTGTCGACAGGATAGTATTTTACTGCTCTGTGCCCGTCTCTACTTGCTTACTGCACATCCTTCCCCTTTCTTCTGGGTCGATTTTCTAAGTCTCCATTGCAGGAAGTGGCAGGAAAAGGGGTACAAGGCTAATTACTGTGTATTTGCTGGGGTCACACCTCACTAGAGTAGCAAAGAACTGTGCATCTTTAAGGGAAGTTTTTTGAGCCAACCCCTAAAGGTGGTTTAAAAAACTTTGGTGAAAGTGCGCTTCCGGGGGCGTGGTCAGTTGGGACACCAAATTACTTCCCTTCGTGGTTAGGATGCAATTTTTTTACTGCGCAGTTCACTGCAGCAAAAATGCGCAGAAAACCCTGGTGAGACTGCAGCCAAAGAAAGGACCCATTTCTGAGACTTGGCTGCGACCTTATAGTCAAATACTGCAAGATTTTCTCTGCTTATAAAACAGCTGGATTTGAAGTACAGTAGAATACCCCTATCTGCGGGGGATGGGGTCCACCACCACCCCAGATGCTGAAAAATATGGATTATAGCTAATATATTCCCTCTAGTGGACAGTGCTGATAAATTCATAATTAGAAATATATATTTGAAGAGTTTTTCTTTTAATGTTTTTAATATTTTCTTACTGCGGATAAGGGAATCACGTAGATACTGGTCCCATGGATAAGGCGGCCACCCTGTATTTTTTAATTGACCACGTGACACAAATTAGTTCAAATTGGTCACACCTCTTTGCTCCCAAATCAGCTTCCTCCACACTGCCTGATTCAGGGGCCCTTCTACTTTTTTGAGCAGAAGAATTTGATCAGGCCTTTCCCGTTGTGGTTAGATGTGATATGCTTTTGTAAAGACAAGAGTGTCGGAGGGACAAGATGGCCGCGAGCAGCATAGACGTTAGCTGAAAGCAGTCCCAGCTAACGTCGATGTATCCCAGGTCCCAAGAGGGCGTTTCCACTCCAAGACGACCCTTCTGGGAGCAGAATCTATCCCAGAACCGATCCAGGGCACCCGGGTGTGGTTCCCTCTCGGGAGAGAGGTTTAGAACCCCTGGTGGAATTCCTGTGCGGCTGAGACCTTGGGAGATCCGGACGGAAGTTTTGAGCTGCCTCTATTCCTCCAGAATCGTGAGTGGCTTTTTCCATCTGAAAGCCCTTTCAAGAATATAAATCAGCAACTTACCGAAAAGAATTTGCCTTTTTTAGTTCCTCTTTCCTGTTTTATCTGTTAATTTCTGCCTCTCGGAGGACTGCAATCCCAGCTTTCACTTTCATATTCACCTAACTGCAGAAATTTAACTCTTAAGCTCCCAATCTATTTCACGCTATACTTTTCGGACTCTGTTGGCAAAAGTGGGCACAGCACGCCATCTACTGGATTTTCCCATGTTTGCAGCATCACATATAATTCTTGAAAAGCAGTAAACCGATTAGAAATAAGTCCAATCTCTTAAAGACTTTGTAACTTTCCTGTGAAGAGGTAATCGATTTCCTTACCACCACAAAATAAATCCTCAGTATGAGCAAGACCCCAACTATACAAAAGAAATCTGCTTTTGTTCCCTTGGCCCATCCAGCAACCCATCCAGCAACCATGACTCAACAATCAAGTCAATCAAGCCAATCTGACCAAATCTTAGATGCATTGAAGCAGTTGAATCTTACCCAGGTGAAGATGCTTTCAGATCAAACCGTTGGGTTCTCCAACTTAAGAGCAGAAATGAAAGAGGGCTTTTCTAATGTCGATGCCAAACTAGAAACCTTTGGTAGTCGTTTGGTAGCGTTGGAAGAGAATATGAATGTCACTGATTTTCGTCTTGGAGAAATTGAAGCCTCAATGGAATCAACAAGCAAACTGGTTCTTACACACGAAATCGAAGCCTCTTCCAAAATTCTAAGAATTCAAAACCTTACTGTGGATAAAGATGAAAATCTCTACACTATGGTTGGAGACACCCTGGCCACCCTACTTGAGGTACCTATTGAAGAATTCCTTCGTGAGGTAGACGTGATTTACCGTCAACCAACGGCTTATACCAGAAGAAACAAACTCCCTCCCGAGGTAATAGTTAAACTGGTCAGAAGATACACTCGTGATTGCATCCTCAAGGCCACCCAAGATAAGGAGGTGGAAATCAATAAATCCAAAGTGATAATTTTGAAAGATGTCCCTTGGGAGGTTCGCCAATTACGGAAAGAATATACATTCCTTACCAAACTCCTGCTCAAGCATGACATAAGATACAAGTGGCTCTACCCCCAAGGTTTGTCCTTCCAATGGGAAGGCAAATTACAGAAAATTCAATCTCACCAGAAAGCTAGAGCCTTCGTTGAAAAAAATGCAAAGAAGTTGGGCTACTCCCCTTCCTCTTCTTCACCATCCTCCTCTGAAGATGAGGACACGACCGGAACTCAAACCACTACCAAAGATGACAGCCGTGATGACCAGACCTCGAAACAAGAGACTTCAAAGCACGTTCAAGATTTTAGTGGCGCAGTGGGAGGTGCCAGGCCGAAAAATTTTCTCAGGCCAAAATCAGGGAAGAAAAAATATTTTTGGAAGTAGCAAGATGGCCCAAAAAATTCTAACATTGAATATTAATGGTATGAACACGCCCCAGAAACGTCGGAAAACTTTCAATTTTCTCCAAAAACAACAATGCTCCATCATCTGTTTACAGGAAACCCATTTATTGAGAAAACATGAACAATATTTAATACAAAATAAATTGGGAAATCTATTTTCCACATCAAATAAAGAAAAGAAGCAAAATGGGGTGGCACTTTACATTAAACCAGAACTTTCCCCAATTCTTCTGGAAAAAGATGAATCAGGCAGATGGATCCTTGTCCAAGCAAAAATTCAATCTAAAGAAACAATTATTGCTGGTATATATGCTCCTAATGATAACCATGGAAGACAAGCATTCTTTGAACAACTGGCCCAGAAACTGTTGCAATATGGGAATCATCAGCTTATAATATTGGGAGATTTCAATGCTGTACATATTCCCTCAGTAGACAGGAAAACATCAAAAGGGAAAAAACTCAAGACCTCGTCTTCCACACTGCCCAAATCGTTTCTGGATATGTCCGACATTCTAGAACTTCATGACATCTGGAGAAGGAAAAATCCACTAAAAGATGGTTACACCTTCTATTCAAGACAATATGCTTCCTTCTCTCGTATAGATATGTGTTGGGCTTCATCTGATCTTCTACTAAACACAAGGGATATTGAAACTTTACCTCGAGTGTTATCTGACCATAATGCCATCTTATGGACACTGAAATCTTCAGGTATGCCTAGGCACTGGAAAATTAACCCAACTCTTTGGACTGATAAAGAATTCATTTCAGAGGCTGCTAGAGATTTGAATTTGTATTTTGAAACTAATCTGAATAAGGGCACACCACTCAAAACGGTATGGGATGCCTTCAAGCCATACTTTAGAGGTTTTGTTATCCAATTTATGGCAAGACGGAATAAAGAGAGGAAAAAGAAATATGAATCAACTCTTAAAATGATGAAAAAGCTTGAAACGGACTTAACACAAGACCCCCGCAACGATAAGTTGAACAAAGACCTGGCCTCTTGTAGGCATGAACTCAATTTGATTCTGACTGCAGATATAGCTCACAAAATCAAGTTGGCCAAACTGAACTTTGTGGAAAATGCAAACAAACCAGGTAGATGGTTAGCGTATAGGTTAAAAAAGGTACAATCACAAAAACTCATATTTTCACTCAAAGACAAAACTGGGGAAAATCAGACAGAGCAATTACAAATTCAAAAAATCATAGAGGAATTTTACCAAAGATTATTCAAGCCGGAGATGATTGACAATGATGCTATCTTCCATTATCTTGAACAAGCCAATTTCCCAAA
The DNA here is from genome assembly GCA_023846285.1 of Phrynocephalus versicolor. Lineage (NCBI taxonomy): Eukaryota > Metazoa > Chordata > Lepidosauria > Squamata > Agamidae > Phrynocephalus > Phrynocephalus versicolor. Next base: position 22,424,394 of record JAHTLZ010000275.1, read on the forward strand.
ACTTACTGAGGAACAGAGAGCCCAGACGAACGCCCCCATCACAATGATGGAAATAACAGAGGCTATTAATCATCAAAAATTGAATAAAGCGCCTGGACCCGACCAAATACCAGCCATATTTTATAAAAAATTCTCGGAGACAATTTCGGGAAATATGAAAAACCTCTTTACATCTATATTTGAAGGCGAAAATATACCAGATTCCTGGAAATCATCACATACGACACTGATTCCCAAAGAAGGGAAATCCAAAGATTTGATACAGAACTACAGGCCAATTGCCCTCCTAAACGTGGATTACAAAATTTTTGCAACCATCCTGGCCAACAGATGGCGAATGATTTTACCTTCTTTGATATCACACGACCAGACTGGCTTCCTCCCGAAAAGGCACCTCCAATCCAATATCAGAACTTTCCTCAACGTGTTGGAATATTATGAATCCCACCCCGAGAAGCAAGTAGCTTTTGCATTCATTGATGCTGAGAAAGCCTTTGATAATGTATCCTGGTCTCTACTCAAAACTCAATTAGATTATCTTCAGTGTGGCCACAGAATGTTGCGAGCAATTGAACAAATTTATTCTACCCAAAATACCAGGATCGTAGTGAACGGTCACCTCACAGATAAAGTTAATATACACAAAGGTACCAGGCAAGGATGTCCCCTCTCCCCTCTTTTGTTTATATCCACCCTGGAAATTCTCCTTCATGTAATAAGGGAAAACCCAGATATTCAAGGCCTACAATACAAGGGAGAAGTTTACAAGGTACAAGCCTTTGCAGATGACCTGATGGTTATCATGGAGAACCCCCAGACTTCCTCTGTAAAACTTCTAAAGACCCTGGAGGCATACTCTAAAATCTCCGGATTAAAGGTGAATAGAGAAAAAACATTGGTTCTAACTAAAAATATGACCCCACCCATGATCGAAAAACTGGTAAAACAATCTGGTTTTCAACATTCTAATAAGGTAAAATACTTGGGTATTACTGTATCTAACCGATGTAACTCTTTACTCAAAGACAATTATGTTAATGTTATCAAAACAATCAAAGCTGATCTCGAAACTTGGTCAAGACTTCAGCTATCCTTAATGGGCAGAATTGCTGCAGTCAAAATGAATGTCTTACCTAAAATGCTTTTCCTATTTCAATCTCTGCCTATATTACCAAACTTTAAGATCATTTCAGATTTGGAAAAAAGTATACGTATATTTATATGGCAAAAGAAAAAAGCAAGGATTTACTTGCAGGATAGAACCAAATTTGGAGGCTTTGCCCTTCCCAATTTGGTACTATACTACAAGGCTGCCGCCATGACCTGGATTAAAGACTGGATCTTGATGACAAATAAAAGAATACTACAGCTTGAGAGTTATGGCCTTGATAAGGGCTGGCATCACTATTTGTGGTATAAGGGAAATTTACCTACCCTCTTTAAAAAGCATTGGATAAGGAATGCTTTAACCAAAATATGGTCATTGATTCAAAAACAATTTTATTTCAAAGCACCTATGTGGTTATCCCCACTGGGAGCAATTTATAGCTCCCAGGCAAGTGAAATTTCAAAAGTTATAACTTACAGACACCTTCTGAATGCTGACCTCTCATTGAAACCATTAGGGAAATTAATATCAGAAGGTTATAATTTGGATTGGTGGAAATACCAACAAATACATTCACACTTCAAAGAGCTTTCCAAAGAGGGTGGCTTCATGACTACTGATACCCCATTGGATAAAATACTTTCTTCTGGTGATTCAAAGCTTCTTAGCAAATTTTATAATATACTGTTAAATGAAAAAATGATTGATACATTGGTTAAAGACTCTATGATTAGATGGGCTGAAAACTTTGGTTATACTATCCATTTAAATAAATGGGACTCTCTGTGGAATACAGTTAAAATCTTTAAATCTATTTCGTTTAAGGAAAATTGCTACAAAATGTTTTATAGATGGCATTTTGCACCTCACCGTTTATCTAAGATGTATAACTGCTCACCTAAATGTTGGAAATGTAACTATGATTGTGGAACTTTTTATCATATGTGGTGGACTTGTAAAGAAGCAAAGGCGTATTGGAATATGGTAAAACTTTTCTTAGAAAGATCTTTGAAAATTAAGATAGAGTTTAGACCAGAACTATTTTTGTTAAATATAGTAGATGTAAATATTTCCTATGACCAGAGATATGTACTTCACCATGTAATTGTTGCTGCAAGAATACTGTATGCGAAATTTTGGAAACAACCAAACACGCCAACAGAGAAGGATTTCCACGGAAAGATAAGAGAATGTATCGAAATTGATAAACTCTCTGGCTATTTAAAGGGAGACTACGACGAGATCTCTCGGGAAAGATGGCAAGAAGTAACAAATTTATTAGTATTGTGATAACATTTGGCAATTTTAGTAATATGTTAAATTACTATATCTATTTTGCTTGATATACTCAATGAAAATTTTAAAAATTGTACCCCTTCTTTTTCCCCTCCACCCATACTCTTTTTCCCTGTTCCCCCCTTAAAAATTCAATAAAAATCTAAGGCATTTCATAAAGACAAGAGTGTCTGTAAGTATTCTTCCCCAGACTTGAACATCATGCCCCAACATTATTGAAGCACTGTCTACAGAATATATTTTTTTTCAAAAAGCAAACATGGCCAGCAAAATGGCCCAATAATGATGACTTACAACTCGCTGAACTTACAGAAGTGATGACAGATGTAATATAAAAATTATTTTTGCAGGAGGCAGGCATTTCTCCTTTTTCAAGCCAGAACAAGTCAAACAGGTCTTTCCTCATGTGTATTTTGTGATATGTTCTGGCTTGAAAAAGGAGAAATCCCCCCCCCCAAAAAAAACCCATTCTATACTACATCTGTCATCACTTCTGTAAGTTCAGCGAGTTGCAAGTCATCATTATTGGGCCATTTTGCTGGCTATGTTTGCTTTTTGAAAAAAATATATTCTCTCTTTTGTTTGCATGTTGGTGTTGGAGACCAGTGCTTGACCCCATTCCTGACCCACATTAGGGGGTGATAGAAGCTTGCCTTGCTTGAAAGAGCTGTCACAATACCCCCATAGTATGTGGCACTGTGCCCCCTATGGTCTTTCAGCCAAAGGATGTATCCACATATGGTGCCTACCCAGTCATTTAGAATAACCACTGGCTGGGGAATGAAGGTGGGCACTGATTGGCAAGCAGATTATTGAATGGACAGATTTGCTTTTTCTGCTGATTCGCCAATACCATTCTGCTATAACCACAGGAGTTTTGGCTTTATATTAACCATATCTGAATGGTTAAACCACTAGTAGATTGTTAAACCATTAAGTGTTGGTTCCTCTTGGTGGGTTGTAGGCCGCAAAATGGGTCATCTCGCCTCAGTCTGCTTCCTTGTTCCTGCTTATAAAACCAACACAGCTAACTCTCCTTCTTAGCTTTCTGACCAAAAATAACGCATTGCATGGTGGGTTTGGGGTGCTATGCTGCAGAATGTATTCTGATAGGTACTGCTAAGTTTATGTAACATGTAAGGGTGCAATGCTCTTTATCTTCTCCAATCTTAATAAAAGCTTTCCTTGAGTAAATCTGCTTAATTAACCATTGGCTCAGAACTACTTGTGCTAATGCACTTAGACCTGTGAGGCGCAGCTAAGATGTTGCTCATTCCCTTACACTTGCATGCTCACATTTCTGAGCAGCAAAATTACTTTCCACTGACTGCGTTTTCCAAAATCGCTGTTGAAAATCTCACCGTGGTATGGGGTGTCCTACGCACTCACTGTGTGAGAAGACTCGAAGATTAAAACAGTGGATTTGAACTAAGAGAAAAACTTAGAATAGCAGGCAGCCGCTATTACCCAGAGTTTGGGGAAAGTTATTTTTAGGAATACAAAAAGTGTCAAAGTCTGTTCATTGCCGCTAAAATCTATATGCTGAGAGGAAGGGACAAAGCTCCCATTGGATAACAGGGCTGGTAACTCTCAGGGCACAAACTGTATTGCAGGGAATGTTTAGGCCTCTCTCAGTTTCATGTTGTTGTCATTACATGCCATCAAATCGCCTCCAAATTATGGTGACTAGGGATGGGCACCTTACGATAACTGACACACTGTTTTGTCATTTCGTAAGCTTACGAAACCTTGTGAAACAAAATGAAACAGCAAACAGCGTGTCATCAAGAAATGAAACGAAACACCTTTTTTGTTTTGGAAATGAAACAATTTGTACTAGCCTTTTGATCCAGCCATCTTGAGAACAGGAGGTTTATTCCAGGGGTGTGGCGTGGGGAGAGCAAGGTGGGGCACCACTGCCCTGACTTTCTCCTTGCTTGCTCCCCAGAAGCAACTGGCTAGCTATGTGAGAAATAAGCTTTTGTTAGTGGTGAGTCCTCCATTTTATACTTCATCTTGATTTCACATCCCTCTGGTCTGAATAGGCTTGTTAGGTGGACAATATCCTGAATAGGTTTATAAGTGGAACATGATCTGAATAGGCCCGTTAGGTGGACAAAGGCCTAGGGTGCATGAAAGTCCCATCTACACAGCCTTTCCCAACATCCCTTAAGTACGGGTCATTAGCTATTGCATCGGTGGAGGTGTGAAGTGCTTCTGATTTGTCTGTGGATTGATGAAAGGGCTGCGTGATAAGTAGTAGGCAGATTGTGTCTGAATCCCCCACCTCTGTTGAAAGAGGGGTTTTCAATACACACACGAATGGCTTCCCTGACTGGTCTCTCAAACGACCTCTCTTCTGTGTCTAATATGTGTACATCTTCATCTTTGAATGAGTGCCCTTTATCCTTCAAATGGAGATGTTTTTATTCCTCTCAAATATAAGACATTTATTGAATATTTCTTGCAACTATGCCACCTGGCTTCAGATAATTCAAGTCGCAGAACTTTTATAGAAAAGAGGTCAAGTGTGTAAATTTTACTTTTAGCTCAACAAAGGAAGAACCTTAAGCCACCTCATTAACTGTGTACATTAGAGAAAGCGAGAGAAAGGAGATATGCATAAAGTGGTGCCTGAGATTCTAGCTTTTCATTATGCCTGCAACAGAGGCTTAGATCACACTGTGTCTTAACGGTGCAACTTTGGTCCATTTGCCTATATGTTGAGATGTAAGCATGGTTACTGTCCCATCCTTCTTTCAATCTCTCTTCTTTACAGGTGAAACAAATATAGGCTGGAGCACCTAAGTGACGACAGGAGCAGTGCTTATGCTGCAGTACTGCAGTCAAAACTCTGTTCGTAGCCAGTGTTCAATCCTAGCTGAGTCAGGTAGCCAGCTCAATGCTGACTTGCACTTCTATCCTTCTGAGATCAGTAAATTTAATACAGTAGAAAAGGGGTGTCCAAACTTTTTGCAAGGAGGGCCAGATTTGGTGAGGTGAAAATGTAGGGGTCTGGCCATTCACCGCATTTGGCCCCCGGGCTGGACTTTGGACAAGTCTCTATAACATGCAAGGAGGCAGGGAGGATGCTGCAGCAACAGAGCTGGGGTGGGCAGGTGGCTGGGGGGATGGACAGAGGCAGGGAGGTCAGGCAAACTATAAAACTGCAAGCTAACACCTCCATCCAGTATGGGAAGGGGCCAGTTGACGGGGATGTGTGACAGGCTGAGCCAGTGGGGAGAAGAAGCCGTAGGTCACTCAGAATTTGAAAATGGGGCACGTTTGGCACCCAGGCCTGACTTTGGACATGCCTGCAGTAGAACCTTGGGTACCTTGCTCTGTGAATGTTCCGTTCCACAAGAAGAGCAAGCATTTCTTAGGAATTTTAGCTTGATAAAAGAGCAATGTATTGCTATAAGAGCACTGTAGTTACAAGTTGCTATCACATGATCACAAATGAGACAATGGTTCTTCTCTCACCCTGTGGGATTATGGGTGATCCTCTCCCGTGCTTGGTCTCAGGCCTCGGTGTTTGGCAGAAATCAGTGATTTTTCAAAACTTGTACTAGTGTATTTTTGTCGCTTCAAAGCACCAATGGACAGTCCTTTGCTTCTTCATACAAGTTTTATTTTTCTTTATATTTTGTAATTTCTTTATTATCTGTATTATATTACAGTATTTTTATCATTTTATATTAATATTTTGGGTTGTAGAACAAATCATGAGTTTCCATTATTTCTTATGGGGAAATGCATTTTGATATACAAGTGCTTTGGATTACAAGCATGTTTCTGGAACAAATTATGCTCGTAAACCAAGATTTTACTGTACCCAGACCCTGAGGAGAGGCAGGGGGGCAATGTGTAGCCTGAATAATTGTAATCCACCCAGAACACACTTTAAGCACTATATAAGCAGCACATTTGCTTTTTTGCTTTGAATCCTACATTTAAAGTGAGAAAGGCTTCCAATAACAGAAATTGGTGCCAGAGTTTGGAAATGCTACTCTTTATGGACTACACTTCTTAAATTCCCCTACCTGACCACTCAACCAGATATG
>JAHTLZ010000275.1:22430901-22465227 GCA_023846285.1 Phrynocephalus versicolor
TGCATACCTGCTAGTTCTTCAATTGCACAACTTTGAAGAACTGCACAACTTTGTCTATATTTGGCAACTTGGTGTTTCGCTGCTTTCAGGCATGTTCTGGGTAATAAGATGATCCAGCCAGTGCTGTGCCTCCGTGTTCTGCACTGCAGAACAAAGAGTGAACCGTGCATTTGCCAGCACAATGCACAGCAGCGTTATGGTTGTTTGCAGACGGAAAATGCTACACTGCAGTCTCTAGAGCTACTTAAAGGGGTTCTATTTCAACGCTGCTGCTTTCATTTATGGAAATCAAAATCGGTATTCCGAACTGAATTACTGAAAACTACCATAATGTGTGGCAACCTGTAGGAACTAATCTGTATGATATTTTAATGGCTTGTATGTGTCAGTCTACAGATTTCTTTTCCTCATCCCTTGGAGAGAAAGGTGAAAAAAATCAATAACATACAAAGGAGAAACATTCTCTTTTTTAAAGCTGGAAATGACTTCCTTCAAGGTGGCACAGGCAGGCTTTAAAAGAGTTTTCAATACTTGTTTTGATATTCCCAAGACTTCAGGCAAATGTTACATTTAATAAAGATTTTGGATCAATGGGAGTTTCACGGAAATTACTTGAAGCATGTAGGAGAATTAGATCAGATTGTGACTCTGGACTCTCTCTCTCTCTTTTTCATATTTATAGGTTTGAATCTAATTGTTATCCCTGACTAGAGTAGATTCATTGAATCTATTAGTCACGCAGAATTGTTGACTCTGGCTGCACACATATGGTCCTTCTGCAGAGGTGAAACAAGCAGAGACGGCAATACTGCAGTTGACTCTGGGTCTACAGTAGCTGGAATAAACAATTGGACATCCCCCTGAAATTGCATAAATGAAATCGCTACATACATCTAAGCACAAAACAATAAAGTAAGGGGAGTGATCCATCTCCCTCTGGGATTAGAAAGGAGAATTGTCTCTCCTCTCCAAAAGACTAACATTTGTCTCAGACTTTTCTTCCATCTCCTAGTTATTATTAGGGCTATTACTGAAGTTGTCTCTCTCCTTAATGGTGCTTTTGTTTCCAAAGCAAAAACAATGGAATCCTCTGTCATTTCTGTTTATTTGTTTCTTAATTTTGAACAGAACATCTGTCAAGATATTGGCCACAACAGAGAGGATTCACTTACCACTGAGGCACACTACCCTAGATTTTCCTGGTGTGGGTACTTTCCAGGAGGGGAATAATGCTTCTGGTTAGGGGGAAAAAATCCTGGGCAATCCCCAACACACATACACACTTCTGAACCTGTCTGTTCCTTCAGTGTTCCCAGGGAATTACTAAAAACTACAACAAAACAAAGCAAAATCACAAGATTATTTGCTTAGATCTACAAACCAAATCTGTAAAGTAGAAAGGCCAAAACCACTACAGCAGGTTTAAAATCCCAAGTCTAAATCACTTTCTTTAGTACTCCAACCCCCTTCTTCCCAGAATGACCACACTGTTGTGAAAAAAAACCTATTATTTTATTAAAAATGTTGCAAAAAGATGAAAAAACATCAAAAGTACATTCAGAGTTTCCAAAAGAATCGAAAAGATGTGAAACAAATCCATACCAAAAAATATCAGGCTTAAAAGGATATTTAGAGTCTATTAAGAGATTAGACAATTTCATCAAATAATAAAGCTTGCTAATCTACGCTAATGCTTACAGTATATTGCAACCGTAGCATAGTTCCAGAGCCCGGAATAAGTAGCAAGCATAACATTCTCCTGAGAGATTAAGCAGAATGAAACTAACGAAAGATTTAGCAAGAGCTTAAGTACCCATTTATCTGAACATCTTTATATCTATCATCCCTTTTGATGCTCTTTGTCAATCAACTTTCCAGTTACCTGGAAACTTCTGAAAGAATGTAAGTTTTCCAAAGGTAACTTTTGCTCATCCACTCTTCCACCACTATTCACCCTTGGGTCCACCTAAAATAACTTCTTGCAGTTCCCATCTCTACCATGGGAAGTGATGGATTTGGCCTTAAATCAAACAGATGCGAGTACTCAATTAACAGGCAACTTATCCTTCCTCTCTAGTTCAAGCACACACTGTAACAGAGCAGTGGGAGATGGTGAACTTTTTTTTTCTAGATTCTCTACAACATCAAACACCAGCAACGCGCAACATGTATCAGTCTAGTTGAGTCATGGCAACTGGACTTCTTTTCTTGAGAGACTGAAACATTTTACTACTCTTCCATGCAGCTTTGTCAGTCTGAGGAAAGTTAGTGGCAAATCCTCCAATTTATAGTTCACCTTAATTTGGAGGGTTCGCCACTAACTTTCATCAGACTGACAAAGCTGCTTGGAAGAGTAATGAAACATTTCAGTCTCTCAAGAAAAGAAGTCCAGTTGCCTTGACTCAACTTTAAAATTAACTCAACTGGATGACTGAAAATCTTCACAGGAACATCTGTCAGTGACTTCTGTGTATTAACAATGTGTACTGTACATTTCTTATATTGTCTGTATCCATTTTGATCACAGTATATTTATAGTGGTTCCAAAATGCTTTTTGCCTGGTGTTTGCTGGTGTGTGACACTCTTCTGTGGGATTCTTCGCACTGTGTGGCATTCAAGGTGCGCATCAGTAAAATACAGCAAAATACGATTCAGAGAGAGAGAGAGAGAGAGAGAGAGAGAGAGAGACCCAATCCAGTCCTATGGATGATTACATGAGGGATGCCTGTTGGGAGGTATTTCGGGTTGATGAAAATGAAAGTGAAGCTTAAGGAACTGGAAGCAACTGCAAACCATGCCCGTAGAACCATTAGACAAATGAAGTGATGGCTTCTGGCAGTACCTATCAAGCCATGAGATATTAGGATACACTCATTGCTTATTTCGAGAACATCTGGTGAGTTTTATGGCTAACTGAGGATTTGAACTTGGATCTACCTGATTATAATTTAACAGTCAAATCAGTAAGTGTCTCAGGCTTACACGTTCGTGAATCTAGACTGGTGATTCATAATCAGTTGATTCAAAATAATTTTTTTTTACTCATAATTTTCCTAGGATAAGATCACTTGGGAATGTTGGCCTGGCATCCTCCAAGCATGACGTCTTAGCACTTACCCAACCGAGATGCCCACAAGGGGAATGTGGAAGTTGGAAAACCAATGGCTCACCTCCCCTTTTGGCTCACTGGTTTTGACTTCCTATTGATAGAGTGACATGATAGAGTGACATGCTCAGGATCTGCCCATCAATCCCACTTCCTTTCTTTCCTGACTCTTATATAGTTGTTTCTCTGTTCCCATATCCTCAGGGGTACCTTGTCTCTCTCTAGTTACGATCAGGGTTCTTGCTTTTCACTCTTGAATATAACATTCTTAATCAGGGTAAGTTGTTTGTTTGCAACTGCTTTGTGTGCTCTAGTGTGGGACTAACAAGCCACATGTCTCCGTGAGAGAAAAAACAATAATTGATTCTCTCACACAGTGTGAACATTCACAACAGAGAAACGCTTCAAGTTACCCATGTCACCATTGCTTCAGCTTCACTGCATTGTGGGTTGGTTCACTCTGATCCTTTTTCTTGGCATCAACTGATGTTCTTACAAGGATTAGGCTGTGCTGTTCACATGGCACTATGTGGCCTCCCTGAGCTGGCCTTCTGTGTTTCTGACAGGTTTTTCTTCTTCTTCTTTAACTGCTTATGGTGTACTGTTGCTCAATCCAGCCATAAATCTACCATAAAGTAGCTATCCCATAAAGGGATGGCATCTAACAGCCAACATAACATCTGTGTGAGGAGGATCAACATGCTCTTTCTCCAGACTCAAATTTAGTCTTCATTCCATCCCTGTCCATTCAAAGACCTTCTTCTAGCAGGGAAAAGAAAGGTATACTAAGAACAACAGTAATTGAACAAATAGCCTGCTGGACATGGCAGCGTTGTGTGTGAGTTTGCCCCCATTTTAATATGTATAAGGAAAGGATTCTGTATCTGTATATTGATGTATCACTGTTATACAAAAGCCCCTGCTGTTATTGTGCACGTACAAATATTAGTAGACTTCTCTCCTCCCTTATTCTTCCTTCTTCTTTTCTTTTGTTTTTGGTTTTGATTTTGCTTTTTGAAAAATCAACTTATGAAATAGTGTGGAATGGAACTACATTTAGAGAAGATTGACCTAGACCAGGCATGTCCAAACTTTGGCCCTCCAGATGTTTTGGACAGCAACTCCCACAGTCCTTTGCCATTGGCAATCTAAGCTTAGAATTCTGGGAGATGTGGTCCAAAACATCAGGAGAGCCAAAGTTTGACCATGCCTTGCCGAGACTGCTTCTCCCTTACAAAGATCTGGTGCAGCCTATGTACTGTATTTCTCCATCTATAAGACACCCCCATGTATAAGACGGCCACCACTTTTTCAACTCAAAATTACAGTTTTGCAACTACATAGTTCTCTCTTTGGAGTACTTCCATGTATAAGATGACCCTCAATTTTTAATCTAACAATTTTAGACATAATTATAGTCTTATACACGGAAAAATACTGTATTATGACATCTCATCAGTAGCTCCCGTTGTCTGTTGTAGTGTTTAGATATGTAACCAGATGTATGAACTTAAAAGAACATGGCAGATGTGAGAAGGTGGCTGTCAACAGAACCTTAAAGTTGCTGTGATATGAGGTCCCACTCCCTTGGAATAATCATGTCCCATTTGCTTTTCAAGGGAGAATCTCCTTTGGTGCCAATGCTAGTTTCTCTTGAAATGCCAATAAGCAGACTTGGAGAAGCAATTTTGGTATCATATTTGGCCATAAGTACTCTCCCTCCCTTCCCACTCCCCATGGTCTTGTGCCCAGTGGCTGTTCTTTGCATTATTTTAAAGTGTATGGGATTCACATTCCATCTCTAATGATGTTCTAGATTGGATTACAATGCATGAAAGGTCAGTGAATGCCTAAGTACTATATGTAGTGTTTTATGTGCTTTAATGACATGGATTCATAAAATAACGGAGTTGGAATATATCTTGGGATATTATAACCAAAAAGATACATCATCATCACCATCACAATCATCATCACCATTATTGTGATATAGGACAAAAACCAGAAGTGTTTGTGAACAAATATGAAACCGAATTCTTTGTTACAAGCTGATTAGTTTTTGTCACTGGGATTCTGTTGCATTTTTCCAAAAGTGCAATTACCCTGAAATATTATTTTATTCCTATCTTTTCCTCTTGTCAAGTGCTGCAATCTCTTTTAAGTACATGTGCAATCTTCTTATCATTTTTAGCATTGCTCCATCTATAACTGCATTTCATTTTCTCAGTCTCGTGCGGCATAAGAGTCATTTTTTAAAAACTTGTTAAATGTTGAGTAGCCTCTACCCTTGTTGGGGCTGAAGGAGTTGTGAATGGGTTTGGTTTTTCCGATTGTATCTTTTGAGGGGCTTCTCCAAACGAGCAAACAAAACAAGTTGTATCACAATAGGCACATGAAGGGCGATGGGATAATTGTTTGAACTTATTATGTGCTGCTGAGATTACAGGTAATTGACTCCCAACTGTTAAATACAAAGGCAAGACACAAAAACTGGGTTTCAAACTCAGGGCGGTAGCTATTTAAACTCTCTAACCCAGGGATGCCCAAACTTTTTGTAAGGAGGGCCAGATTTGGTGGCTGAGAATGTGTCAGGGGCCAGTTGCTCCCCAAACCTGCCACCCCACTGCAAGCCCCACCCACTGATCCCTTACAACCCCACCCGCAGAAAGGAAGGCAGGGAACAAGGGAGGGTGGGAGGGACGTGGGGACCAAGGGAGGAAGGAAGGAAGAAAGGAAGGTGGGGACCAAAGGAAGCACAGGGAGCCATGGCCACAGGTCGCCCCTTGGAAGAGGCGATCTGTGCAAACTTGTACCCCCCAAGTTCCCCAGTGGTGGCGACGGCTCACCCGCCAGCCCACCCCAAAGCTCCTTGGCAGTGGCAGAGGCCCGCTGGCCTGCCCACCCCCACACATTCCCCTGTGGTGCCAGTGAGGGCAGACCACCCCTCCACCCAAGCTTCCCAGCGGTGCCGGTGGCGCAGCCTGCCTGATCACTGCCCCGTACGTGCACCCACCGTCACAATGTTCCCGGTTATGCCGGTGGCAGTGGCCCAGCCGTGCACTGCCCTGTGCGTGCGTGCCTAGCTTCACAAGGTTCCCAGTGATGCTGGTGGCTGCAGCTCCCCCCGGATGGCGCCCAGCCCCACAAGCTTCCTGGCGGTGCTGGTAGTGGTGGCCCGCTCCCTCGCCCGCCCGCCCGCCCGCCCAGCCCCATAAGCTTCTGCTCACCGGCCGGCCGGATGGTCCAGCCCCTCAAGCTTCCCGGCAGTTTCAGTGTTGGCGGAATTTTTTTTAAAAAATCATGGGGCGAAGGAGGGGGAGGGAGGGGCGGGCCAGCCAGCCGCGGGCCATTCAGAATGGCCTGACGGGCCAGATTTCCCCCCCCCCACGGGCCGGACTTTGGGCAGGCCTGCTCTAACGCAACATGGGGCCTAAGGTGGTGCATCCATCTGGGAGCAAGAGCAGGTGCAGCATTTATTTATTTATTTATTTATTTATTTATTTATTTACACTTATATCCCACCCACCTTCCAGGTAGGAACTCTGGGGGGCTAACAATAAAACAAGGCAAGAGAGAACAAACCACAAATTTCAATAAAAAGGAAGGAAGGCAAGCCCTAGAGGGGATGACGCAGGCGGCAAAAAAGGGGAACTTTAGTTATATTTTGGACCACATCTCCCACAGTCTTTTGCCATTGGAAATACAGGCTTGAAATTCTGGGAGTTGTAGTCCAAAACATCAGGAGAGCCGAAGTTTGGACATGCCTGAGCTAGCCCATTCTTTGCTGCCTGCCCTCATCATGCTATCAGCCACAGCTAACAGGCCCTGTGGCAGGTCCTCTAATAACTTGTCAGCATCTGCATCTGACAAGTGGACACCATCTCCTTGCAACATCTCAGTGATCAAACCAGATGCCCATGTATTCCAGGGGTAAACCCCCCACACACCATGCTTGAAGGTCACATGCCTTATTTATCCCTCAAAAAACAATGAGGGTCACAATTGTTGCAGTATTCTAACAAATACTGCCATTGCCTAAAATACTGTTGGTGAACCTACAGCATAGGTGCCAAAGGTGGCACCCAGAGACCGTTCTGTGGGCACCTGACATCGCCCCTTCATAGCCAGCTGTATTCAGGTTAAATTGCTATAGTGGCACTTTGCAAAAAAAATTGATGGGTTTTGAATCACAGTTTGGGCACTCCGTCTCTAAAAGGTTCACCATCACTGGCGTAGAACCTACTAGTCCAGCAAACATGAAATCATCTAAATAATGACCTGTCAGGGTTCAGACTCTCCACTCCAAAAGTGTGCTAAATAGAGATGGGCATGAATAAAAAAAAATGGTGTTTCGTTTGTCGTTTGTCGTTTAGGGGGTCCGTTTCAGTTCGTTTCCGTTTTTCGCGAATTTTTGCAAAAAATTCATTTTTGTTTTCGTTCATTTCGTTACTGTTTCATTACCATTTATTTCAAATTTTTTGTGATTTTTTTTAACTTTTAAAGCAGTTCAATGTATTGCCGTAACAAAAACGAAACGGACAACAAAATTTCTGGTGTTTCTGTTCGTTATGTTTCATTTTAGAGATAAAATTCGTTTGTCATTTCATTGCATAACGAAACGAAAAAATGAAAATGGAAACGAAAAATTGTTCGTTTTGTGCCCATCTCTAGTGCTAAATTTCTAAAGGAAATTTATCAGTCCATGGGAAGTGTAATGTCCACGAAGAAAGCATGCTCAAAACAAAGCCCCCACAATAGAGATGGGCACGACCAGGAAAAATTTTTTTCCAAGTTGTCTTTTTTCGGGACGGGTCCGTTTCGGCTCGTATCCATTTTTCGCAAAATTTTTCAAAAAATTATCGTTTCGTTTGTCATTTTTTCGTCTGTCGTTAGTACTGGTTTAGGGGGGGTAGCGGGCTCCTGGAGGCACCTCTGTGGGGTGGGTGCCTCCTCTGGCCCGCTATAAAGGGAAAGTGGGCTCCTGGAGGCACCCGTGGGTGCCTCCTCTCCTCACCCGCTACAGAATAGCATGCATAGCCATATGGATGTGCATACCAAGTTGCAGACTTGCTTAGTGGACAGTGACACTGGACTGGCAGAGGCACCCCTCTTTGGGGTGCCTCCTCTGCATCAGTCGGTGAGAGAGAATGCAGGCTCTCACTGTGTCTCACTAAGAAGGGAAGCATACTTGCGTGTAGTGCAATGCGAGTACACAGATCTGGCTTTAGGGTTAGGGTTAGCGCAAGGGCTAGGCTTAGGGTTACAGGTAAGGTTAGGGTGAGTATTGGGGTGCACCTCTGGGTGCCTCTCTGACCCACTTAGAAGGACAGTGTACTGGTGTATGGGTTAGGGTTAGGGTTCGGGCTAGGGTTAGTGGGCTTTTTATGCCCGATTGGCACATCCCAGAAGTCTCTGTGGTCAAAACCTGGCCAAGTGGCCATGCGATTGGTGGAATGGCTCCAAAAATTTGCATGGTCCACTCCCATGGCCAGCCCATCATTGTGCAGGTGTAAATAAAATAAAATACAATAAAATAAAATCAATGGAGAGGAGGACAGGAGACATTTTGTTGCAAGAAAAACCCACTGCTACTGTAAAAAATCTGGCAGTTTTAAAATAGCAATTTTCGCATGTTTCTATGGTGCTTTGGTGTGTTTTTGGACCACGATTTCAAAAAAAAGATTGCGGTCACCCGCCCCATTTTGGATCCCCCGCCTGCACCGCATGTCAGGCGAGTTGGTGAGACGACGAGGACGCCCCACCAGAGCAGCCCAGGACAGGAGGGGGGGAAGGCCGGGGACCCCCCCCCCCTGAAACCACCCCTCTGGTAGGTGCACTCTCAGGCAGGCAGCCAGGCATATTTTTGCCTGCTTTTTTGGCCAGGAATCGGGGTTTTTAAAACTTTTTTTCTGTGCCACTTGAATGGCGGCGGTGAGCCGGTGAGGCGGCGACGTTGGCGGGACGATGAGGATGCCCGCCGCCGGCCGCCACTCCACCAGAGCAGCCCAGGAAGGACAGGAGGAGAGGGGGAGGCTGGGGACCCCCCAAAACCACCCCTCTGGTAGGTGCCCTCACTCAGGCAGGCATATTTCTGCCTGCTTTTTTGGCCGGGAATCGGGTTTTTTTTTTAACTTTTAAAAACTTTTTTTCTGTGCTGCTTGGCATCGCGCTATCGCCGCGATGCCAGGAACGACAACGACAAATCAGACCCAATTTTTCTTTAGTCGGTTGGAGTTCGAGTTCTGGCGGAGTAATTGTCGTTTCCTTTTCCGTTACGTAACGGAAACGAGGAACGGAAACGGGAATTTCGCTAAGTCGTGCCCATGTCTACCCCACAACTCAAAATCCTTTATGTGGACAGGCACAAAAATGTTGACTTAATGTTGCATTTGCCAGTTTATTATTTTATTTACTTATTTTAGAGTATTTTTACCCCGTCTTTCTCCTTGGAAAATGACCCAAGGCAGCGTACAGTAATGAGGGACAATGCACAGTCCAATACACTTAAGACATATTCAAGTAATTGAGAGCAGGGAATTGAGAGACATCTTACAGCATTAAAAGACAACATTACATTAAAGCTACAAGAGAACAAAGCAGTTTAAAAAGAGAGTGAAAATTTCCATGAAAAGTTATGAGTGTGGGAAACTAACAATTGAAAACATAGTGTCAATGCAATCATAAAATAGATCAACACAATGTCTATGTGATCATGTATGGTAGATTCATATAAAGGTCACGTAATAGGTAATCCATCATTCGGGGAAAGCTTGCCTGAAGAGAAAGGTCTTTGCCTGTTTCCGGAAAGACAGCAGAGATGGGGCAGTCCTCAACTCTGGTGGGAGGGAGTTCCAGAGTCTGGGTGCAGCTGCCAAGAAGGCCCTTTCATGTGTTCCACAGCCCTTACACAAGCATGCATAATCCTGATGTCAGCATCAAAAGAGGTAACTAACTGAGGTTAGTAATTCAGCAGTTGAATCATTCACCAACTCCTCTTAGAGATAGGACAGGTGATGGATGAATATGGTGAAATTTCTTTTTTGTACTACTCCCAGTGGTGAAACCCTAAAGCAAAACAATGGTGGTACCTAAACATTTCCCCTACTTTGCCATCCACCATTTCCTATCAGTTTTCTCCTGAACTACATGTTCTAAACCTTGAACTGACTTAGACTGCCAGAAGAGCATCCAGAAACTAAATAAATAATGTTCCTCCAGATATGAGGCGTCTAAATTATGGGACATTGCTGCAACCAGAACCTTAACCTCTGCAACTTAACTGGACTGGGGTGATGTAGTTTTTGTCATTTGGAATCTGTTGCATTTTTCTAAAGGTACAGTTATCTTGAGATATGATCTTCTTTCCTCTTGTCAAGCGCTGCAATCTTTCTTAAGTAGATATGCGATCTGGCCATCAATTTTAGCATCTCCATCTATAACTGCATTTCATTTTTTAAAGTTAATGGAAATGTCAGTCTCGTGTGGCCTAAGAGTCATTTTTAACTTGTTAAATGTTGAGTAGCCTCTGCCTTGTTGGGGGTGAAGGAGTTGTGAATGGTTTTGCTTTTGCCGATCCTAGCTCTTGAGGGGCTTCTCCAAAAGGGCAAACAAAACTGGCCATTTCACAAGAGCCACACGAAAGGGAAGGAGATAATTGCTTGATCCTTTGAACCCACTGTGTTGAAACTGAAGATAATTAGATCCAAAGGTGGCATCCCAGCTATGGCACAAGAAGATAATGCATCGCCGTGTCCTAACACCAGGACCCAAGCATATATCCTTCTGTGACACAGCAGCAACCATTTCTCACTCATTCTCAGCGGACAGATGGGCAGAGCTGATGCTTGTGGTTTCTTGAACATAATCCAAAGGATTTTCAACAGCTTTAGATTTCTTGTGGCCTCCTCTGCTTTGGTCAGACCTCTTTTGGAATACTCAGTCTGAGGCTATGGACACCTTGATTTAAAAATACTTGGTCAGACAAGCTGCAGTATGTTCAGAGGAGGGCAGTGCAAATGGGGAAGGGGCTGAAGGCTACTTTCTGATGAGGAGTCGTTGAGAACGTTGAGTGTGTTTCGCCTAGGCAGCCATGTTCAACTTTTTTTTCTTCTTGACCGCAGTCCTTTTAGGAGCTCTTCTCATATTCCGTCTCCTCCTGTCAAGCAGGGATACAACAGGAACAAACATATTTCAGAAATGTCTCACAATTTTCAGTCTGTGCCCTCTTCAAATGTGCCAGGACTCCCTCAGGTGGCTCTTGCCCACCCCATTGAGAATGGCTGGTCTGAAAATTATATTGTGGTCAACTTCAAATATATGAAGGTCTACTGGGTAGAAGATGGAGCAAGCTTATTTTCTTTTGCTCCAGAGGGTAAGGAATTCACATGCAAGAAAGATTTTAGCAAAACATACTGATGGTAAAAGAAATTCATCAGTCATATAATCTCTTTCAGAGGTGGTGGGCTTTCCTTTGTTGGAGGTTTTGAAACAGATGTCCATCTATTTGGATGGTGTTCTGGTGATGTATATCCTGCAGTAGTAGATAATTGATCTGGATGATTCTTGGGTTCCTTTTAACTCTAGAATCCTGTTACTATTGCCATTTTCTCCTTCCAGATCTCGGACTGGCCCAAGACATGTTCTTGCTTGAGATGGCAGCCTCAGAACTTGATCAAGGTACTTTTTTGACAACATTTCCCATTTTTCCCCACCCAACATGGCCAGTGGCCATACTGGCTGGGTTGTTATAGGGGTGGCATCCTTTTAAAACATACAATTTGCCAAGGTTTCTATTTAGTTCAAAGCAATTCTGCTTATATACCACCCCCTACCACTTCAAGCATTCTCTGGGCAGTTTACAATTTAACGAGGCAGGCAACATTTAGTAATTGAATAGACTGACAATTAAAATGCTGCTCCAAAACTGGGACTGGGGGGATGTCCTCTGAGCCAGAAACCTAATTTAGGAGACTCCAGGAGAAATAAGGCACACACATTTCTGTCACCCAATACAGGTGGCAATCAAAGTGTTCAGGGGGAACAGCTAGGAAACTGCCATTGCATTCCTTCCCGCCCAAAAACTGACACCTGAGGCAGTTGCCTCTCTCACCCTAATGGGATGACCAGCTGTACATGATTAATAGAACAGTTCTCTTTGACAGAGTGTCACTCATGCCATGATCAAAACGCATCCATTAATGTGAATGCTATTCATTCTCTTCTCCTCATTCTTTTTCTCCCCAATGTACTTCATGCCTCTTTTGCCAAAAGACAACTGGCTTCCCTAGTACCAGACAGACAGAGAATCAAAATGAGAGATGAAGTCTTGATGTAAGAAGCCCTTATTCCTCAACCAGATATGCAGATTTATATACACACCTTTGTTTTCCCCGTTTTTAATCTCTTTTGCTGCTTAATTTTTCCCCTTTTCCTCTTTAAACTTGTTTCAAGGATGCTTGCTCTCACCTGCAGAAGCATATTTAATTTGTCACAGGAGATATCAGAATTTTTTTATTACACCTTGTATACGTTATTTTGTCTCCTTGTTTTATTCAACATATGCTCTGTTGCATCGGGCTCAAGCCTAATGGAAAGCTAAAGCAGTAAGGCACCAAGATCACTAGCACAATGGCCTTCACTCTTCTTATTCCCATTTAAGCTGACAAACATAAATTTCTGAGTCAAACCATTCTCTTCGGAACCATCAGTAAAGGCTTATGTGAGGAATGTAACTGTCTCTTTGGAAATCTTTACTCCATTAATTTGAAAAATGGTAGGATCTCCCATATGATTTTCCATTTCTTCTTCCAAGGTGTTATGAAAACAGGAACTTCATGAGTGCCTTTGACATCCACAGAAGTCAATGTGAAAACTGTATTTTAGGTCAGGAATAAATCCTTTACAGCTTTATGCTGTAAGCTACTGTACCGATGCATTAAGACCCTAACACCAGAACATAGGGATGAGTAAGCTTTTGAATCCTAGCAGCTTCTTTAGAAATTAATCACCACAAAAAAGATCAGTTTCCCCGTGGCATTACCAGCTGCTTCCAGGGCTTCGGAGTTCACTGTTTCATGGAACGGAGAACTCCAATCAAAAGATAAATGCTCCTGAATCTGTCAGTTTGCTGCATATAGAATGGATGCATTAAGATCTATAATGTATCTGTTCAGGTCCACGTCCAAATATTTTGCTGGCAGAGACAACACAACAATTCCTCGGTTCCTCTGCCCATCCCTCTCCAAAAAGTTGAGGTGCATAGTACATTAGGGCAGCGTGAGACAGCCAAAGAGGAGAAGAAAGCAGCAGAGAGTGTGCCGTCTGTTACAGAAAATAGAAAAGAGGGGAAATGACCAAACACAAAGCAATTTGTTGAAAAGAGAACTCGAAGAGATGAAGATACAGGAGGAGAGAGGGATGGAGGCTGAAAAGATAGAAGAGGCGTATTGGGTGACAGACAGTGGGGATGAGGAAGAGTCACACGCGTGGGAAGAGTGTCGGTTGGAGAGGGTAGAAAAGCAGTTGAGCCAGGATGTTGGAGTTCAGACAGAGGAGGAACGGTCAAGGGAGTGCCATGGAAGAAGGGATTGGAGAATACGTCTGTGAAGATTCTCAGTCATCCAGGTGCGTTTATCTGGGAGTTGAGTCATGGCTACTGGACTTCTTTTTTTGAGAGATAGAAACGTTTCGCTGTTCATCCAACAGCTTCATCGGTCTGAGTATAGCTAGTGCAAGAGATCTTCTTATAGTCAGCTTGACCTTTTGTCCCCTGGTCTGATTGGCTCATAAGATGAGCAAAGCCTTAATAGGCTCGTTAGAGAGACATTAGTGTCCATGGCCTTAAGGTAAACAATGGCCTAAGGTGCTGAAACCCATCAAGAATGGGTCGTTAGCTGTGACCTGGTGGTGAAGGCTCCTTGATTTGCCTGGGTACTGTGGAAAGTACAGCCTGATAAGTAGCAGATAGACTATGCCGGAGCCCCCCACCTCTGTTGAGTTTCTCCAATGTAGAGGTCTGAAATAAACAGCCATTAAACAGAAGAATGGCCCAACATAGGAGAGGTAACAGCTCAGGACCAGAATCAGCAGTACACCTCCATTTGAAGGGAAAAGGCCACTCTTTCAAAGATGAGGATGTACACATATTAGACAAAGAAGAGAGGTGGTTTGAGAGAGG
Organism: Phrynocephalus versicolor; assembly: GCA_023846285.1. Classification (NCBI taxonomy): domain Eukaryota; kingdom Metazoa; phylum Chordata; class Lepidosauria; order Squamata; family Agamidae; genus Phrynocephalus; species Phrynocephalus versicolor. The sequence continues at coordinate 22,445,185 of JAHTLZ010000275.1, forward strand.
AGTAAGGGAAGCCATTCATGTTAGCATTGAAAATCCCTCCCTCAACAGAGGTGGGGGGCTCCGGCATAGTCTGTCTGATACTTATCAGGCTGTACTTTCCACAGTACCCAGGCAAATCAAGGAGCCTTCACCACCAGGTCACAGCTAACGACCCATTCTTGATGGGTTTCAGCACCTTAGGCCATTGTTTACCTTAAGGCCATGGACACTAATGTCTCCCTAACGAGCCTATTAAGGCTTTGCTCATCTTATGAGCCAATCAGACCAGGGGACAAGAGGTCAAGCTGACTATAAGAAGATCTCTTGCACTAGCTATACTCAGACCGATGAAGCTGTTTGGATGAACAGCGAAACGTTTCTATCTCTCAAAAAAAAAAGTCCAGTAGCCATGACTCAACTCCCGGATTGGAGAATAGCTGAACCAATCTCTTGGTCGGTACAGGTTAAACCCATGATGTGGCTGGGCAATTCAGAAAGAATGAGGGAGAGAGGGAGGACAGTAACGAGGAAGAACCCTGTAGCCCAATGAGCAAAGCACCCGTGTTGTGGGAGCCCATGCTTCGGCAGGGGCTCCCCAGACTTACACTAAGCTCTCCTGAGGAGAATCCACCTTCAGGCATTTTTGTCGTTTCTGGCATTAATCTGTTTATGTTTGAAGAAGATGTAAAGAAAGTTATTAAACCTGTTGACGAATCTTCACCCGTTGTGCGCAAGAAAGAGAGTTTTATGTTAAACAATAAATCTTTATTGAATAATCATACAATTGGCATGGGCAATCGTCATTTACACTCGAAACCGGGATGCCCCAACTTCAAACCCTCACAGGCAGCCAAGTTTGTTGGCATTTGAGGTTTAAAAAGAAATCAAGTTTCATCTCTCATTCCTGGCAGTAAAGATTAAATCAATGTAAATTAAAATTATTCTATGATTCAGTGATACTGCTGTGGAGAGAGAGAAAAGTCCAGCATGAGAAAAAAAATAGGCAGGGGAAGGAGGGGGGGAGGGACAACTCCCAGGAATCCTGCCATTGCGGCTAGTGGTTAAGGCTTCTGGGAGTTTTAGTCAAAGAACATATATAGCTCAAGATTGAGAACCATGGCTCAAGGATGGAAGAGAAAGAGAAACAGGGAGTGCTCAAGATGGTATCCATGTACTTGCCAGGCAGTCTTCTATCTCTCTGGCCAGGCTCAGATCTGCTTAATTTTTTTAAAAAAGTTTGCAGTGTTGTGTAACTCTGGAACCAAGCCAGTATCAATTAAAGAGACAAAGCTTTTCGCTGATTAATACTGCACTGTTCATGATTTATGAACTTTGGTGACTGATATTAGTATCTGCTAGCCTTTTTCATTATTTGAAGAAAATGCCTTTTCAAAAATATCTGGCAAAGCAATCATGCTGTTTGATGTACAGTATCTCTATAGATATTACAGTTCTCTATATAGTCTATCAGGGAAAGGGGTCTAATAAAAATAATGATGTGACATATGTCATTCGAGTATGCCCATCCCAGAGCATGGAAAAGTTACTTTTTTAGATGACTACTCCTTGATTTGCCCACCCTGCAAGTAACTTTTCCAAGCTCAGTCTCCCTTTCTTTCTTCATTGACTTGATATTCAAGAGAAACTGCTGGTGCTGTTGTTGTAGTAGTAGTTATTCATCTACTATTTTATGTGAGCCTAAGGCTACAGTTACACCTTCTAACACAGCTAGCTGCAAGCTTATGCCTACTTACAAGACAGTAAGCGCCAGTTAATTCTATGAGACTTATTTCTGAGTTCAGAAATATGCAGAATTATGCTGTGTAAGCTTCCATGGTAAAATGCTCGAGGCAAACATGCTGACTTCAAAGTTACACTCCTCCAGTCGATAGTTATATGCCATCAAGTTGATTCTTTCCATATTTTTCTAGGTATCAAGTACAGTACAGTGGTACTTTGTATAAAGGAATTAATTCGTTCCAAATGAAATTATGTTAAGCAAGTTTTCCTTTATAGAAATTTCCCATAGGAATACATCGAAAACAGAGTAATCTCTAATCACAGCCATTTTTATGTTGTACAGATTCGCCCCATAGGCAATTCAGTTAAGCAAATTTCCCCTATCTCCAGAATTTTTTGTGTTGTACAGATTTTATGTTATACAAAACGTTTGTTATACGAGGGTGCACTGTACTTAGAAAGGGTTTACTCGGGGCCTCACTGCCAGATGGGCAGTATAAAAAATCCAATAAATAAATAAATAAATAAATAAATAAATAAATAAATATTGGCTTCTTCCAGGGGCACGCTGGGATCCAGACTGTGTGATTTGCCCAAGGCCACACAAGCCAGCTGTTCTCCTCTAGGACCAGGGGGTGGGATCAGCATATCTTTTCACTGAGCATTCCCAGCCAGCTTCTACTTGGTTACCTTGAACGTAAGGTCAGAGTCGACATCCATAGACTGACACTCTTCTTAATCAGGGCATTTTGTACCCTGCTTTTGGAACTCTAAAAGTCCCCAAAGACCCTTAAGAATAAGCCCTGCTAAAATAACATTTTGCAGCATGATGCCCTTCAGCTCCCGTGCCTGCATTCTCCCTGCCACTCCCTGGGTTTACTTTGAGTACTCAGTCAGGATCCCATCAGTAGGAAGTACAGTTCATCATGATTCCATTGTTTTGTGGAGAACCCCCATTCAAAATGTGTATCCTTAGTTGTTTTGTTTCTGTCTTTATTGGAGGGGGTGTTATAATTCTGCAGGTCACCCCCACAGACTTCACCCCAAACATATTGCTTTTGCTGCTATTTTGGATTTATAAGTGTTTAGCACTTGGAGAATTAAATGGGATTGAGAATCTCTGGCTACGGCGAGGATGTTTTTCCTTTGGAGGTAGATTATGCAGACTCAGTACTTTGCTGACCTTAATGTGAGGCCAAGGACACAACTGCCAAAGGAAAAAAATTATCAGCCATTCAAATATGTTTTTGCATATATCTCTTTCAGATAATTGGCTATTCACCACTTGTGGGGCCAGTGGACCTCATGGGCCCACCCAGACCCAATGCAATGATGCCTACAGGGACACCAACCTCAGTGTAGTGGTAGGGATGGAGGAGCATTTCCAAGGAGTACAGATTTGGAGAGTGCCTGAAACCAATACATACAGGTAAGAGTCTTATTATTTTCATTAGCTTCTGAGAACTCCAGTCACTTTGTCTCTGAAATCAGTTCAGCAAGCCAGGGCTAAATCTTCAGATATAAGGGCGCTTTTACATGACCCCTAAGATCTGCTGGTCCCTTAAATTCAGACCAGAGATCTTAGGGGCTCGCACTTAATTTCCTCTAAACTCCGGAGCTGGTGGGGAAACATTTTAAGCTCCGGAGCTTGCAGCCATTTGCTGTGGAGTTTAAGGGTTGTGTATAAATGCCCTTAGAAAGTAATAATGAAGATATAGTCTCTCAGTGTGTCTGAAGAGCTTTGTGATTATGGTCAGTGACTGGAACTGCACTTTTTCCATTAACAGGGGTTGAGAGGAAATCCACTTGCTTCTTTGGGTAATGCACATGCCCAAAGTGGACACCATTGTTCTGTCAGATTATGAACAGCATGCAGAACAGTCTATTTCTCTCTGTGGTTCCTGCATCCCCACCACTTGCACGAGGGGAAATCTGCTAACCCCCACCCCCACAAGGAAGCCAAAATCTCCACTGCCTTTGATGGGGCAATCTTCAGCTTGTATAAATTACAAGCTAGAAGTCATAAGAACATAAGAACAGCCTTGCTGGGACAGGCCACAGCCCATCCAGTCCAGCATTCTGTCTCACACAATGGCTCACCATTTGCTTCAAGGTATTCCCAAGCAGATGTCTTCACCTGCTTATAATTCCCGGCAAATGGCATTGAGATATATTCTGCCTATCTCTCCAAAACAGAGGTTGTCCTTAGGCATCTATAATGATAGCCATTGATACCCTTGTTCTCCATGAACTTGTCTAATCCTTTCTTAAAGCTCTCAAGACTGACAGCTTTCAGCACTTCTTCTGGCAGGGTGTTCTTAGGTTTTCTGAAGCCTGAAACGCTGACAAGCTGCAACTGAAAAAATTCTGAAAAGAATTCTCTCACTGTAGAATAATTACATGTGTTGTGTTTTGTATTTAAGTAGGAGTGTTTGAGCCTATTCCTCCTCCTCTCCTCCTCCTCCTCCTCCTCCTCCTCCTCCTCCTCCTCCTTTCTTTTGTTTTCCTGTTACTCTGCTGGCTGGTGTCGGCATTTGTAAGAGAGCTCTATGTTTGTTTTTGGAACTGACTTCAAATAAATCCTGGTTTGTTTTTTGAAGAACTGATCTACACATTTGCAACTCTTTCACTGTGCATGATTTTTAAACTCTGCAAACTCAGCAGCCCAGTGGAAGTGTACTGGACCAGAACAGTAAAACCTCATAGGTGTTCCATAGACCAGTGATCCTCTGGCTGAAAAAGTACTTTCTTTCTCTTATTTGTTTGAGATCTAGCACCCAAAAGTTTCATGGAGTGCCCCCTAGTTCTAGTGTTGTGTGATAAGGAAAACAGCTTTTCCTTATCTACTTTGTCCACACCGTGTATGATTTTATAAACTTCAATCAGGTCACCTCTTAGGCTCCGTCATTTAAGAGTGAAGAGGCCCAGCCGTTGCAGCCTCATATGGTAAGGAAGGTGTTCCAGTCCCCTAATCATTCTGGTTGCCCTCCTCTGCACTTTTTCCATTTCAATAATATCCTTCTGGGGGTATGGTGAGTGACAAGAACTGCACACAATACTCCAGATGGGGCCTCACCATAGATTTATAAAGAGGCTAAATGACACTTGCTGATTTATTTTCTATACCCTTCCTAATTATCCAAACGTTGAGTTTGCTTTTTTTTTTTCCACTGCTGCAGCACACTGGGTTGACACCTTCATTGAGCTGTCTACCAGGACACCAAGGTCCCTTTCCTGGTTTGTTGCAGAGAGACCCCATCGGTTTATAAATGTAATTGGGATTTTTCGCCCCAACCTGCATCACCCTGTACTTACTAATGCTGAAACTCATTTGCCACTGGTTTGCCCACTCCCCCAGTGTCAAGTGATTCCTCTGGAGCTCCTCACAATCTCTCTCAGTTTTTACTACCCTGTATAATTTAGTGTTGTCGGCAAATTTGGCTACCTTACTGTTTACTCCTACTTCTAGATAATTTATGAAGAGGTTGAAAAGCAGGGGTCCCAGTACAGAATCTTAGGGGACCCCACTCTTTACTCCCCTCCACTTGGAGAAATATCCATTTAGTGCTACTCTCTGTTTCCTGTCCCTTAGCCAGTTACTGATCCAGGACAAGACCTGTCCCCTGACAAATTTATTCAAGAGCCTTTGGTGTGGGATCTTGTCAAAAGGCTTCTGAAAATCCAGATAAACAATGTCAACTGGATCTCCCTTAGCAACATGGTTGTTGACAGTCTCAAGGAATTCCAACAGATTAGTGAGGCATGATTTGCCATTGCAAAAGCCATGTTGGCTCTCCTTCAGCAGCACATTCTCTTCTATGTGCCTACTAATTTTATCTTTTAGGATGGTTTCCATCACTTTACCTGGGACACTTGTCAAACTGACCGGTCAGTAGTTTCCTGGGTCACCTCTGGATCCTTTTTTGAAGATTAGTGTTACATTTGCTACCTTCCAGTCATCAGACACAACGTCTGATTTGAGGGGAAATTTATATATTTTGGTTAGGACATCAGCAATTTCATCTATAAGTTCCTTGAGAACTTGTAGATGGATGCTGTCTGTTCCTGGTGATTTGTTAGCATTTAGTTTAACAAGACATGCAAGGACCTCCTCCCTGGTTATTTCTATCTGGCTTAATTCATTGGTTTCCCTTCCTATGAAAATAGGCTCTGTTTTGGGCATGTAGTCTCTGTCTTCTTCAGTGAGTCCTGAAGCAAAGAATTCATTGAGTGTCTCTGCAAAGTCACCAGAGTAAAGGGTGGCCATGAAACCATTGAGGTCCTCATTTGCCAACAGGCTTCTAGTAATAGTCTGAACACTGCAGACTAGAGATGGGGCAAAAACTGAAAAACGAATTGCAAAATATATTCAGAAATTGCTAATGTATTGATTTGTTTTTATATGAATTGATACCTCCAATCAACACCAATCAATGATTTTAGTGATTTTTGATTCATCAATTTGTCAGGCTATAAAACGACACACACACCCCAAGGCACCCAGGAACACTATATTATACAGAAGCTTCTGCTAATGCTCTTCTACAATCCCTCCAAGTTTGGTGAATATTGGGTTTCCCCATGTGAGCGTCTAAAGGGCACTTTCCTTGGGGGGGGGGTCACTTTGTGAGTTTATAACTTGGATGTATTAGTCTTCACCCAATCTATATATACCATCTTTCATATACTGTACTGTATATGAAAGACAAGATGTAAGGCACTGGGGCTTCTTTTTAAAAATTAATCTTGCCCATGAGTCTTAGACCTTCAGAAACCAGTAGTACGACCTGGTTTCGGTGTTAGCAATACTGGTTTAAGAAATTATGATTTATGAAGATCAAAATATCATAATTTGTTAAAACAGAACCTACTGTGATGCCATCATTCCTTCTTCCCTCTGCTGCCTTAAGGTTGGCTTTGGCTACTTTAAAACTAGATTCCTTTTATAGCTCCAACAGAAACATATAAATTTAAACTTTGATTCCAATTTGGTATATAAAATCAGAATCCAAGCCAGGATTGTGACTAACAGGCTTCATTTTATTCAGTCAGTTATAGTAATCAGCATGATTTTGTTTTATATGACTGGTCTGTCATCAGTGATGATATATTTACTGCCACTCGTGCTTGACTGAAGTAGCAGAGTAAACAATTAAGGCACTTGTGACTGAAAAATAACCCTGAATTAGGGAAAGATTAATCATCCTGTTCCTGTTTTAAATGTATTCAACTAAGAGAATGGGAAAAGTTACATTTTTGAACTATTATTCCCAGAATCCACTAGTCAGAACTGCCAGGTTCTGAGGGTTTCAATGCAAAGACACTCTCCCTCCATGCCTGCTTGTTTGCTTTCTCTTTCACAACTTCTGCTTCATGAATCTATTCTGCTCTGTTTCTATATCAATGTCCTTTTGTCTCTTTCCTTTCAGTGTGGAGAGGTGAAGAGTTTCATGTATGTGTATATACAGTGTCTGCTTGTTTGCGTGCAACAGGTGAACTGGCATGACACAACAAGCCCAATGCCCTGCCTTTTCTGAACGAGAAGCTGAGAGTGGCCGGTTGTGCTGCTAAATTGATCCCATATCCAACAGGAGTTGCGAGCCATGGAGCTTGGGTTTATTTGTGGTGCTGTTTAACAGCTGGCAGGTTCCTTCCATTGGTGTATTTTCACCCAGAGAAAGACATCAGGGTTTGTTCCATGGGTTCCTTAGCTGCTACCATGGGCGTACTGGGTTGTCTGAACTGGGCCTACATTTGAGTTCAGAGCGGCACTGCACAATTTAAAGAAATACATAGTCTGAGGGACAACTGCATTTCGATTTGTATATTGATCCCAGAGATAGAAAAATTAACATGCAAATGACCTCACAGAATTGCCTCCCACTCCCGTTAGACCGGCAGTCCCATTAAATACTGTAGCATCACTTTTCCCACTGAAGCAGGAACTTCATGCATTTCACTCACCATTATGTGAGCATCCCATTGATTTCTCATGAAGGCCTCCTCCTTGAAGGCCGTGAAAATGAGTTTAAACATCTGAGCCGCAGCATACAGCTTGCGTTGCTCTTGTACTTATTTCTTCTGTTTTGATCGGGAGCTGGAAGGAAAAATAATGTCACACTACAAATGCTGGCTTCTAGGCTGCCGAGGATGACTCAATGCTACAGTCGCACAAAATAACAAAGAGCGAGAGCCTAGCGAAATGGGCAAGGAGAGGTACCAGATCTGTTCTCTTGCCCATTTTCAGGGCGATTGATGATAATGAAAAAGCTAATGATGTTTCACTCAGCCATCCAGAAAAGAATGACTTGCCTGTGGGGAAATGGGTAAGGAGAATTTTTCAAGGCTGGCATAGAGCACATATGCTTATAAAATATAACCCCAAAGTAAAAAGAGAGGAGTAGTAAATTTTATGCACAGAAGTCTCATTTCTTTAATGTTAATGCCCAGGGACAAAACAAAATTCACCAGGATGCCTTGACTGATTTTATTCTGTGATAAGTTAGCACGTAGATCAAAAATTACAGGTCTTCAGTATGCTGACTTTTTAATACTATGTTCTGCATATTGCAGCATGTGTTTAAATAATTAGTATTAGCCATGATGGGACATAATATCTTCTGTGCTAAGGAGGCATTATAAGTTATCATGCCATGCCAGTAAGGCCAGTGGCATTGCACGGAGACAGTATTTTGTGGCTGATACACACTGGGAACAATCCAAATGGATGCCTTGCTTGGGCTTATAAATTAAGTTTCCTAGCCACTTGGCCACCATTTATGTAATTGTTATCTTCCCAGGAGTGTTTGCCTTGGCCTCCTTAATTGTGTTGTTCCTTTGGGAGCTCTAACGTATGCCACCTGTCAAGGGGTGGCGGCGTGAGCACACTGTGGCAGAAAAAAGGACTTAATGTTGATTAAAATGGGGGAAATGAGGCTATGAATAGTCACATTATTTTTAAATAACCCATATGTTTTAGTGTAACAAATCTGGATAAAAGCAAAGGAAACCAGTTCTTGTGGGTGGTTTTTCCAGAGAAAGAAGGTCTGATTTCTGCTTTTATCTTGTTAACTCCCAGACTCCATGGAGTGCACAATCTTGTCCAGCTTTTCCTAAGCTGACATCCTCAAGACATATTGGAACATATGTCCCATCATCCATAGCCAGTATGGTCCCAAAGCACCATGGCTAGGAATAATGAATACAGTGGACCCTTGTATAACAAACAGCTTGTATAATATAAAATTTGTACAACATAAAAAAATCCAGAGATAGGGGAAATTTGCTTAACATAATCGCTTATGGGGAAAATTCGTACAACATAAAAATGGGATCACTCCATTTGCAACCGGTACCATTTGAAGCCCTTCCACCTCACCATCTCAGCTAGAAGTCAGGCAGATCTTCTTGGTTCAATAGAGGAGCTTGCAGGCCCCTTTTGATGAATGTGATTGCATTATTGCCACAAACCAAGAGACCTGTCCTATTACAATCCCTCGCCAAAAGAGCAATGACGTGAATGCCTTTACAAACATTGTTGCAGAACTTTGAGATGAACAGCAGTGGTCTTCATAAATTTGGGAGTAAGGTTGGACAAGCCTCTTCGGCATCCCCTCATCACCACCACACACACTGTATAGCCCTACATGTTTTCAAGCTTTCAGATTTTGCACTAGCTTTTGTGTATTTTGTACAGTGGAGCCTTGTATAACAAACAGTTTCTATAACATAAAATCTGTGCAACAAAAAAAAAAATCCAGAGATAGGGGAAATTTGCTTAACATAATCGCCTATGGGGCAAATCCGTACGACATAAAAATGGGATTACTCCGTTTTCAATGCATTCCTATGGGAAATTTGTATAAAAGAAAATCCGCTTAACATAATTTCATTTGGAACGAATTAATTCCTTTATACAAGGTACCACTGTATTTAGATATTGGGACAAGTGCAAATATCAGGTATGAAATAATGCCCCTATTTGCCTGGCTCATATTCTCACAATCTTATTTTTTTTTTAAAAAAAATAAACTTTTAAAAATGCATAGGAGTTTTGTTTCAAAACCAGATCTTCTTAGGGTCAATAAAAGTACAAAAAGGATCAGTAGGTGCAACTTGGGATTTTCATATCTAAGCTTCCAATTGATTATATATTGTTTCCTTTTCTTTGGATTTTCTCACATACAAATGGAAGCACACATCCTAATTTTTTATTGTTGAAAGCTTATTGTTAAACTGTCTGGGTTGCAGAAATGAGTGCCGCTTCTTTCTGGACCCACAAATCCCATAGAGAAGATTGCTTTGCGTGTTCCTACTTCTTCATCAACTTTTACTCATTGGGACAAGATGGCCACTAACATTCACGGGAACTCACAAATTATTGCAGCCTGTTAGCAACGGCAGAACAAATAACCTCTTTGGGGCCACTGGCTTTGAAAAACGTGCAGCAGCTGTGACTTAGGGTTTGCTACTCCTCTTCCTGCACAGCTGGTGAATGAGGCACTCACGGTGTCTCTCTGGGTTGCTGGCTTTATTGCGTATAGGCAAAATCTACTCATACATAGAAAAATATGGCCCTTAATTGCAGCCAATTAGCCCTGCCAGCTTGCCCTGCTCAATAGTGCACCTCATTAGCTGTTACCTCTTCCTGCTGAAAATCAGCTCAATGGCTCCTTTTCTCTGTAGCATCTGTTCAAGGGACCCTATCCTGTGGCTGTGGCTGTTGTGTCCATGGCTGCCTTGAGGAATGATGGCTTGGGTTACGAAAAGGGAAACAAGAATGTTGTTGAGTCAGATTCCCAAACAAACCAACCAAAAAAAACCCCCTTCTGGTTTATGTGAGCTGCGTATAAGCTCTGCAGCCAGCCTGACGGTCGAGCCTTTATTTGGACTTGAATTTCCTGGAAATACACAGTGTTACAGTATGATGAGACTCGCTGTTCTGGCAAAGCCAAGATGATCAGCTTAATAAAATGGATGAAAGGGGCCAAACAGAGAAAATGAAATATCTGAAAAATTCAAATTCAGTACCAAGGACGCATAGGGTGTTCTATGCTCAGTCAGCATAAATGATCCCAGCTGTGTTTGCTATATCAGGTTTATTCTAACATTTTTTTCATGCTCCTTCTTTTCCTTTGCTTGCAGTATCTCAGGCTATGGGGCAGCCGGTGGCAAAGGAAAGAGCACCATAATGAGGTCACATGGCGTGAATGTGGTGGGGATATTTAAACTGCAGAAGAACGAAACATTGTATATTTTGGTGGGGCAACAAGGAGAAGATGCCTGCCCTAGCGTAAGTGATGGTTATTCCTAGCAAAAGCTCCTGCTGAAATCTTGGTCCATCAAGCTTCTTGGGATGGAAATGTTCATTGTAGAGGTGGGCAGAAGATGGTGGGGAGGATGCCCTGGGTTTAATGTCTCTTGGTTCTCTCTTTAGTTTTGTGGGTGGGGTGGGATTGTGCCATTTTAATTGTTGTTAGCTACCCAGAGTCGTGCTTCAGCACTAGAAGGGCAGAATATAAATATGAATGAATGGATTAATTAATCAATGTGAATTTATTGGAGTCGCCATCTTCCACTGTCACAGGAAGTGTTTCTTCCAGTTGCATGGAAACTTGGTAGGGAGATGGGATTTGGCATACCATCAATAAACCCATTCTGGAATTATAATTTAGCTAAATCTATCAGCATAAAAGTGAGTGTTTTAGCCTCTATCCTATCATCATGTCCATTGCCCTCCTACAGGTGGCGAATAACAAAGAACTGCTGGATAGCTCAGTGGTTTAGTTATCTGGCTGCTGGTTGAGAGTTGGATTCCTTACTTTGCCCCCTTGACAGGGGCTGGACTCAATAATCCATATAATCTGATCTGTTTATTGGTAATAATGGAATGAATGAATGGTCATCCACAGAGTCCCTTCCACCTTCTAAAATGATTGCTATATATCAGGCATGTCTAAACTTTGACTCTCCTGATGTTATGGACTACAACTCCCAGAATTCTAAGCTTACATTGCCAATGGCAAAGGACTGTGGGAGTTGTGGTCCAAAACATCTGGAGGGTCAAGGTTTGGACATGCCTGCTATATATAATCTACCCATGGGGACTCTCCATGTGTATATGGGAATCTGGATAATCAGGGTTGTGACTCACATGACGAAGTGTCCACAACTGGATCCGTCAGATCTTCTGCCCTCCACGTGTAGGAGACTGATAAAACTGGGGAGGGGGAAGGAGGGGATAGTGCACTCCCCTCTACACATAGTGAGTTTACGCAGCCTATAATTCATCAACATGGAGCCTTTGTACACGACCCCTAAACTCCGCAGCAAATGGCTGCAAGCTCCGGAGCTTACAATTGTTTCCCCACCAGCTCCGGAGTTTGCAGGAAATTAAATGCAACCACGCCCACCTAAGCGCGTCCCAGCGCACTTTTCTTGTACCTGCTCGAGGAGGGTGAAAATCCCCAGGTCCGGATTTAATCTGGTCAGTGCGGGGCTCTCCTCGCTTCTGTTTTTTTTTTTTTTTTTTGCCTCCCGCCCCTTTAAGAGAAAGGGCGGGAGGGGAAAAAAGCAAACAGAAAAGAAGGAATTAGGACGATGGAGCTCCGGAGCTCCGGGCAGCTTCAGAGGTGAGCCTGCATTTTTTCCTCTCTTTCTTCCTCCCTCCCCTCACGCAGACAGGAGCAAGGAAGTGTGGAGTGGTGGGGAGGATGGAAGAGCAACGAACCCCTAAGATCTCTGGTCCGAATTTAAGTGGCCAGCGGATCTTAGGGGTCATGTGAAAAGGCCCATGATTTCTGCATGAGGCAAATGGGAAATAGGTGGGATTAGGCATCCACTTTAAGGATTCAATAGAAGTCATTCGAGCTGAATTGTTGTGTATCTTAGAAAGGTTACTTTTTATGAGACTCCTAGCCCCATGATTCCAAGCAACTGGGGATTCTGAGGGCTGTGGTCCCAAACAGGTACATTTTCAAGGTCTGCATCATAATGGCGCTTTCTTTAAAAGATAATAATGGCATGATCATTGGAGTAAACTCTTACATTACTGTGTTCTGGAAAATAATTCAGTTTCTATTCTTTCCCCTTCCTTTCCTCATTCCAATAGCTTTCTTTCTATGCTTGTTTTGTTTCCCTTACATTAAAACTCCAAGATGCAAAAGGTGTCAAATTTCCTCTCTCCTCCACCCTCACAAAGCTATTTGTCCTAAGCATTAGTATTCTCCAAGGTTCTTGGCTAGAGTTTTTCTTCAGATGGCTAAGGTCCAGACACTGGAAGCTTATGCTGTCATTATAGACTGAACAAAGAAAATGGGAGACTCCGGTGCAAAAGTTCACCGTGCAGTATCTGAAAAGACTTTAGGCAGAGAGAGGTGAGCCCTTTCACATCCATACTCACTGTGCGCATAAATGCAATAAATTAATTTATTTGAATGAGAACTATCCAGACTCAGTCTCCTATTTTGTATCCGTAATCTGGGCATCGCAGCACATCTATAATATATGGAGTTATTAAATTACAGGCCGTTGTAATCTTACCAAGGATTTATTGAGTGCTAATGTAATTCTTTCATCAAGGCAAAGAGATTGCATTGACTTGGGGAAGTGGCTTTAACTTGATTGGATTGTAATCAGTTATGTCTTTGCCATGAAATCTTCCTTTTAAAAATTGAGTTGTTATATATTGGTTTATCTGGGTCATTACACTAAGTCATTTGATGCAGTATTCTTTTTCCAGCTGTGAATTAGGTTCAGCAGGCATTCGTGTGTTGTGTGTGTGTGTGTGTGTGTGTGTGTTTCTGTTGTTGTTGTTGTTGTTGTTGTTGTTTAATGACACCACTGGCCTTCTATGTACCAGCTCCTATTGATTAGCAGGCTCAACTTTAATTATAATTATGCACCGATTCAAGTCAATTCTAGATATAGTGTACTCAGAAGTGGTTTATCATTACCATTTTCTGGGATCACCCCAATACTGTGCAGTTTGTCCAAAGCTACAGAGGATGGCTCTCCTCCTGGGATGTACATTGAGAAATGAAACTATCAAAATACCTATACAGGTTCTATTCACCCTTTGGTGTATGTGATGGTAAAATTACCTAATGCCAAGTTTGTATTTTGTTATATGACTGAGTGTTTTCATTAGTGAAATATTGTAGGTTGAATTGGTCAGGAAAGCAAAGGTGCCCACAATGTATATTTGGAGCCCATGCCTGGTGTAGAGCAGTGGTTAAACTGCAGTACTGCAGCTCATGACCCAGGTTTAATCCCAGGTAGCTGCCTAGATGCCCTAAGCACATCCGATCTCGATTGATTTCGGAAGCTAAGCAGGGTCAGCCCTGGTTAGTATTTGGATTTAATTTCCCATGTGTTTTGCTACATGGTTCAACAACTCTCTCTCTCTCTCTCTCTCTCTCTCTCTCTCTCTCTCTCTCTCTGTGTGTGTGTGTGTGTGTGTGTGTGTGTGTGTGTCTGTGTGTGTGTGTGTCTGTGTGTGTGTGTGTGTCTGTGTGTGTCTGTGTGTGTATCTGTGTGTGTGTGTGTCGGGCTCATGAGATATATATGTCTTGCTAGGCTGTGAAGGAGGGCTGCTGTGGGAAAAAACCTTGCTAAACTGCAGGTTCTCAAGGTGAGATGTCTTGACAGTGGAATGTCCACAAAGCAGCCATGAGATTTCTTGTCTCTGGCACCTGAATGAGGCAATATGTCCTTTTCCAATTCACATTTCTGTAATTGGTTCTAAATGTCTCTGCCCAGGACTTTCCCTTTGTGGAGCAAAATAAAGCACTTGCCGCAAGAAGGTGACTCAAGAGTCAAGAAATTCACATTGAGAGTGACAGAAGCTGCCTTACCTTCTCATACATGACAAAGGAAAAATATGATCTCTTGTTCTCAGTTCCGAGAAAAAGGCACAGAAGGATTTACTCTGGAATGAGTGAAGTCAACACCAGCTCATTCCACATCATAAGCCTGACCTTGTGATGAGTGGAATGAGCATTTCCTTCACCTTTTTTTTTTTGGGGGGGGGGGGTTCATTCTTGTGCAGACAACCTGAAGCACCTAATGGTATATTTGTATAGCCTGACTCCATCACAAAGCATCTCTCTTATATAGTTGAATGTAGGGATACCCTGCTGTCAGAAGTGAATACACTGTGCTCTTCTGTAGGCAAAGAGGTGTCTGGGGAAAGCTGTTGGGTCCAGGCTTTCTGAGATCACAACACTGAACTGCACGTTGTCTCCTGTCTCTGACAAACCGGCCTGAGGCAAAATCTCACAGGTTTTGCTAAGGAACCGCTATTCTTCAGTCAGGGACTGACCTTTTCTGCTACCTGTGCCTCTGTTTCCTCCCATCTGTAAAGGTGGCTCTAATTATTAACCTTTGTTCAAGAACTCCTTGAAACAGACATGAAGGCTAAATGTCTTAATTATTGTCAGGAAGAAAGGGTTCTTTTCCGATAATCTCTTTCCAGATAAATGTATGCCATCACTTTACAGTGGCTGCCTAACACTTTTATGATTACATTAAGCAGCAAATTAGCCCAGTCAATAAAAGAAGCAAGGGCAAAGATTCCTCTTCATCACACTTTTATCTTAAGTTTTCTTCCATTTCACTTGGCTTAGGTCTGTCTGGACTACCTATGCAATATCATGGGGTGTCACAGGGCGATTTTACACAACCCCTAAAATCCGAGGCAAAGGGCTCCCAGATCCAAAGCTTAAAAATGTTTTCCCACCAGCTCCGGACGTTAAAAAAAAAAAATAAGTACAATCACGCCTACCTAAGCACGTCCCAGCACATTTTTCAAGTACCTGGCCTCCAGGAGGTAAAAAATCTTCGGATGCGGATTGTAAAGCTGTAAATGCCGGGCTCCCTCGCCTTCTGTTTGTTTTCTTGTCCCTGCCGCCCCTTTAAGAGACAGGAATCCCTACAGGGCTGCTTCAACTGGCAGACGGAGATGAGCCTGCATTTTTCTCCCTTTTTTTCTCCCTCCCCTCATGCAGACAGGAGTGCGGAGGGGTGGGAACACGGGAAGAGGGACAAACCCCCACGATCTCTGGTCTGAATTTAAGTTGCCACCGGATTTTAGAGGTCATGTAAAAGCACCTAGAGTCCTGTTTTGATAAGAGTATACGATACCACATCAAGCTGCAGGTAGAGGATGTCATGTTTTATTGCTCTTCTGTATGACAAGGTACCTACAAGAAAAATCCTAAAACCCTAATATATCAAGAAGGAAGGTCTAATTCATCCCATCTTCTTCGGGGCTGACTGTAAAAATTGTTATGTTGGAAAAATGTCAGAAGTATGATCCCCCCACTTATCCACAATCTGAAATAAATCACAGTCTCTCGACACTACAGAACTCTGCAGTACAATCTCATTCCCCTTTCTGTGTAAGGTGATGTTGAGCTGATATTTCTGTAATTAACAGCAGCTTTGAAAGGAAGAAACAATAAATAATCTGCTTCCGCCTCCCATACTTGGAGTTTGTCATTTCAATTTCCAGTCTTGGGTTTACCATACAGTGGCCAGTCACAAAATAAGGTACAGCAAATGCAAGATAGCTGAGGAAAGTCAGATAGCTATGAAAAAATGATGTGTTTAACTACTCAGGTGAGCAAATCTTTATTTAAAAAGCCATCATCTCAAAAAAGGACCCTCATCCCAGCTCTCCTGTTTTATCTGCAGACTAACCACATCATACAGAAAGTCTGCCTTGGAGAAAACAATGTGGTTGAAGAGGAAATTAGAGTGAACAAAAGCATTCATGAATGGGCAGGAGGAGGTGGAGGAGGTGGAGGAGCAACATATATATTTAAGGTATGAATGAACGTATTAACCTATATTCTTTCCATTCAACGGGCACAGATTACTGGCTCTTTTTTCATTCTGATCCTTTTACCTTTCATAGTGTGTTTGAATTTGGCCCCTTTACCTCAATATTATCTGCTACCATGCTGATAGACAGCAGCTCAGGTAGGGCTTAACTGGGGAGCTTTTTTCATGTTGTGCAACTGCTTTGCCACTGAATTATGACCTATTCCCTGAAGATTCAAGAAGCCCTAGAAAGCAGTGAGCCTACAAAACCAGTATTTGAGTCTGTAAACTAAATGGATGTCACGATAAGCCATAGAACTGTAGAGCAAAAAGGGGTGACAGAGTGACCTTGCCCAACCATCTGCTAATTCAGGAAACCCATGATCACTGACAGATGGCCCTCTATAAAGGGAGTGGGAGTGAGAGACAGCAGAGAACCCCTAGCACATGTGCCAGATTTCAACTGAATATCAGGAAAAATACCCTAACTCTTTGAACGAGATACTGCAATGGAACCAGTTAACCTCGAGAGGTTGTGAGTGCTTCAACACTAGAGGCATTTAAGAGAAATTTGGACAACCACCTGCAGATATCCTTTGATTTGTATTCCTGCATCAAGTTTGGGGCTGGACATGATGGCCTTATAAGCCCCTTCCAACTTCATGATTCTATGAGTCTCTGTGCTTCTCACTTTTGTTTCCGACTCTGCTCAGCCGTCCATGAAGATGAGAGGACTAGCATTTTACTCCAATTTTAGCGAAGCTCCTTGCCATCCCAGCCCCAAAATAAGTAGACGACACAAAATATTGGTGTTAAACTGGGCCACAACTTTATTAATTAACTTTAATTAAGATATGAAGGGGGGCTGCCATAGTGCAAATGTGCCTACGGGATGAAATTCCCTAGCCAAAGCTGACAATACCCCAGGTGAGTTCGTTGCTGGTAGGCCTTTTGGTACCCTACCAATTCAAGGGTAAACAAAAACACGTAAGTTTAACCATGCATCTAATCTTATTAATTTAACTAATCTTAACCATAACTTGTAAATTTTATTTACTAGGCTGCCATGTCCCCACACTGGGACATCTTCTGAAACTCACCTGAGCACTTTGTACTACCTGCTGTTGTGACCAAATCCTATATTATGACCCTATTTACCTAACGGTAATGAGAATGGGATGGGCAAAAACACACCACCACCAAAGAAGCCAATTCAGGTGGTTGCTGCCAAGACTACATTTTAACTGTTAAATGTGGTTTGCTAAAACAAACCATAATTAGAATTAGCTACATGTCTGACGGGTTTGGTGGCTCATTCTCATTGCAATAAAATATTGCTTTCTATAAGATTGCAAGAGCAACATAACATGTGTAGAAAGTCCTGTGACTTGCATTGGAGTTTGAAAATATATTGCATTTTAAAATCTTTGTACCATACATAGATGCGTAGATCATATAGTTTTGCAAATGTAAGGGCAGGTGAAACTAAGTTCAACTGTTATTGCCTTAGAGTCCTTAGAGTTTTAACACAAAATTTCCCTACACCATGCCATCCACCCAGCTGAGAACAGCATTGTGCTACAAGGCTGATAAATCATAGTCATGATGGACCCTTTTAGGGAAGAGCTGTTTTGTTCTCATACATTAAAAGAACAGATACCAGAGGGCATTTGCATTTCAAAGTATATACCATACAGAATACTATTACTACTGCTGTTTGCCCCAAAAGTTCATGATAGAACTAAGTTTCCATTAGTCTTTGGGAGGCAGGCGCATAAATAATGCAAATTGTAACAGACCATTCAACAGCCCTGAGGGCTTGCTTAGTGCAATTAGCGTATAGGGAATGCACTTGTTATTTACATGTCCAATGTAGCTAAAAATCCTCCTTTGTTTCTCAATTCAATCTGTTAAGATGGAGAATGGAAAACCAGTCCCCTTGGTCATTGCAGCAGGAGGTGGTGGCAGGGCCTACAGGGCCAAAGCATATACATTAAACCATGAAAGACTAGAGAATGACACATCTATACCGGGGCTCAATGGGAGACCAGGAGCTGCAGGTAAGGAATATTCATGAATTCATTCCAAGTTCCTTCCCTGGCACAAAGCTTGGGAAAGTTATATTTTGGAATGGAAGTACACCTTCCAATCCTCCAACCAGCCTAGCTGATAGTTATATTGGCTGAAGGATTGTGGAATTTGTGGCATTTGTCAGGCAAAGCCAGGTACCTGGCAAAAGCCAAGAGCTATGATTGAAAGAAAGGACATCCAAGCAACCAGAGATTTATTTGGTGGTTCTCCTGCATCAGCTAGAGTACTTAAAAGTAGCAGCTTGTTTCTTCACCCTGGGAACTGCTGTAGCAACAATTAATCAGAGGAAACTCCCACTTTCCATATGGTTCTCTCTGGTCTATTCATATCATTTCTTTGGATCGCAGCCATTATCATTAGCAAAGAAGAATTGCTCAGGAGTTATGGGTGCGAACCCGGAGTCCGCAGCTGTCACATTATTTCCCTGTTGTACTGCAGAGTTATCTGTGTTACCTTGACCACATCACAGATGTTCATGAGGTTTATTAAAAGTGAGTTAT
Source organism: Phrynocephalus versicolor (assembly GCA_023846285.1). NCBI lineage: Eukaryota > Metazoa > Chordata > Lepidosauria > Squamata > Agamidae > Phrynocephalus > Phrynocephalus versicolor. The sequence goes on from JAHTLZ010000275.1 coordinate 22,464,318, forward strand.
TTATCCCTTAACACTTTTTTTTATTGAAATAGTGTTTAAGAAAGAGAAAAGGCATGACCTTTTGACCAATTCATCCATGAGACTTCCCCTCCCCCAGCCAAAGATATCTTCAGATGGGTGGCCTGGGAATTGTGCTACATAATTACTGCTCATGAGAACTCTTGAATATAAATTAATCTCAAACAAGACATACATTCAAGACCTCTTAACTCAGGCTGGCAATGATAGAATATGGCCTTTTGTACTTGCAATTAGTAGATTTTAATGTTCGTTTGATGTATATTAATCCTGTGTGTATTTGCTTTGGGATCAGAGACTAATAGGTGGTCCTCATTGTTGCCAATCCATACTAAAATTATATGATCCTCTGTGATGAGAATATAATAGGATGTAAGACTGCTTGTGTATGCATGTGATATAAAAGAAAGACCATTTATCCTTCTTATTTTTCAATAATCCCGACTGTACATCCCAAAAGCTATTCAGACCAAGTTTTTTGGTGAATTCCTCTCTGTTAAAGGCTTCTAGCAATCATACTAATTGTGAAGGTAGTGCAGGCACAAGGTATTCGGGTCTGCCAGTTTTCATGCCATTCATCACAAATACTGTATGTTCAAAGAAGGAATGTGTGCCAATTCTGAGCAGTGCACCTACTCTTCTGATGGCTCCTTCGGAAAATATATATATATATATATATACGATCACCTCAGCCACACAGCAGATCACAAAAGAACAAACGAACCTACAATCAGCCACAGAGCAAGCAAACCACACCCCCCAGCAGTATTTATAGAAGGACTTCAACTGAGATCACGCTTTGCTTCAAGAAGAAAGAAGCCAGAGCACCAGCCTGAAGATGACGGGTGAGACCTCGTCGAAACGTCGCCAAAACAACCAGATTTCTACACGG
>JAHTLZ010000275.1:22465267-22496213 GCA_023846285.1 Phrynocephalus versicolor
GTTGTGCACATAATTTACAAAGGAAAAGGCAGGCAAAGAATCCATCACTCACTATTTCTTCACATGAGAGGAAGACAGAAGATATTGTATATGCAGACATTCACAGATCATGACCTGGATTAAGTTCGAAACATAATGTCATTGATATTCCCCCACCCCATCCCTACTTAAATATGATACATTCTCAAAGACTTTCACAGCCGGGATATGATAGTTGTTGTGAGTTTTTCGGGTTGTTCGGCTGTGTTCTGGAAGTTTTTCTTCCTGACTAATACCAGACTCTGTGGCTGAAATCTTGAGAGGGCAAGGAGCTCAGGGAGCTAGTTCTCTCTGTGCCCCAGAGCAAAAGCAAAAAAGCAAAGTGTTCTGCTTATATACTGCCCCGTACCACTTCAAGTAGTCTCTGGGTGGTTTATAGTTTTAATTACAGTATGCAGGCTACACATTGCCCCCCTCAAGCTGGCTGGGTACAGAGAGAACCCCTAGTTCCCTGAGCTCCTTGCCCTCTCAAGATGCCAGCCACAGAGTTTGACAAAACATCAGGAAGAAAAACTTCCAAAGCGCCCAAAAAACTAACAGCAACTATTATCAACTGCTTTGCATAATTCTACTCCTACCCTCCATCCCCATGGTAAGGTGGCTCATATTGAGAATCTCTACTGTTATGTATTGGCAAATGGTTCAGATCAGCCTTCCTAACCAAGTGTCTCCTGGATTTCTGCCACTGCAGCTCCCCGCCCAGAGATGGGCTACTTAGACTAATCCTGTTGTGTTTTTCTCTTTCCATGAAAGGTTTTGACTTGTCATATGCCTGTGCTTTGCACTTTCTGATGGGGCCATGTAGTTGGGGATGTAATTCTGTCATGCTGTGTCCTGCATTTTCTGCATGTGACAGAAACATACAACAAGTCGCTTTTTCTTCTGTTACACTGCAGGTGGTGGAGGTGGCTGGAATGATAACACTTCCTTCCTCTGGTCGGGAAAATCCTTGCTGGAAGGCGCTACCGGAGGAAAATCCTGCCCCCAGGCCATGAAGAAGTGGGGGTGGGAGACAAGAGGGGGTTTCGGAGGGGGTGGAGGGGGGTGCTCCTCAGGTGGAGGAGGCGGAGGATACATAGGTAAAGTGGCTTCGTGTTCAAGGTGTCCTTCCCCTCCCTTAGTGCTAATGTTCAGCTAAATGCTGAAACAAAATGTCCCTATAGCTGGCATATCTCTACATCTATATGTATCTGTATATTTGAATGTTACCTAATGCAGTGTTTTTGTGCAGGGGGTCTAAGAATCTGCATAGCCAGAATTATAACACCTTGGCTATCCATTGCTAGAATGGATCAGCCTTTTAAAAATTCTGATCATCCCAGTGCTTATCTACTAAAAACAGCTTCTAGTCCTCATGAATATAGAAAGAATTTTAAGTGGGTACATAACTCTGGCTAAAGGATCAGAAACCAGAGCAGAGATATTCAAATAGGCTTCTGGTATTAAAAAGAGCTTCCACATTGCTCAGAGTTCATGGTACTGTATATCTTAATGGTATGAATATTGCCCCTCATGCTCCTTCTTCTGTTGTATGTATTTTATCTTTGTACATTTTTAAAAAGAGTTCGAATTATGCCATAAACCCGATTTTCATAGTATTGGAAATCCACAACAAACTACATCCAAGCTTTAAAAAAGGTAAATTTTAAAGGTCTTTATTTACAGATAGTGGCAAGAAGAAAGGTTTCTGTAGAATTCTTGACCCCCTGGGCTTATAATTTCTTTTAATGCTGGTTATGTGTAGCATTAACATAATTTTTAACCAATAAGAGTAGAAGCAACAATGTTGACCTGCGCATTCTAGAAATGGAAAACACGCCTCCATAGACTGGGTTGTTTGTTGAAGTCTGCTTTGACTTCAAATTTCTGCAATTTATACTGCAATCATTCCAAACTGCTGTGATATTTGATTATCTGGGCACCAGGCCGTGCTGTTGGCACAGTCCATGGAAAAGAATGTTTGGCAAACTCCAACAAATGCTCCCAGATCTGCACTTTGAGGACTTATCATAGAGAGACATGCTATAAAACTTCAAGATCCTGCTGCAAATTTTGATTCATGGTGGGTTTTCCTTGAAGTTTCTGTTTCTCAACTTTAGGAGAGAAGAAATAGCCTGGAAACATTTGGTGTGCCTTATAAGCCTTGGAGTGCTTTTCACACAAAGATTGTTGTGGTGTGAAGATGCCTCAGTCCTAAAGTTGGTGGACTCTAGGAATCAAGCAAGTAATTGTCCATATACCTAGGCATTAGCTCCTTTCTAAACGATTACGAGCTACTTAGAACTTTACTGATGCAAGTGCAGCAAATTCCCCTGATGCATTCATAAGAAGGCCTTTAACAAAAGCATTCGCTGCCATCTGTCAAAGAGAGGAAGCAATTAAAATTCAAATAATGAGTAACCTTAAGAGGATAAAAATTATCTTGGTCACCTATTGTTAATCTCTTTGGCTGTCCCACACCTTTTCATCTGTGGGAGGTCACGTACACCTTATGTTACAAGCATTTTCTTCTGGTTCCTATATGGGATAGAGGTGGTGGCTGCTGTGGTGAAATCAGTGTGAGGTATTTTTTAACAAGTCTGTTGACTGGTTATTTGAAGGCACCACATCTCAGATACATAAAAGGCACTAGGAATGAGCAATACTGTAAACCCACAAGGAGAAGGAAGCTAGCCTCCCCCCCCCGTTGTGATTTCTGTGTCCCTCCACGTTCTCTGAAAGGAGTCTCTATGAAGACTATCTGTGATACTTTAGAATGCCAGAAAACTCAGTATGGACACATATGTGAAGAGCTTTCAAGAGCCATTCCTCTTCAGAAATTTACCCTCCAAAGGCAGAGGTGAGGAAAACAGAAATGGAAGTGGGAAAAGCTAGCCTGCTCCACTTTCAGTCCCCGTGCTTGTTAGATACCGACTCTTAGTGCCTGAATAGGATTCTCAGATGTCTCATATCCTGGGGGATTGGGAAATTGGTCTGAATCAGAATGTAGTGGGTCCTATTCTCAACACGCGACTAATACCAAAGGAGCAGCTAATCCCTCATCAGAACAGAACAGGACAGAACAAATGTTACCTTAAGCTGATTCCATCATAGCAGTCGCCACTTCAGAATGATCTTTTAAGCCCACATCTGTATGTGAAAACCTCAGAGAAAGCATAGGATAAGAAGAAAACATCGTTGAACTGCATGTATACGGCACATACTTTCTCTGCAAAACAGAATGCTTGTTTTAGGGTTACTTGGATTTTCAAAGGTGCTTTTTCTGTTTCATGCCCATCCCCGGCGGGGGGGGGGGCAGGGTAGAACTGGAGGTTGCTTGAATCGATTGACCAAAAGACTGATTGTTCAGCTGATTGCTTGATTGGGGAAAGAACAAGAATGGCTGATGAAAAATGATTTTCCACTGCATGTATTAATAGCCCAGAACCTCTGTGACGTCATCATCACAAAATGGTACTATAAACCCACCTTGCTCCATTCTAAATAAGTTGGTATTAGGGAAATAGGATCACAGAGGAAAGCCTCTCCATTATTACTGGTCATTGTGTGCCAACATAAATGTTACATACACTATATTTTCACTCTTTCAGTCAAGCAAGCATGTGGTAATTTATGTGTGGTGCAGCTGCCCCAAACTGTGCTGAAACATTCATTTGCTTCATTAATGCCAGAAAGGTCTTGGGGAAACTGAAATCCTAAAAGTTAAAAGCCTAGAGGTGCTTTAAATGGCAAACCTACTGGATATTTACTAGTTCTTTTTTCACATGAATGCCCTTTTCAGTGTCAGATGCTTTTTACTTGGCAGTGTTGATTATTGGTATTATCCTTTTACCTGCCATGGTGACAAATGTCAGAAGGGTAGCCATCTTAGATGGAAAGGGGAAAAAACCCACCAAAGAGTTTGTGACACCTCAAAGACTAACACATTTATTGTGAGATAAACTTTTGGAGGTCAGTCTCCCCTTCCACCTCGTCAGCCTCCCACTCATGATGAATAGGTACAGAAGGATCAAAGACTAAACAAAACCTCAGAAGAAGAACAGTTACTTTCTATAGTGAGGTACTTGCTCCATCCAAAATGCACAAAGTGGAATTCACCGATGAATTCCTTCCTATTCAATAACTTCAAGCTGGAATTCACCTTTGAATATTTTGCCACACAAAATGACAGATCTCTTACAGAATTTCTGAGAGATCAGACCTCTTATGAAGTGGGGGATTGGGGGTCACATCGCCAAGACCCACAATAATGCTTCTGTCACTGTGGAGGGAGCTTCAGACCTTCTCAGTGTTCCTGACCGTGGGGCACTTCAGCTGAGCATGCTGGGAAGCTTCCTTCAAACCTTGTCTCTTATATTCCATTAGGTTTCACTCTGAGGCTTTAATTCCCTCTGTTCTCAGGCCCATAACTAGTGAGGTAGATTCTGACACAGAAAAACGTGTCCTCCAGTATGAGTTGGTCTTCAAGGTGTCACGAGACTCTTCGTTGTTTTTGTGTGTAATTCTTGAACTGAGCCCATAACAGTGTTCTAAGCCGTGTCCTCATTCTCTGTAGGTGGCAATGCAGCTGAATCCAATGACCCGGAAATGGATGGAGAAGATGGTGTATCTTTTATTAATAACCAATATGGTTCATTGTTTACCCCAGCCTTAAAAGGTATTTCCATCAGCTAAGGACACTGGATTTTTTAAAAAATGTTTGTTTTAAAAGCATTGAAAGAGCACACTGGGCTAAATACAAATGGCCTCTCTCTGGGAACAGCTTCAAGTTGCTAAATTAGGTGTAAGAATGTTCCAAGAAAGCTAATAACATATATATACATTCTTCTGGATTCTTCTGGTATAAAGAAAGGCAGATCCTCCTGGACATAGAGGGTACAACAAGTCAAACACATTAAAGACTCCTCACATTTAACTACCCAATGATGTTTAGGGGGAAGGGATCGAAAGCTAAAAGATGCTGTTGACGCTGAGAGACCCTGAGAGGAGCCACTTGCTTTCAGCCCCTGCAAATTACCTCAGTGGAGCTTCAAGTCTGGAGGGGCAAGGTGGCTCAACAGGCTAGAGCTCTAAAATTATCAGCTGCAAAGTCAGCAGCTTGGCGGTTCGAATCCCAGATGCCACGCAGCGGAGCGCGCTCCCGCTGTTAACCCCAGCTCCTGCCAACCTAGCAGTTCAAAAGCATGTAAATGCAAGTAGATGGGTACAGCTGTAAAAAGAGGAAGGTAAACAGTGTTCCATGTGCAGAAATATTCAGCCATGCCGGCTACATGTCCACGGACTTGCACAACACTTGCTCTTTGGCTTGAAAATGGAGATGAGCACCACCCCTAGAGTTGGACATGACTAGCACACATATTCAGGGGGAACCTTTACCTTTACCTTTTTAGCTTCAAGTTTAGGGGGAAATGATTAAAGCATGCAAAAAAAAATCAGAAAGCCTGAAGGTGCAACTAGATAGCAAAATTGGAACAGGCTTGATCTGCCTAAATAGGGTCACTTAAGGTCACAGAGACATGTGGTATGTCATTTGTTGTGATCCTTAAATTCACATGCAAGGTTTATGTGGTTTCTGGTGAGGAAATCATACTGTACCTCAAGTCACCCTATTGGGCCCACCTCCTTTTAAAAGAAAAATCAAAAAGAAAGAAAGAAAAAGTAACAAAGCAAACTGTCTGTGAAGATTCTCAGTCATTCTGGTGAGGTTATCTGGAAGTTGAGTCATGGCAACTGGACTCTTCTTTTTCTTCTTTTTTTCTTTTTGAGATCAAAATGTTCTGCTGCTCATCCAAGCAGCTTCATCAGTCTGAGGAAACTTAGTGACGAAGCCTCCAATTTATAGTTTACCTTTATTTCACATGGAAGATATTTCAAAAGTCCAGTAGTAGGTTTCAGCTAGAGCAGAGCCGCTGAATAAATGACACTTAGAGATGAGCTGATTCAATAAATGCCCACTGATCCAATAATCCCACTCTAGTTGTATATTACTACTGGATTTTGGCCTGTGTGTATGTTTGTAATAGTTCAGATACAACTTTTTGGGGAGAAGGATTTGAATGCAAAGTTATTAGAAATGACTTATGGTGAAATACCCAAAATGCAAGGTAGTTGTGTATTGCTATTTTCTATCACACATATACCTATGGTTGTCATCAGCACCACCAGCACCCCAAGGTATTATAGCCAAAGCTCATTTCATGTTGATAACCCGCAGTGGCTCTCCACTTAATGGTCCATTTCTGTTCACTGTCCCGGAGGAGCTTTTGACTTATAATTCCTGTACAAGCAATTAATATTTTTTCCATCTGTTCCTTAGTGACAGAAGGGCATGGTGAAGTCAACATCAAATTGTATGTGAACTGTAGCCATTGTGATCATGACATGTGCCACAGGGACGTGAAGACCCAGGAGATTGTCTGCATTTGTGTCTATGGATATGTGTTAGCTGATGATGGCGTCTCTTGCTTAGGTAAGAGGTTGGGCAGGATTCAATCAGCAGAAGGACTTTTCAGCGTTTCTTACATGCACAACAGGAAATGAGGCTGGCGTTATGAAGCTTGGCCCAGTTATGAAGCTGTGTAGCCTGCCTGGCTGAAAGGAGACCAAGCTCTTACTTTGGGGGAGGTTTTCCACCTGATGATTTAGCCCCGGGCAATTATTTAGGGAATGGAGGAACTTTCAGAGGTCCCCTGTTGCTCAGCACACACAAGGCTCAAGGACAGTGCCAGGAGAACAGATGTGACTTTGGGGACAGGGCCAACAGCCTTCCCTCCCACCACTCATGCAATCAGATGGGGAAGTGTGCTTTTCCACCTGCGTGCTTGTTCTGTATGCCTCTCAAATCTGCAGCTGGGCTGCAAATGAGCCATTTGCTAATAAGTCTGAGTTAATTATTCTGTTAAGCACATTATAGTACTGATTCCTAAACAAGCAGGCCTCTGCTGACTTGCCCTGACTACACAAATTCTCAGCGTAGCACACTTGTTCTATTATGTGTACGCGATGCCTTTCAGATTCCCTGCAGATCAGACTATGGTGCCCTATCACAACCTTTGTGGCATGTTGCTGTCTCAGTTCACTGCTTTTTACCTGACGGAATCAGTTTCTTTTATGCAGTGCCATGCACCAGTAAGAGCTTAGGATAATGACAGTAAATTTTCCCTTCCTCCTCTTTGCCTGTTTTCTCCCTCCCATTTGTTCCATCTGTTGTCTTTATGCTGTGCAGAAATGAAGGCAAGCCTCTGTTACAATCAGCTCTCCTGGATCTGTGACCACTAATGACCCATCGTCCCACTTTCCCCAATTAAGATCAAGCCATTGGAACAGATGGTTTTCTATTAGGAAATTAACGCGGATACTCAATGGATATGAATGGAATGACATGGAAAGTGGGAGAGAGAAAGCAAAGCAGCTGTCATTTTCGGCTCTGAATGGAAGCAGTGGTACAGCCGTGTGGAAAGGTTGTTCAGTAGAGCTTGCTTTAAACAATAAGCAAATCCCTCTACATCACAGCCAATCAGTTAGATGGTGGAAGGGCTAAAGTGCGAACACACATAATTAATTACTAAGCAAAGTATGTTGCAGAATAGTATTGCAGTCCAACAGATGCCCACCTGTAGGAGACTAGCTTAAAGAAATGGAGCATTTCTCTTCTGCTTTTCCATTTTATATATGGTTCTCTGCCACTGGCACTATTGAAGCCCATGATGGAGGCAGGCTGTGAACAGCACTCATGCCATTTGTCTCTGTGCCTCTATTCCAGCTGAACTGATACTGCCTACAAAGAATCCGCCTCTCTCCTTGGTTTTGTCTGTCGTGACATCAGCCCTGGTTGCTTCTCTCATTCTAGCTTTCTCAGGGATCATGATAGGTGAGTTGTGTGTTCATTCAGAAGATGGAGAAAGCATTAAAACAATAGTCACTTAATTAAGGAGTTATTAATAATATTACTATGGCGACTGTGAGGACGATGAAGTTCATTGTTAGTACAATTGTGTGATGGATAGTGTTCATGTTCTTCTAGAGATAGCTTCCTATAGATTCCTTGGTATTGGTGATAGACTTCTAGACTGCTCTCTAGATCACCCATGTTACTAACTTTGACTGTTAGTCTTTGACTAATTATTTTCATTAAACATTTCTGCTCTTGTTTCTCTCTTTGTCAAATTAAATTTCCTTGCATGGGGGGAGGAGGTGCACAGGGTGCTATTGGGCTATTTTTACACCCACGGTCACTCACATCTCACTCTTCCATCTCAAAAACTTGAGAGTTGAGATTATTGAAGGCAAGTATCATGCATTGTGAAGGTGTAATGCCAGACTTCATATCTGTTATTTCCAGAGTGAATAGCTTCTCCCTTCCCCACCCTACCCCTTCAACACAATTCAACAACTTAACTTTGGCAACATACAAGTTCCAGTATCTATTGGAGCCCTATACAACCAAATTTAGAGCTCAGCTACTCTAATATTATTGGGTTAATCTCCCAGAGTCAAGAATGAGCTTTGGGAACATTCATACCCAGTTGCAATTACTTTTTTCAAAGTAACTTGTTTCATGTCCAATTAATTCTGAGCTATATTTTCCCAGCAGATGTGTTAGGGGGCCCCACAGGAACTTTGAAAGGTTAGAACAAGGAATGGGTGGGTATGCTTTGAATGCAGAAAAAGTTAGTAACCCCCCGTTGAAAACCTTATCATATTTCCAAGGGCAAAAACAAGTAACATAATTAGTAAAGGAAACTTGCTTTTAAAAAAAACATTCTTCTGAAAGCCTTCTCAAGTACATGTATGCCTTTTTACTCTGCTCCATATGGTTTGCACGGTAGCCTTTCAACAGTTACTTTATTGGAAGTGTGAATGTGTGCAGACCCAATTGTGCATCACCAGGAGCTAGGACGGATTAAGTGCTGGGTCTTGGCTGCACCAGTTGTCTAAAAGATGTAGGGTTCTAACATAGGCTCTGTATATGCATTCTGAAAAATAATGTTTGAGAAGTGGGCACGTGTGTTGGATCATGGACATTGTTGTAAGTGGCATCTTCTTGTACATAACATCTGGGTTAATGAGCAAAGGAGAAAGTCTTTACGGTGCAAGAGAAGCCATCCTGTACAACAGGCTTGGGCAATCTCCTGAGATCCACGGGCTGCAGGTGCCCATATGTGGTCCTTGGAGTGCTGCACCTGCTTTTATGACCCTTTCCTCCAATACTTTTTTTTTTAAATAAAAGACACCCTTGCATAGGTCTGGAGGGGGGCATTAAAACATTCAAACACACCACAAAGGACATTGGGAGGTGGGGTGGAGTTGTGTGGGCGCCGGGTGGTTAAATGGTGGGGGAGTAGATGTCCTACAGACCACGTGAGTCCCACGCCTGCTTTACATGGCTCTTCTGCAACCTAGCCCAAAGCAGTGGTTGGGAAGACTATAGTGCTACTCAAAATGACCTTGCCCTTGACTATCACTATAGGGTGGTGGGTCTTTTCCCTGGGCTCCAGCTAGTCTTTAAGCCTTCACTGCATTTTGCAAGTCCATTTATGAACAGAAGGATTTCATAACTTTTACTAATTTCTAAGCTGAAAATCAAAGTCAGATTGAAACAAAGCCCTCTCAGCAATCAATGCAACATTTAACATACAGCCAGAGAGAAATCAGCATCCTTAACTTACTCTGCTCTGTTTCCAGTGTACCGCCGGAAACACCAAGAACTACAAGCCATGCAGATGGAATTACAGAGCCCTGAGTATAAACTGAGCAAGCTGCGAACCTCCACTATAATGACAGACTACAACCCCAATTACTGCTTTGCAGGGAAAACCACTTCTATTAGTGACCTCAAAGAGGTGCCCCGGAAAAATATCTCTTTGATAAGGTAAGCCAGACTGTCTGACTTCTCCATGTTTGGATTTGCTCAAGCATTTGTGCCTGAGCAAATTCATACTTATGTCCTCCGTTTGAACTCAGCTGTCTCACACACATTCCTCTTCATTTATGACCATAAGCCCATAAAATCACTGCTACAGTTATGGTCAAACTCTTTCCTTGTTATTTAAATACAGTGTAGAAAAAATGATAGCTGGATCACATTTTTCAATGTATTAGGTTAGACCGGGGGGGGGGGGGCCAATCAACATCTGCTTTGTGTGGATGATCCAGAAAACCCACAATCATAAAACTCAGTAAATTCCTCAGGAATGGGGCATATTTTGTCCAGGGATATTATAGACAGTACATCCATCTGCTTCTGCGACCTTTAGAAGGCTCATTTATCTCCTGCCACTGGATTCCTGACAGTGTGAGTGACATCATCAACAGGTGCATCTGTTTTACCTAGATGTCAACCAAGAAACACACAGATAGGAGAGCCAGAGGGTGGCATCTACTCATATTAGGCAACTTGGTTCTCAAGACAAACTGTGCCAAGTTTAAGGAAACTATGGTGTGAAAAAGTTAGTGTATTTAAAGCTGCGGATAATGTGTACTTCCCTCCTAACTTATGTTTGACCTCATACTCAAATGTGTTTTCCTGCTGAGTTGTTTTATACACAAACATTCATATGTGTATGTGTGTTTACAGCCTACACCTGCAGTAAGAGTATTCCCCCAATGAAATGAAGAGAGTTTTAAACACAGAGCATCAGAGGTGTTATGTTACATGTTGATAGGCATAACGGACTTACAGCAATCCTAGCGGGTTTTTTAAGGCAAGTGAGACAATTAAGGAGTGGATCTACCTGAGTCGGGATTCAAAGTCAGGTCTCCTAACTTCTAGTATGTCACTCTGTCCACTACACTGGGTAGCCTAGTGCAAATACAAGTTTTTGGGATGTATGAAAACCCAGATCTATCCACATGCTTTCCAAACAACTGAGCTGTCGGAGACTCTTTTGGACTCCTGCAACTCTGATGCACAGGAAATTTTATTGTAAATTGCAGTCAGCTCTTACACGCTAAATCATTTTGATTTACAGCTAAAGAAATGACCACAGACAATAACTGATCATGTTCCAAGAGAAAGAAATTAGAGAGTAAAGTGTATTTGTTTTGTTCTTGGTTGGGTGGGTGGAAGGTTGGTTTTAATAATGATTGTATGGGTATCTGGCTATAAAAAAGTTAGCTTTCATGCCAACTCAACCCAAGCAGCAAAGGAAAAGTGAGTGAGTAGATACACAGTGGTACTTTGTATAAAGGAATTAATTTGTTCCAAATGAAATTATGTTAGCCAAATTTTCCTTTGTATAAATTTCCCATAGGAATGCATTGAAAACAGAGTAATCCCTAATTGCGACCATTTTTATGTTGTACAGATTCGCCCCATAGACGATTCTGTTAAGCAAATTTCTCTTATCTCCAGAATTTTTTATGTTTTACAGATTTTATGTTATACAACCCGTTTGTTATACGAGGGTCCACTGTATGGAGTATTCATATTGTAATTCAAAGAAGTAGTCTAACTATCCCTTAGCTAGCAATGGATCTTAGGTCATGGTGCCACTCAGCTCTGGAAATGGCAGTTTGATTGTGCTTATTGTCTAGCTTTTCTATCCTCCTCCTGGCTCATCAACAAGAGCACATGGACTGCAACAAGAATCTTCAAGGGAAATTGCCTCTGTAACCTGCTGGCTGCCCGTTCCTTTACTAATGTGCTCAGTTCCAGAGTGTATGGTGCTTGTTCCCTTTGCCACATAGAAGTCACCAAGTTTTAACCAACCTGGTATCTGAGGCAAAATTAGAAGTTCTGCAGTAGTTTGTGTTTTTCTTTTTAAGCCATATGTGTTTCTAGGGAAGGGGCTTTTTGAGTTAATTCAAATGGGAAGGAAGGGGAATCAAAGTAGGCCTGTACTTTCATTTTCCATTTTCTCTCATTTAATTCCAAAATACAGCCCCTTAAACCCAAATGCTTCATGTTAACCAAAGAGTCAGATGTGAGGGCTTTGGGTGTTTCCCTTTTGCATTTTCATTTTGCTTCAGCTTTGTCTGTCACATGGCCCGGGAAATGATTAATCAGATAGCATCACAAGGACTGGCTAACCAGAATATCTAGAAGAGGGCATACTGAGTTTTATAAGGATCTGGATGGGTTGTAGAAGCCGCTGCTTCCTTATGGGTCAGATCTATGGGCTGCTAAGCTCTATGGCACCATTCCATCATCATTCTGCTTTCCATGTGTGCCTGTGGATCCCTCTTGTCTTTTTGGGGGGGGTTGTTTTTGATAATTCTACCCCTCCTTTCCCCCTTTTCCTTTTGTGGATTATTTTTGCTGCCTTCTGTTGTGTGCTGTTGTTGGCTTCGAGGAAGAAAAGATGGCAAGTGGTAGGTGAGAGGAAAATCTTCCAACTCCAGCTCCATACAACTGTTGGTTTCACGTCATGCTCCATAGATATTGTTACAGTCTAGAAGGGAGTATTTTTCTTACTACAAACCTGGTGGATATAACAAAACAAAGACAGGTCAGACAGGTCAGAATCAAGAGCATCAGTGAGAAGTGTCCTTTATCCATCTAAGACTGCAGTCATACCTGCATTTTCTGCGTAGTTTCCCGTCAGCGAACTACACAGTAAAAGATTGCATGCTAACCAGGAAGAGAAGCAAATTCTCCCCCCAGCCGACCACACCCCTCAAACAGCAGTTTCAGTGAGGTTTCCTAAACCACTGCCAGGGGCTGGATTTAGAAACTTCGCTTGAAAATGCTGACTTGTTTGCTTCTGTTGCAACAACAGGACACTGAAAATACGCAGTAAATTCAGTTTCTCCCCTTTCTACCCAGCTTAAAAGACGGAGCCTTGGAAACTGGAGCCAGAAAGTAGGACAAAATGTGTAGTACACAGGTTAGGACAGAATCACAATAGGAAGGTACGACGCAGAGGAGAGGACACCAACTGCTCATTAAAAACCATGTGGCCACTCCCGAAATTTAAATATGAAGGAAACCCAGGTATGACTGCGGTCTAAGAAGCTTTGTTGTCATGGGTCCAAAAAGATACATAGTGCATCTCCCAATTCCCATCCTCTCCACCCTCTGACGTATAAGAAAGACTCTGATGTTGACTGTAGGTGATGTCTGCAGATAGTCTACCATCTTCCCAAACTAGACTGGTCCTTGTAGTTCCCAGCAGCATGGCTGGGGTGGATACAGGGATACTTGTAGGCATGATATTGCCTTGTTTCAGTGATGGTGAACCTTTTAGAGGCTGAGTGCCCAAACTGCGACTCAAAACCCACCAATTTTTCACAAAGTGCCAGTACGGCAATTTAACCTGAATACAGTGGTACCCCAGGTTACAAATGCTTCAGGTGCTACCCTTTAGGAAAGCGAGGATCGAAGAGCTGGCTTTTGAATTTCCTGCAGCCACAGCGAGGGTGCTATGGATGCAGGAAGTTTTTTTTTAAAAAACCCTGCTATTTGATCCTCACTTTCCCAAAGGGTGCTAGCCTTCAGGAAAGCGAGGATCGAAGAGCAGGGGTGCTACACTTCAGGAAAGTGTGGATCAAAAAGCAGGCTTTTGAATTTCCCACGGCCACAGTTATCTCTAAACGGCTCCATGCAGAGAGCCGGGCAAAGCGAAGCAGCAGTTTGTGGGCTCCTTTGTAGCCTCAGTTTACTCTCCAACCACTCCGTTTTTGGGATGGCCAGAGCAGTGTGGCTAGAGAGTAAACAGGGGCTACAAACAAGCCCACAAGCCACTGCCTCCTCTTTGCCTAGTCCTCTGCATAGAGTACAGTGGCATGTTCTAAGCAGAGGGGAAAGTGTCGTGGCTGGGGGGGGATGTTGCATGCCCACAGAAAGGGCTCTGCATACTACCTTTGGCACCCATACCATAGATTCGCCAACACTGCCTTATATCATCAGTCGGCAGCTCCCCAGACTCTTAGGCTGGATCTCTGCCAGTGAAATGACCAGAGATCCTTTCCACTGGAGATGCCAAGGGTCATACCAGGGCTCCTCAGCATGTGCTCAATCATTAAGCTGCACCTTTCCACCAAGTACAACTTATAGCAGCTTTGCAGGGTGCAAGTGGTCTTGAAAAAAGGAATATCAAGAAAGCATTGACTGAGGGATCTATCACATGTCCTTTTAAATGCTGATTAAATTTCAAGATAAAGCATTTCCAAAAATATTGTCCCCACGGCCACCGGGCTTTTTTAAAAAAAAAACTTGTTATGCCCCCTCTAGCAAGTTTTCCATGACCTAAAGGAGAAGTTGGGAATTTTTTGTTCCAGTAAAAAAAGGCTGGTGGACAGCTCAATGAAGGTGTCTACCCAGTGTGTGGCAGTGGGGTGACTCATGCAGTGCTGCTGCTTTAATCAGAATTGGAGCTGGGGAGGTGCAGTCTCCTGCCATCCATACCATGCCTGTTTTGTCCTTGACTTCTTTGTTTCACCATAGCAGTTTGTTAGAAGGGAGAAGTGCTCTTTGGAGGAACACGACTGTAGAAGGTGATATGGGAAGATTATCATTGCCATCATCACTTCTGCAGGAATACCTGGACATCTGAAATGAGTCGGGTTCCTTACAGGTCTATAAAGGTGGTGCTTCTGATGTCTTGCTCAGCCACAGGTGCTCTTAGACGATTTATCCCACTCAAACCAATACTAGAACTGCCTTTCCTCTATACTTTGACTTTTCAACCAGAATTTGGAAAAGGAACAGGGAGAAGAAACAATTTTTTTTCCTGTGAAATATTTGCTAGTAGAGTGTTCCATTTCTGTTGCTTTGCCTTCTCTTGATTTTTTTTAAACTATAGGGTTTAGCAGAATTCACATCCAAAATCTTGTACACCATTAATAGTAATAATCATGGGCTGTCAAGTCAATTCTAACTTATGGCAAGACTTCCCAGGATTTTCTAGATAAAGAGTAGTAGAATGTGGTTAGCCGTTCCCTTCTGCTGGAGGTGCCCTAAGGCTGTGTAGCTTCCCAAGGCCAGGCAGGCTTTTACTTGCAGGGGGCACAGTGGGAAGACAAGCTCCAAGTCTCTAGCTCTTCAGCCACTCAGCTATCCCGCCTGCTTGTGCCCCCATTAAACTACTCCACTACAAAGTGGCTACTGACACAGGCCCCTTTAGGCCCCTTTCCTCTGCTGAAGCAGCTGGCAAAGGGGAGAGAAACGGGGCAGTGGCTGTAGCTATATCTTGATCGAGGCAAAAGCCACATTTCAGGAAAGGAAGGAAGGGAAGGGGGGGGAGAATCTGTTACAGTGGTGTGCCACTCCTGTCCCACTCCCCACCCACCCTCACCAGCTTGCCAGCATGTCTTATGAGTTCATCTGAGTGTGTTTATGGTTCTCCAATTCTTCCCCTCCTCCATTTTGTTTTTATTGGGAAACAGCTGAGCAAGGGGTCTGTGGACTGTCCTAGAGCAATGCATAGCCCAGAAGCGCCATTCTCCCTATCTGTTTGGTATAGAGATAAAAAGATACAGGTCCCATGGGGGGGGGGGAAGTAAGATGTCCCTAAATATTGGCTGAACAGAGAACTCAAATTGGTCCCAGTGCTCCAACTGGAAGCAAACCTCCATTTGCATTCAGAAAGGGTGCCATCTTCCACCCACAGTAGTATTCCAGGTGAAAGAGGACCCTGTTCCGCTCCCAGATAGCAAACATTTGAACCAGAACTCTAGCAAGCTTCTTGACAACTTAATGATTCTACCATTGTGTATTGATTTGGTTTTTTTTAAAAAAAAAATCTAATTACAAAACTCAGCTGGATAAGCTTTGCAACGCACCCTCTTTTAGTTAAACCATCCATCCATCACACACTCATCAAAAGTCTGGGCCTATGAGATACAAAAAAAATTTCCATCTCTTATTTATTTTGTTTTGTTTTTGTTTTGTTTCTAGAACAACAATTGTCCATAGTAGGTTTTTTTTTTTAAAGACGAAATTTGATTGATTGATGTGGTATTTTCCTGTAGTTGCTTTTCTGAGGGGAGGGCAGTCGGTGTTGTTCTGTGCCTTGGTTTTATTGCTTAATTCCCTGCTGCTTCTGGGAGCTTCAAAGCTCCCTTTCAGTGTATTCCGCTCTACTCATAGACAACCAAGCAACTCCCTGCACGAGTGGGTCTCTCTCTTTCCACTTTTGACTCCACCCATTCCCATATAAAACATGCCTTACAGGGTTTTCAGAGCTGTCAACTCAGCAAGCCCTATATTTGCAGTGTTGTGCTCCGGGACCCGCAAATTCCATGCGGGATTGAATTGTTGCTTCAGCAGCGTGCGCAGCATTTCTCCATTTTTATTAATCGCAGCCCAGAATGAGCCGTGACATAAAACTTGTGTAATGAGCACACAGGAGAAAATCTATCTTAACTGCCTGCATGATTTATTTATTGTCTCGTTTTCTGTATTCTTGTGAATAATTAATCCTGAAACTCACTTTATAAAAAATTGTTCAACTTCTACAGTAAGAATGCTTAGCCTTGGCATACAGCTATTGTGCCATGAGTTTTCTGCTTTTATCAGAGAATGAAGTGGGGAGGATGGTCTTGAGACTCAGAGTGAGGTGTCCCTGTTATGTGAATGACACCCAACTCTACTGTTACTTTTATTTATTTGTTTATTCATTCATTCATTCATTCATTCATTCATTCATTTATATACCGCCTGTCTTCCCGAAGGAACTCCAGGCAGTTAACAAAAGGGGTAGCACAAAGAAACGTAAGCCCAGTGTGACAGTGAGGACTGCTTTTACACGACCCCTAAAATCCAATGGCAACTTAAATGCAGATCCCCCCAATGTGGTTTTTGTTCTGCTTCCAGTGTTCCCACCCTCCCACACTCTGATTCTATTGCTTCTGTCTGCGGTGAGGGGGAGAGAGAGAAAAATGCAGGCTCACCTCCACCTGCCATCAGCAGCAGCTAATTGTTCCAGCCCGTTAGGATTCCTGTCTGTCAAAATGGGGGGCGGGGACCCAACAAAAACAAGCAAAAAGCAGAGGAGGGCCAGGCATGCAATGCTTTAAAACAGCAACAAGGAACAGCAACAAGGATTTTACCTCCTCCAGACCAGGTACTTGTAAAATGTGCTGGGGCGCACTTAAAGGGGCGTGGTCGTACTTTATTTCTTTAAAAGTCCGCTGCTGGTGGGAAAACAATTTTATGCTCCACATCTGCAAGCATTTTGCAGCGGATTTTAGGGGTCATGTAAAAGCAGCCTAAGAAGGATTCAAGTGATTCAAGCAAAGGAGTGGAAATAATGGGCAGAATCCTGTTTGATCATGCGGCTTGCACTACAGGCCATTGTTCAAGTGGAATAACTTTATAGTAGCTTTCACAAGGAAGCATCCAGTACATCCTTGTGCAAGCAGAAGCCCCATTCACATGACAGGATGTCCAACGTGCACAATCTCCACATCTTCACAGCAGATCTCAAGCAGGGATGGGGCAGCCCTGCCTCCAATGCTAGCAGCCCAGCAGGATGCTGCTCGACAAAAAAAGTGCTTCAGTTTGGCAATGGGTGTGTTTGAAACTAAAACCTGGCTCTGAGAAGAGGGAGAGGCAGTTGCTAAGTGATTGGCCAGGCCAGGCCAGTGGAGTTTATCACTTCTGTATAGGGCTTTGCCCCCCCCCCAAAAAAAAAAACAGTCTCACAAGTCCATGCTATCTCTAGATTGACTTCTGCCACTGAAAGAATATTTCATGCTGTGTTAAGTGGGTGCAGCTATATGCATACAGTACATTAAACCCTTCTCCTTTTTTGTCTCTCCAGGGGTCTAGGCCATGGAGCTTTTGGAGAAGTATATGAAGGCCAGGTGGTTGGGATCCCCAGTGACCCCAGTCCCTTACAAGTGGCTGTAAAGGTAAGTGGGGGGGGGGAGAGGAGAGAAATCGGTGCATAAGAGCAGTGAAAATGCTTAGAGGCCCTGCTTTGTCAGAGGAAAGCAAAATGAATGAATCCATTTCCTTTCAGTTTCTCTGGGAAGAAAGAGTATATATTCTTGATACTGCCACTTGGACAAGCAAAAGAGTCATTATTACTCTAGTTGAAAAATGTGGTGCATTTTAATTTATTTAAAGGCTCCATTTAGTTGGAGAGTCTTTCATCTCCAACCTAGACCCTTTTTCATACGCATTCATAGCTACTCCGGACTAGCTGCCATTTATTGCAGCGAATGCCATTAACAGAAATCAAAAGCTAAAACATTTTCTTCCACAGAGACAGAGTGAAATGGAAACAATTTCAATAGGAGCCTGTACCAATAGGAGCCCTTTAAGAGCTCATATTGAATATAGACAGTTCTTCAGTCTATATTCATTGTTTCCCAACAGTAGGTCCCCACAGGTTATCTTTTATATCAAGATCTATTGATTCTGGATATAAAACCTCTTCATCTCCAGCCAATGTGGCCCATAGCCAGGAGCTAGAGTCTGTGCCACTCCTTGAGGGACCAAGGTAAGGAAAGTTATGCTGTAAGAACCAAGGTGGATGGTTGGCTGGCTTGGTGGGTTAGGTACCTGCCTGTGGAGCCAGGGGACAGGGCTCTGATTCTCCACTGTGCCTCCTGGAAGAATAACTAGCCTGTCTGTCTAGATTGAACCCTGATATGGGTTGCCATACATTAGAAGTGACTTGACAGCACATGGTTATTATAGCACCTCTAAACTGGTCTGATATTTCATTGTTAAGAAAAGTGGTGTTTGTAGCTGACTCATATAGATCTGTTAGAAAGACTGTTCACTTTACTCCTGTTGCTTTTTCTCATTTAGACCCTGCCTGAAGTTTGCTCAGAACAAGATGAGCTGGATTTCCTCATGGAAGCTCTGATTATCAGGTATGCTAGTTCAAGATAAGCAATTTTCACATCAATCACACATTTGAACAGAGTTAAAAGCAGTGGGTGGACAAGCAGTATAAATGTTGGCTTCCCTTATGCCTCATATGAATATATATCTTCACTTATTTTGTATGGCATAACAGAATACAGCATCGCTTAATATGAATAATATATTATTAATGTTTACTAATAAGCATTAATAATATGTAGATTATATTAAAAGGTTGGGTTTAAATATTAGAGATGGGCATGAACCAAAAAAAATGGCAATTCATTTTGGTTCGGTTCATTTTTAAAGCAAAGCAAAGTGGTCTGCTTATATACCGCCCCATACCACTATAAGTAGTCTCTGGGCGGTTTACAATTTTTTAATTACATTGTGCAGGCTACACATTGCCCCCCCCAGCAAGCTGGGTACTCATTTTACTGACCTTGGAAGGATGGAAGGCTGAATGAAACTTGAGCCTGCTACCAGGGATTGAACCCAGGTCGTGAGCACAGTTTTACCTGCAGTACAGGCATTTAACCACTACGCCAGGAGTAAGGGTTGGTTTGTTTTGTTTTGTTTTGCTTTTAATGATTTTTTTAAAATATTCATTTCGTTATTCATTTTGATTCATTATTAATTTTTTCCTTCAAGCATTGTCATACTAAAACTCCAAGCATACCTGACCATTGGCTATGTAGCTATGGGTGAAAGGGGTTGCAACCCAATAATCTCTGGAGGGCTGCACATTGCTCAATTCTGTCCTAGAAGCCGTTACAGATAGGCTGATAAGTGACGCCAGCAATCCTAACTGGTAGGATCAGATCTGTCACACACATCTCTCTGGTGGATTAAATGTTGTTGTATAACCTCTCTTTCAGCAAGTTCAACCACCAGAACATTGTGCGCTGCATTGGGGTGAGCTTGCAGGCTCTGCCACGCTTCATTCTGCTGGAGCTCATGGCTGGAGGAGACTTGAAATCTTTTCTGAGGGAGACCCGACCCAGACCAGTAAGTGGGAAATGATTTCTTGATGCTGCCATTGAAATCCTACGTCCTACATCCAACCAAATGAGGATGGAATGAGCATTCCCACCAGTGCAGTCTCACAAACTTCGAGAATCAACAGACCAATGCCTCATATTGTGTTGGACAAAGGAAGATCTGTACCACAACTACTACTTTCTGACTCCTCTGCTCCAGTCCCCAGCCAGGCTTTATGCTTATGCACCTTCCAAATAAAGATTTTGGGGAGGCTGCCATGCATCCTTTTTTCTTCTTCCCCAGTTTGGAAAACAACAACAAATTGAAACAGCTTATTTGAAATGTTTTTTAAAATCTTCGTTGTTGTTGTTTGGAGCCCATGCGAATTCTTTCAGATGCCGCCATGTCAACAAACAGTGACACCAAGTTGCACAATATAACATTTGCCTAGTGGTAGGATGCTGCTTTAGCTCTTTGATCTATTGATTCTAATAAAAGAATCAATCATTAGCTGTCTCTTGAGTTCAAGTAGAGAGAAGGAGGAAAAAGACTCCCAAACAGCCGCTGCTTTTGACCATTATCTACAACCATGAGTGTCAAACAACAACTGTTCCTGCTACATTTTGAGTCAATTAATCCAAACGGGACCATGAGTCCTTCAGGCTTAAGCCCACATCTCACCTGAAAACCTGTTTTATTATATGTCGTAACACTAATGGGGCAATATAGCAGTAGAAACAATAAATATACAGAAGCAATCAAAGGGATAAACATATGCCCTGAAACAGCAATAACATGAGAAGATTTTTATAAAGATAATTGAAATGTCCATACAGGGCAACCTTAATGTACCATTTGATTTAGATATATTATGAAAGGGCAGCAAATTGTTACTTATTGAATCTATTGTGGTTATATTTTTACTGTCAAGAACATTGAGGGATGCTCTTAAGGTTTTCTTCCTCAGGCCAAATAATGTGACTGGTCCAGGATACTACCTCCTCTAAATCTATGAAATGGGTTAGAGGGACACCATTTGCTCCTCTGATATAGACAGTAAAATGTTCTGGGCCAACTTTGCCTGTGTTGCCTTCAATCAGCCAACCCAGATCCATGTGGAATACATGCACAAGAAGTGAAACTATGCACACCTTTGACTGTGTTAATGCTTACTCTCACTAAATCTGAGTTAATACATTTTGATCACCAACTTCCATATGTTTTGTTTTATTTAGAATCATAGAATCATAGAGTTGGAAGAGACCTCAAGGGCCATCTACTCCAACCTCCTGCCATGCAGGAACCCCCATCACAGGACTCCAGACAGATGGCCATCCAGCCTCTGCTTAAAAACCTCCAATGAAGGAGACTCCACCGCCCTCCGTAGCAGCATATTCCACTGCCAAACAGGTCTAGCTGTCATGAAGTTCTTCCAAATGTTTAAATTGAATCTCTTTTCCTGTAGTTTGAGACCATTGCCCCGCGTCCTAGTCTCTGAAGCCATGGAACACAAAGCAGCCCTTGAACAGGGTTTCCTTCAACTCTGATATGTCCCTTTCACCTTAATCCAGAAGACTCAGGATTGTTTTCAAGGTGGCCATGTTGCTTGCAGAGGTAGAGAGCGAAGGCTGTTGAGATCCTTGCAACTGAAATGCGGATGAAGTCTCAACATAGCAAAACTCCTACCTAAGGAGTTAAAAGATTTCTCTGCTCAAGGGGCTTGCAGTAGAAAAGCAATCAGGAGAGGTTTTGGAAAGATAAGCAGTAATTTCCCTCCTTTGTGTCCTGAAGCTTGTGGCTCAAAGCAGTGATTATACTGAACAATGGAGTCAGTTTGTTTTGCGGTCACCTTTCGGAAGGTTTGACCTGACAAGGGGATGCATTGCTTGAACGCTTCCGCTTGTCCCTCCCTTCAAGCAGCAACCACACAATTTCCAGCTAGCTGTATCATTCCTTCATCTGGGGAACAAGCGCAGCAAGGTGCTTAAAGTGAATTTCCTCAGTATTTCAAGGCCAACGACAATGCTCTGCATCCCTGTACAAAACGGGTGCAAACGCTTCATGTCTTCAAGCAAATTACCCTGTTAAATCGTCCTTGGCAGAGAAAGATTCTGCTTTAGCCGAGAGCGAATAAAAGCCAGAACAGAGTTTTTTCTCCCGACCCCTAAAACTAAGAGAAAAGTTTTACATGAAAGTTAGTAACCAAAGGCCTACTTTATAGCACTGGGGAATGCTGATTTTCTTTACCAAGTTTGGAGAGCAATCCATAGATCAGAATCACAATGAGTAAGGGAAGTATATAATCATAGAATCATAGAGTTGGAAGAGACCTCAAGGGCCATCTAGTCCAACCCCCTGCTATGCAGGAACCCCATCACAAATATTTCCGACAGATGGCCATCCAGCCTCTGCTTAAAAACCTCCAAAGAAGGAGACTCCACCACCCTTTGTGGCAGCATATTCCACTGCCCAACAGCTCTAAATGTCATGAAGTTCTTCCTAATGTTCAAATGGAATCTCTTTTCCATTTAACCTTATTAAGGGTGGGGGAGGGAGAGGGACAAGCACAGATTCAGGATACAGAGGCCATGGCAGAAACATCATATCACATGTATTAAAATACATACTTTTCTCAGGTATATTCGGTGAAGTCAGTGAAACTGGTGATGGCTACACCTGTGAGCTAGCTCATTCAAGCATCCTACACAGCCCAATGCCTTCTGCCTCCTTTCTGAGCAGTGTCCACTCAAGGTGGACAACAAAGCATCCACTCTGGATTAGGTTCTTGGCAGTTCTTGTTACCTGATTCACACTTGAGGATGTAAATATCCCACTGCTGGGAGAAAGGTAGCCTAGAAGTTTAATAAACACAGTAAATAAAAAATAAATAAAGAGAGATGTGAAGAATTTCCACATTTTCAACAAGACATCTGTCAAGAAATCACTGACATCCAAAAGATTGCTCACCTCCAGTCTGGAATGAGACAAGGAGACCATTGTCTGTTAAAGTTTCTACTAGAGATGCATTACTACAGGCATATTCAAGGATATACAAATGCTGTCTGAACTGATTAGTATCCAGATATTTGGCTTATAATATTTGCCATTTTTTAAAGTCCTCCATTGGCTGCCTTGTCCTCGAAAGTTAACAAAGTATCTGTGACTCTGCAAATGGTGTTGTGATACTTTAGCTATACTCAAATTATTTGATAGAGTTTTCATGTCTGGTGATGAACAGTGTCACAGGTGGCTAATTGTTTAACAAAGATTAGGTTTGCGATCTTCCTAGTTTCAAAACAATCATCTGCGCTTTACATTATATGCACAGTTTCTTCTGTGGAATGAATTCTTCTCAGGTCTAAAGCCAGCCAGTTGTGTGATGAGGAGTGCTTTTAATACTTGCATTAGACAATTAAAAATATTTTAGAGGACTTTATAATGATGACAAAATATTGAGATCAGCCTGATTTTTTTTTGGGGGGGGGGCAGGGGGTTCTGTGTGTTCTTTACCTGGTTTCAGAATAGCAATCACTTGTGCCTTCCTCCAGATGTTTGGACTCCCAAGAGACGCAAGTCAACTATTAATAAATTGTAGGAGCTACTTTGTTACTTTGCCAAAATATCTTATCTGTTCTGCACAGATGTCAACCAGCCTTATACCATTTTTCCAGCTACAAGTAGCTTTTTTCCAGTTCACTTAAGCAGAACGGTCTTGTAAAGCCATTGGTCTCCAATTGCTTGTTCCTTCAGCTATTTGATTTGCTGAAATGTTTTCATGAATAGGACCTGCAGTTGGATCATTGTTATGCCACTTGTTAATCTGATGGCCTTTTGACTGTTTTTAATATATTTATTTCTTCCACAAGTTTTATCATCTCTTTTATTATTTTGAAGATCAAAGAAATTAATCACTGCCCTGCTAAAAAGTTTTTTTTTTCGCTCAAGGGATTTGCTTCACACAGTGAAAAATAATTTATTCATTTGGATTACCGTCTCTGATGTTAGGCCTTGTAGGTAGCCAGTTCTGCATCTTTGGAGTATGGAGGGTTCGGGTGATCAGTTCACTTACTCTATAAACTGGTCCTAAACCTCTGGGACTTGGGAGAAATTTAATATAATTCCATCCAACATTGTACTGAATTTCTGCCAGTCAGCGTTTTAACAACTGCATTTCCTACCGAATTGTACTGTTTACTGGTGGACTTCTACCAATGAGCTCAGAGGGACTAATGCTAAGTATTTTGAAGTACCCACTGTCTTCACACATTTTTGGACTATAGGCAAATGACCAAATATCAAGTTTGGGTCCTAGCCACACTGCTATTGAAAGACGGAGAAAGTTTGCTAACATTTGTAAGCAGTACTTGGGGGTATTTCCATGCATTTCGGAATCATAGAATCTTTTCCACTGTTTTTATCAAGTGCATAGTCCCAGACTTTTATGATTTATGAATGGACGATACTTTGCAATGGCTTAGCTCCACTGTTATTACAGTATTTCTATATTATCTTGTTCTGTAGCAGCAGAAGATAATACTTGAAGGCCAGGCTTAACTAACATAGTGCTTTTATACTGTTTATGAGGTCTCTCAGCTGCAAGTCTAATGTTGTACATTTTAGGACGTCTCTGGTGATTATTGCTATAGTTTCTTCATACTAGGCATATCACACACATGTGTCTGGCATTGCTGATGCAGTAGTTGTTCTCTAGGTTTCAACAAGCCTTCTCCATTCATAGAGATTACTTAGCTTTGAGCCTGACAAGAGCCCTTTTGTTACTGGTAGCCACTTGCATATCATCGTCAAAGTCACACAGTCAATCATCCTGTAGTGTTTATGCAACCTCACAACCCTGCTTCTGAAATGGAAGAATTAGGTACTGTCACTGCCTGGGGGATGCTTAAATGTGTTCACATTCTTCAAGGAGGCTCCTCCAGTGTCCCCTTCACCTATTCTGAAATTTGTCTTCCATTCATACTGCCTTTTAATGGGCACCTAGTTGTAAGTGATGTGCCATGGAAGTCTAATTTAATGAAGACTGTTGTTGTATGCAGTCATTCAAACATCTCAGATAGACATGGGCACGACTTGGCGAAATTCTCGTTTCCATTTTCGGTTTTCGTTATCGTTACGTAACAATAACAGTAATGAGAATTACTCCGCTCCAGCTCGAAACCGACTCGAAAAAAGAAAAAATTTGGTCGGGTTTGTCGTTGTTGTTAATGGCATCGCAGGTTTGCGCGATGCCATTGCCAACAGCAGCACAGAAAAAAAGTTTTAAAAAGTAAAAAAAAAACTGATTCCTGGCCAGAAAAAGCAGGCAAAAATATGCCTGCCTGAGGGAGGGCACCTACCAGAGAAGGGTGGTTTCTGGGGGGGGGGTCCCCCCCCCCCTCCCCCCCCTCCTGGCTTGGCCTGCTGGTACCAGGCTGGGGGGGCATCCCCGTCATCTCCATTTGCCATGCGGTGGGGGGGGATCCAAAATGGCGACCACAAGATTTATTTTTAAATCGTGGTCCAAAAACCCACCAAAGCACCACAGAAACATTTGAAAATTAGGTATTTAAAATGCCTGTTTTTTATAGTAGCAGCAGTGGGTTTTTCTTGCAATAAAACATCTCCATTGATTTTATTTTATTTCATTTTATTTTTATTTTTTTACACCTGCGCAATGATGGACTGGCCATGGGATGGGACCATGCAGTTTTTTTGACCCATTCCACCAATGGCATGGCCAGGTTTTGACTGAGACTTCTGGATGTGCCAGAGGGCATAAAAAGCCCACTAACCCTAACCCTAACCCTAACCCATACGCCAGTATGTCCTTCTTAGTGGGTCAGAGGCACCCAGAGGTGCAGCCCACTAACCCACCCTAACCTTAACCATAACCCTAAGCCTAGCCCTTACCCTAACCCCAACCCTAACCCAGATCCGTACGCAAGTACGCTTCCCTTCTTAGTGGGTCAGAGTAGAGGCACCCAGAGAGGTGCCTCCCACTCCAGAGCCCACTACCCCTCCCCTACCCCTAACCTGTACACATGTACGCTTCCCTTCTTAGTGGGTCAGAGGCACCCACACCCAGAGAGGTGCCTCTGCCACTTACCCCCCAACCCTAACATAATGTAACGTATGGTACGCAGTGGCTACGCGTTACGCTTCCCTTCCCTTCTTAGTGGGTCAGAGGCACCCAGAGAGGTGCCTCCCAGAGCCCACTTACCCCAACCCCAATCCCAACCCCAACCCCAACCCAAACGACAAACGACAAACGGAAACAACAAATTTTTGAAAATTTCCGCGACAAACGGAAACGACCCGAAACGGGCCCGTCCCGAGAAACGACAACTCGAAACGTCGTTTTTTCTGGTCGTGCCCATCTCTAATCTCAGATACTAGTGTGTGGAGGGGGATATTGTCTCTTGATGGAGATGGAATTCAAACCTGATATATGTTACACAGAGGCTGGCAGTTTCCATGACTTCTTTTTGACAAAGAGTATGGATGCAGTAGATTAAGAAGTTGAGGAAGGGCACATCCAGATTCAGATTTTTATGAATGAAATCCCAGAGAGCAATAAATTTAAGTTCTGACCAGAAGCTGAGATCAACTACCTGGTCTATAGGAGCAAGCTGATGACACAGCCACATGGACAATATGGTGTGGGGTATAAGCCTTCAGAGATCCAAACATGCTTTGAAAATCTTAGTGTTTTTCTAGGAAAGAAGGACTCACTGCAGGGGCTGGAGTGTTTGGAATGCAAATGGTGCTTGATTGGCAGTGCAAAGGTGCAACATTGGATACCTCCCAATAAACATTTAGCTCCAATAGTGACTGGAGCTACAGTGAAGCTGCTGCCTCTTGGTGGTTGTCTCCAAGATCCATCAAATTCTTGCCAAGCGGGAAGCCTTACTACTGCAACAGCACCATGGTTAGTAGCCTGGCAATTTTTTGTTTTTCCAAGTGCTTCTGCCAGGCACACTGTTGGTGCTGGAGTTCTCTTGGAAAGGAGAAATCTACCAAGAGGCATTTTAAGTTGTGAGGCATCAGGACAATGTTTAATGCTAGCAGGGAAATCAGTGCCTACACAGCAATGTGCAGTAGAGAAGCCCAAAACGAGGAATGCTTGGGACAGCATTGCAGATGGTTACTCAAGCATCATAAATAAGTAATTAAAACCGGAATTACTTTCAAGCTTTCTTTCTCCCAAAATCTTTCTTTGAAGTCTCTTCCTTACAGAATTTTTGTAACATTTCTTTCGCATCTGGCCTGTGCAAGTGATAGATTTGAGTTGAAGATACCTGGTTTGTTTTATGATAATTTATTTGGTACAAGGATGTGCACGTGTCTTCATGCTTTGAAAGAAATGGCAGTTCCTCATAATACATTGGACTTTGCTATAGTACAAGGTATAAGAAAATATGTTGACTGTTTAGATGCAGTAATGAACTGGATGAGGGTGAACAAAATGAAACTAAACCCAGACAAGACAGAGGTGCTCCTATTTATTTATTTATTTATTTATTTATTTATTTATTTTTTATTTATTTTTTGTTTGTTTGTTTCATTTCTATACCGCCCATCTTCCAATAGGAACTCTGGGCACCACAGCCGAGAAACAGCAATATTAAAATCAACAATAAATAACAAAACAACAAGTCAACAATACTAGTAGAAAAAGAGGGAAAACCCTCAGCAAGAGGCATTGCAGCGGAAAGGAAAAAAATTAAGTTAAAAATTAAATTAGGAATTTGCTGGATCCTCGTCAGTCGAAAGGGAGAACAAGGGATAGGGATGCAACCTGTACTGGATGGGGTCACCCTACAACTGAAAAAAAAGTGTGCAGCTTGGACTCATCCTTGAGCTTGGATGCCCAGGTCACAGTTATGGCCAGGAGAGCATTTGCACAGTTAAGGCTAGTACAAAAGGTTTGGCCTTTTCTTGAGAAACCAGGGTGACACATGCCCTAGTAATGTCCGGGCTAGACTACTGTAATGCATTCTATGTGGGGCTACCAACAAAAAGTCTCAGGAAAGTTCAACGGGTCCAAAATGCAGCTCCCAGATTGCTGACTGTGGTGGGATACAGAGATCACATTGCACCCCTATAAAAGCAGCTCCACTGACTGCCAGTCAGCTATCGGGCACAATTCAAAGTGCTCTCCTTGACCTACAAAGCACTCTACAACTTGGGTCCAAGCTACCTCAAAGATCAAATCTCACAGTATGAACCAGCTCAGGTGTTAAGGTCATCCCGCTACCCTCACAGGTATGTCAAATGGGAACACATAAAAGGGCTTTCTCGGCTGTAGTGCCAAGACTCTGGAACTCCCTTCCACTAGAGGCCAGGACTGCCCCATCTCTGGACTACCTATTATGTGTCTTTTATATGAATCTATAGGATCACATTGACTTTGTGTTTATAACCACTTATAACCTTGTGTGATTACATTGACACTATGTTTTCAGTATTTCCCTCACTCATAACTTTACATGGAATTTTACTCTCCTTTAAACTGCTCATGTTCCTTGTAGCTTTAATGCAATATTATCTTTTATTTTATTCCTCAGTCTCCTCTTCTCAATACTTGAACATATCTTAATGGTATTGAATTGTATATTATCCCTCATTACTGTAAGCTGCCTTGGGTCGTTTTCCAAGGAGAAATGTGTGGTAAAAATACTCTAAAATAAATAAATAAATAAATAATATAGTTATATAATTGCAAAGTCAAGCACATCTGGTTAGGTTATACCTCAAAGGTTATGCCAAGGAGGAATCTCCTCACTAACCTGTCAGGTCTCAGCGGTGCCACAGTCGCTGTGGGAATGAAAGCCTGAAGTAGAGTGGTGTCAGGTCAGCAAGTTCCAGAGCCTCAGACCTAGTTGGCTTGGCAGTATTTACTGGGTCCTGATTCCCGGAATCCAAGTGCTCGATGTCTGAAACATGACAAAGTAGTTGTTAAAGTATTATAACTCTATTATGCAGATAGGGATTTGTTATGTTCAAGGAAATATAAACTACTAGCAGAGATTACCAGCGTTATGGAAGAATAAATGCACTTAGTTATTATGGAGCTAGGAGACAAATGAATAGAGCTTAGTTCAAAACTTATATTACATATGTACAAATGACAAAGAGTAATATACAATAACAATATACAAAGTACAGCATATAGAAAAGATTCAACAGAGAATGGGGCAAGTGGCTTCTCACCATAGGCAGTCCCAATTTTACATTGGTTTGCA
Organism: Phrynocephalus versicolor; assembly: GCA_023846285.1. Classification (NCBI taxonomy): domain Eukaryota; kingdom Metazoa; phylum Chordata; class Lepidosauria; order Squamata; family Agamidae; genus Phrynocephalus; species Phrynocephalus versicolor. Next base: position 22,494,290 of record JAHTLZ010000275.1, read on the forward strand.
TGAGACCTTTATACATAAAGCAATATGGTGTAAGCCAAGCACACACTACATGGGATGAGGTGATTTAGCTATACCACCTGTGCCTAATCATCCTGTCCTTCCAGTGATGATTTTTCCTTACACCTGTGTCCTAGACCTAATACACATTCTTCTGTAGCTCATGACATGATACAATTTACAGAATCCATTTTGTAATCTGTTAAATACATATTACAGGCATTTTGTCAAAACTACATTCCTTGCCAGCAGTAAAACCCAGGATAATTTTAGAAGATTGCAAATGCTTGCATTGAACAGACAAGTTAGGATTTCACTGCAGTTCGTTTAAAGATGAAATTCCTCTTACTGGAGCAGCTACAAGTCAGTCATCCAAAATATTTTTGTCTGTAGCCAGAGGCTTGTATTGTGACCTGAAAAATGGTTGGTGATCATCCTCTATCATTCGTTCTTCTGCTCCCCATAGAGATTGTCAGAGTTGTTCAGTGTGCATGCCACTTTTAGCGCACGTGTAGGCACGGGTATTTCTTGCACATATGGTACTTTTTGGCAGGAGTATACAGAGTGGTGTCTGTGGAGTAAATGGCACTTGGAAACAGGAAATCTGTTTTATCGTATGGATTGAGCTTTGATCTGGTGTCCTCCAGGTGTTTTGGCTTCAACTGTCATCAGCCTCACCCAGAGAAGCTAGTAGAGATGGGCACGAATTTAAAAAATGGCATTTCGTTTGTCGTTTGTCGTTTAGGGGGTCGGTTTCGGTTTGTTTCCTTTTTTTTGCGAATTTTTGCAAAAAATTCATTTTCGTTTTCGTTTGTTTCGTTACCGTTTTGTTACCATTTATTTCAATTTTTTGTGATTTTTGTGATTTTTTAAAGCAATTCAACTGTATTGCCATAACGAAAACGAAACGCACGACAAAATTTGTGGTGTTTCTGTTCGTTTCGTTTCATTTTGGAGACAAAATTTGTTTGTCTTTTCATTGTGTAACGAAACGAAAAAACAGAAACGAAAACAAAAAATTGTTCGTTCTGTGCCCATCTCTAGAAGCTAGAGCTCAGGAGCTGTGGGGATCCCATCCACAATGTCCGAGAGGCACCACAGTGGGGATGATTCAGATCTCCAGGAGAGTCTTCTCTCTCACTCCTGCTGCCCTCACAGATGTGTTTATTGTGGACATGCTGACCCCTTCCCTTTTGTCCTTTCAGCTCTAGTTAAAGACCTGCTTTTTGAGGCAAGCTTTTAATAACTGAACTGGGCAAGACTGACTCTTTCCTTTCAAGAGTGTTTCTAAAGATTTTAAATGTTTAGATAACTGCTTAAATTGCTATGAGTTGCAATAACTTACAATTAATTGTAAGTTATTGTGTTTTTACTTGGTCTTTTTTATCATCATGAGACACTTTGGATCCCCTCCCTGGGAGAAATGACAAATGAAGTGACAAATGAAATAAACAAGGCAACACAGTGGTACCTCAGTATATGAAATTAATGTGTCCAGTATGCTTCATCAAGTGGAAATTTTGTAAATCAGAAATGCATGGGGGAAGAATGCATCCTGGTAAAGGAAGTCCTTTGAACAAAAAAAATCATAAACTGATGTTTTTCCGAGGTTTTTTGGAAAAAACCTTGTAAACAGAGGCATTATTTTCAATGGATTTCCTTTCGTGAAGCAAAAATTTCATTAACTGAGACATCCTTAAATCAGGGTACCACTGTAATATAAATAAACTAAAGGAAGCTAAAACACATTCCTCTTGATGCATTGTAGTACTAGCCTCTATTTTGAAGGACATCATCATACTTTGCATCTTTTGTTAAGCAATAAATAATAATAATAATAATAATAATAATAATAATAATAATAATAATAATAATAATAATAATAATAATAATAATAATAATAATAATAATAATAATAATAATAATA
>JAHTLZ010000275.1:22497165-22528590 GCA_023846285.1 Phrynocephalus versicolor
GAAAGAAAGAAAGAAAGAAAGAAAGAAAGAAAGAAAGAAAGAAAGAAAGAAAATTTTCACTGCTGGAAACCTGAACAAGCAGCAATTCACTTATTAAACATGTTGCAGGAAACTCTTCCTCACCATCTCCTACCACCATGTTTAATACCAAAAAATGTCATAGAAGTACTCCAGACCACTTTTAGTGCACTGCTACATGGTCCACAGAGGCTGCTAGGAGAAAATTGTTCTTGGGCCAAACGAGGTTGGTCACTCCTGCTATATAAAAACAATTTCCTTTTTCCTCCTCCCTTAGAGATATTGCTGCTAGAAATTGCCTCCTTACCTGCAAAGGTCCAGGGAGAATAGCTAAAATTGGTGATTTTGGAATGGCTCGGGACATATACAGGTAAGAAAATATAGATTATTATTAGCATTACATGATGGAACACTGACATTTGAAGATCACATATTTATTTGTGTAGCTTACTGTCTTCCTAGGCTCTTGCAGTTTTCAATAGCTATGGACTTTTTAATATTCCTGGCACTATCTTGAGGTATTCATATCTCCTTTTGATACTGTGGACTCACCCGAACTTTCTCAATTCACTTTTCTTGGTCGTTAACGGCTGGGCTTTATCCAGTTTTCTCTTTTTAATGCAATTTCTTACCTTTTCTTACCTTTTCCCGACAATGAGTGGCACAATCCTTTTGTGAAGCTTCAGCGTCATCCCCCATAGCATTGACCCTGTCCCCTTCATTGTCTGCATCATTCATAAATCTATTTGATTTAGAGCACATAAAAGAAGGGGAAGGGTCAGAAGAATATAATTGCCCAGCCTGGAATCTATCCAGGACTCTGGAATTAACGATCCTGCAGTACTAGAAGAAGCCAGGAAGACTGTAATGGTGCATCTCTCCTCCACAATCCAACAGTGGTGTTTCCACAGTGCCCCCTTATGTCAATCTGGGGAATTACATATTCTGTAAGGTACCATATATGAATATTAACCCTCCTGGCCAATATTTCTTCCTCAGTTCACAAGAGTATAATACCTGAAAACAACAAAATGTGTCAGCCACATGAGGATTTTATTAAATTATTACTTTATTTAAAAAAATGAGTGCATGGGAGAGGTCAATATTCACGAGTCCCTTTCATGATCCCATTATAGTACCTTTAAGACAGGGACAGGGAGCCTTCGGTATAGGGAACCACAAATTGGAATTGGTGCGGTCTAGCGGTTTTCTAACCCATGGCTTTACTAGAGTCTGCATTCAGAGGGTCAGTGGACTGAGACTTTTTGATTTGCAGGGATTTTAACTTCACTTGCCACTCTTATGCTAATGGATTTTCTTAGCAGAAGAATATTGTTATGTGCTATCTTGGGCAGCGGTGGCGGTCTTGTATGGACAATTAATAAATGGTGAACCACTACCTTTAGAAAAGAGTTCTACTTAATAATAATAATAATACCTTTATTGTCAATGTACAACATGTGCACAATGAAATTAGCTGAGTCTCCCATGCCCACCCCCACCACCATCCCACCACCATCTCACTGGCAATCACTCAGTCTTATTGCACCCTGTGTACTTGACACAGAATACGCCAGCCCACAGGTCAGTTCTTCTATACTTGTCCTGGGATTATTTCCCATTCAGCAGTCTGACAGTCTGAGATAGGAAGTGTTAGAACTGGGTCATTAGTGTGGATCATCACAGTGTGCATATTTTTTGGCAACTCTTGGGGGTGGGGGGTGGCCACACTTCCAAAGTTGTTACTTGATTTTCTGAAACCATTCTTGGTTACAGAAGACTAGATTGCTGCAGTTCTGTACCATGCAAGACGGTTTGTGCAAACTGAGTCTAGTGTTGTAGTTACAGTATACACAAAAATTTCATAGCTCTTGTAAAAGTCTTCTAGCATCACACATCTTCTGTGTGGGTACTAGAAGAGTTTGCAAAAACATGAATTGTAAGACCAGGCTGATACCATCTGATAGTGGAGCCTCAAATATTCCTTCTCCATAGCACTATGTTTGTAATAAAAAAAATCTCAACCACAAATTATGATCTACCATGTGGTGACAAACATATAGGTATTTATATGGTACATATAACCTCTCTTGCCCTGGGCCTGCCAAAAACAGTGGCAGCTTGGATTTACCTGCAAAGTACACTTTACAGTCATAACTAAAAAATTAAAAATAAAGAAGTCTCTATCAGTCAGAATTGGCTTGAGAGCACATGGTCATTATTACATGTTACTTACAAGGAGCACAAGTATGAAAGGATGTTAGTCCTCACGCTAGTGGGACATTCTCAATTTTTCCCCATTTCAGCTTTTAATATTTCATGGATGAGGTGTTTTAATATACTGTAATAAATTATTGTTGTAAGCCACCTTGGGATCTCTTCGGGGAGAAAGGTGGCATAGGAATAAAGTTTAATATTATTGTTGTTGCTGCTGCTGCTGCTGCTGCTGCTGTTGTTGTTGTGTCCTTATTTTTCCCTGTAAAACAAATAATTATATTCTTGGCATAACAACACTGTTAAAAAGGAAGGAAGGGAGGGAGGGAGGGAGGGAGGAAGGAAAGGGAGTAAAACAGCTACTAGTATGGAAATAATCCCTCTCACAGCCACACAATTGAATTACTTGAGGAGCCAATGTTTAGGCACAAATAAGCCAATACCTTTTTATCATTCTGTCACCCCCAAATAGGGCCAGCTACTACAGAAAAGGAGGGTGTGCAATGCTCCCCGTCAAATGGATGCCACCTGAGGCCTTCATGGAAGGGATATTCACATCCAAAACAGATACCTGGTAAGCTTGCTCATTAATGTCATGTGCATACATAGCTTGGAAATACTGACCAAATGTAACAAATTAATGTTAAATGTGTTACTTTTGAGGTCAAAGGACTAAATTGTTACCAATAAACTTTGCATATCAAAAGCAACAGTAACAATGTTTTTGGTTGTCGACTATGTATTATTATGCCACATAAAGATGGAAAAACACAGGCAAGGCCCAGCCCGTCTTATGGGTGCAAGTAGAGATGGGCACGACTAGGGAAAATGACGTTTTTGAGTTGTCATGTGTCGGAGGCGGCCCGTGTCGGCTCGTTTCCGTTTTTCGCGAAACTTTGCAAAAAATAGTCATTTCGTTTTTCGTTTTTTCGTCTGTCGTTATACTGGTTTGGGGGGTAGCGGGCTCCTGGAGGCACCTCTGTGGGGTGGGTGCCTCCTCTGGCCCGCTATGAAGGGAAGCGGGCTCCTGGAGGCACCTCTTTCTGGGGGGGGGGTTGCCTCCTCTCCTCACCCGCTAGGAAGGGAAAGCAGGCTCCTGGAGACCCCTCGTGGCATGGGGGCCTCCTCTCCTCGCCTGCTGCAAAAGGGCATGCATAGCCACATGGATATGCATACCAAGTTGCAGACACAGCAGACTGGCAGAGGCACCCCTCTTTTTGGGGTGTCTTCCCTGCATCAGTCAGGCCTCGACGGGCATGGTTTGCATGGCACACATGCTGCCGAGCCGAGCCTGCAGGAGTCAGCCAGAGCCACAAGTGACGAACTGGCAGACTCTCTGCATCCGCTGTGTCTCACTAAGAATGGAAGCATACTTGCGTAGTAGTGCAATGCAAGTACAGATCTGGCTTAGGGGACAGGGCTAGCGCAAGGGCTAGGGTTAGGCTAGTTACTGGTGAGGTTAGGGTGGGGTAGTGGGGTGCACCTCTGGGTGTCTCTCTGACCCACTAAGAGGACAGTGTACTGTGGCCCAGTGTGGCGTATGGGTAAGGGTTAGGGTTAGGGCTAGGGCTAGGGCAGGGTTAGTGGGCTTTTTGGCACATCCCAGAAGTCTCAGTGCCCAAGTGGCCATGCGATTGGTGGAATGGCTACAAAAATTTGCATGGTCCACTCCCATGGCCAGCCCATCATTGCGCAGGTGTAAATAAAATAAAATAAAATAAAATAAAATCAATGGAGAGAGGACAGAGGAGACATTTTGTTGCAAGAAAAACCCACTGCTACTGTAAAAATTCTGGCAGTTTTAAAATAGCAATTTTCACATGTTTCTGTGTGTTGCTTGTGTGTTTTTGGACCACTCCATGATTTCAAAAAAAATATTGCTGTCACTGCCCCATTTTCGATCCCCCGCCCGCACTGTATGGCATGGCGAGTCCGGCTTGTTGCTTGCGAGTCCCCACCAGAGCAGCCCAGGACAGGAGAGGGGGGGAGGCCGGGGACCCCCCCCCCAGAAACCACCCCTCTGATAGGTGCCCTCTCAGGCAGGCATATTTTCGCCTGCTTTTTGGGCTGGGAATCGGGGGTTTTAAAACTTTTTTTCTGTGCCGCTTGAATTGCGGCGGCCGGCGGCGAGTCCGGCTTGTTGCGAGCGACTGCGAGACAACGAGGATTTCCCCCACCAGAGCAGCCCAGGACAGGAGAGGGGGGAGGCCAGGGACTCCCCCCCCAGGAACCACCACTCTGGTAGGTGCACTCTCAGGCAGGCATATTTTCGCCTGCTTTTTGGGCCGGGAATCGGGTTTTTTTTTTTTACTTTACGGAACGGAAACGGTAACGGGAATTCCGCTAAGTCATGCCCATGTCTAGGTGCAAGCTAAGAACATGGGTTATCTGAAACCTAGAAGCCACTTTTCTCTGCCTATTTTACAGACTTCTTCAATGCAATGCTCGTGGAGTTACAGGAGTAAATATGAGTGTGTATTGAAACAAACCTAAGCTTTTCCTGCTCACAGTGATGAGTTCTCCACAAACTTAGCACATCAACAGCATAGTCTTTCAAAACTAGTGCCTTCCAGTCTCTCATGGATAATTTAGTTTGATAAAAGCTCTTCTAAAGTCAGGTTTGAATCAAAACTGGAAGAGGATATCCTAAGAGTCTGAACTGTATTTAGGTCGTTTCTGAAATCCAGACAGATTTGCTAATGTGCAATGTGTGGTATATACAAGAAAACAAAAATGAGTAGCAAAAGGCTGATAGTAATTTCTATTTCCATATCAAAAAATAAAACTTTGCTTAGAGGAGTAGTAATGCAGATCATTCATCTTTAATCTTCCACCGTCCAAGCTGTCTTTAAGGTGCTTTGATTTCAAATCCGAATTTCTTAGAAGATAAACTGGATTATCCACAGGAGACTAGAAATCAGTACTGTAGTTTTTAGTCATGTGAGTGTAACTATGAGTTAAATCTCTGTGCAGGAGAGGGATCAGAAGGTCATCTTATCCTTTGCTACTGCATGCTTACTACATAGTTTCTGCTATAAGTGTTCTAATTAAAAATGTTGTGACAAGAGATTCAGGTCAAGATTCAGTTGCATTTGTGTAGTACTAGATCAGGCCTACTGAATCCATGGAGATACCTTGATCCAAATTCTCTGGACGCTCAATTGATTCTAATGGGCTTACTCTAGATGTGACATACTAGACTAATTCCCACTTAGAGTAAGCCCACTTAAATCAATGAAAGTTATGGAGGAATTGATTGATTCAATGCACTTACAACTATTCAACCAAAATGAATTTGACAAATCTCCGGGAGGCAGTGGAGGATAGGACGGCCTGGCGAGCTCTGGTCCATGGGGTCACGAAGAGTCGGACACGACTGAACAACTGAACAACAACTAAGAAACAGGATTTGGGTCACTTGCTTTCTATGAAGACAAATCATAGTGATGCTTTGGGAAGGTGAGATTAGACCAATCCAGGCCTATTGCTTCCCAGCATTCCAACCTAAGAACTTCATTTCTAAACAAATTTAAAGTCTGTTAGGAAAAAAAGTGCCAGGTTGGAGAAAGCAGCTTACACCAACAACAAGACTATTTCATATCTCAGAAGGGATTAAACCCCATTGTTTATTTCAGAACTAAGGATTTGAAAAATGATTTAATAATATTAATTCTACAGGTTAACATTTTTCTTTTTAGAAACATTAACAGCAACAAACATTTTAATTGTTTGTTGCTGTTAACAAATAATTGTTAACAAATTATTCTTCAAATGTATTATTGCATGTTCTGCAAGAAATAGACCTCTTTCTGGTAGGTCTGTTTGTTGCAGCAGTGTGGTTAGTAACTTTAGGCTTTATAAGTCCTATGAGAGGAATCTGTGCCATTCCTTCTTCCAGTGCTTTTAGCTTTCCAAAAAACAGATGCAACACTGATAGAGGAAGGAGTTGTGATTTGTATTCCTGTCATATGATTTCAAGTCTCTTCCCTGTTACACAGTGATGACACCATACAGCAGCTACCAAACCCCAAAATGAGATTGCTAAGGTTGCATAGTATAAAGGGTTTTTGCTAAACCTGTCTCCGATCAGACACATTTGCATAGGCTTGTACTCATTATTTCCTCTCTTCCTGTTTTGTGTGCAGGTCGTTTGGAGTACTGTTATGGGAAATATTTTCTCTTGGATATATGCCCTACCCCAGCAAAAGTAACCAGGAGGTCTTGGAGTTCGTAACAAATGGAGGAAGGATGGATCCACCCAAAAACTGCCCTGGCCCAGTGTATGAGACATTTCAGGACCGCCATGCTCCTCCTTATCTGGCACTCATCTTCTGTTTTGAACTTGGTTTGCCCTTTAAAGGCTCTTTTATGTTGTCACAAATTTCAGCAATCTACTAAAACACCCTGGAACTTGAGGGAACAAGGGCAGCAAAACATTGCAGTATGGATAGTGCTGCTCAAGGAAGACACATATTCTCCAGGATATGCCTTTGCATTTGCTCCCTGGTTTTCCATTCCCTTGACTTTCACTATTGTGTGGTAGCTAAGTATTGCTAAAGGGCCATCAGATGATAATAGGGCTCATGTTTTTACACTGCTTGTGGCACTATCGGGTTCTTCCTGTTTTCTTGTGACAGTATAACATACATGACATCCTAGACCTAAACCAATTCTGTCCCTGAACTGTGCCAAACCTGGACCTTTTTGGCCCAGCAGGAGAGGTACTTACCTGCATGCTGTCTTTAGGTTCCACATCAAGCCTATTCATACCTCCCTGTTCTACATGGGGGTGTCATTTGAACAGCTGGAGTATGAGTTCACTTGTTGGTAGATAGAAAAGGTGGAAAAGGTTGTGGTTATCTAGAGTTGTTTGATTGGAACCTCAATCAGCCCCAGATGATTAGGGACTGGCAGGCCAACATCAGGAGCCCATATGCCTCATCTGTTCTATGTGGGATGAATGATGCAATTAGCTATTGTGTCCAATTGCTTTAAGTTGATTTTAGGTGGTACTAACAATTGGCTTATGTCATATTCAGAGTGCTTATCTTTTTGGTCAAGGACTTGACCATCAGGTTGTGGAGTCAGTAAATCATGGAAGAAGAATATCATATAGATAAATGCAGGGTGTGGTGCTGCCTCATGTTTTGCTATAGGTACTTAGTAGAGAAGGGAACAAATTGCAGGATTGTTCAAAAACTGCTAATTCAACAATTTGTATTCATCCAAATCAATGTCCCTAACATATACGAATCAATGAATTTTTAGTGATCTTTGTGGATTCATTGAGCCACCATATGCCTCCCTAGACACATAACACACTTCCCACTCTCCTCCACAACCCTTCCAGGTTTGATGAAGATCAAGTTTTGGATGTCCAAGTAAGACACCCACAAAAATGGGTCCCCTTTCTACTATTGATTTGTTCCCATCTCTACTACTGAGATATCAATGATAAGAGAAGAGTAAAATGATCCCACAAGCCAGTGGTGGTAGCCATCAAATTTCTTTAAGTGACTGAGAAAAAGATCTATTTTTGTTAGTTGGTTGGTTGGTTGCTTGTAACTAGGAAACTGAAAATATTACATGACCATTGTAATGAACCTCAGAATGGGTAACTTATATATAACTTAAATATAACTTATATATAACTTAAATATAACTTTGCATATCAAAGTTATATTTAATTCAGCTGCTGTGACCTTTACTGCCACTCACCATTTTACTTCCTGTTGCTGTTTTAGATACCGAATAATGACTCAGTGCTGGCAACATCAGCCTGAAGACAGACCAAACTTTGCCATAATTCTGGAGAGGATTGAATACTGCACCCAGGTACTGGAATTGCCTTAGCCATCTCATCTGATGCTGTTTATGAAATAACCATGCTTGCTGCCCAAGAACTAAGTCCCCTTGGGCTTAGTACATGCAGCGCTTAAATGGTGATTGAAAGGCCATAAAACTGCATAGAAGTAGAAATATTCAGGAGACTAACGAAACGTGACCTCCTAGCGTGGTGGTAAGAGGGAACTGAGGCGTTTGGGCAGGAACCTGCTTGCACATCGCGGTGCGAGTGGGAGGAGACTAATGAACTTTCCTTTGCTAGGAGGTCCGACCTCTAGCGCTAAGGTGCCTGGGAAACCCATCTGTGTGGCTTCACAAAGGCCACGATGGAGAAATGAAAGTTACTGGCCTGACAGCCGTTTATCAACTTGATAAACTTATCCAATCCCTTGAGATTGCTGCAATCTAAAGCCGCAGTAGTCACTCACTACATGTCCTGGTGGCAAATTTCATAAGGCAGAGGTGGTGAATCTATGTGTCCCCCTCCCCCGATATTGCTTAACTTCAGGTTCCATTGGCACTCACCACATCTTGAGAGTGAAATGCTCCTGTCCCAGACATAAACTAATGACATGTTGTTGGAATCAGAGGCTGGCTGGCTAGTTGAATGAGATGGAGCACCTGGCTGCCGGCTTAAGAGTTCAGTTCCCTGCTGTGCCTTGTCGAAAAGCTAGCATATGTGGCCCCAAGCAAGCTCTACAGATACAGCATGTGCACAAAATAAAGAAATGGTTAACCACTCCTAAATACCTAGAAAACCCTACCAAGGCTCACCATGAATCAGAACTGAATTTGTGTGAATTAGTAATTCCTTTCTTTTGTCAACCCTGGATTTTCTGCCCATCACATTTTGGTCAGGAAAGCCTGTGTAATGGAAGAGAGAGTTTTTCTTACTCCATGCATCTTTTATCTCAGCAGTGCTTTTGAGCATCAGGAGTTCAGGAAAAGAGTGTGTTGAGCTTCTCTTTGTTCTTCCTTGCAGGATCCTGATGTCATCAACACTGTTCTGCCTGTGGAGTATGGGCCATGCATTGAAGAAGAAGAAAAGGTCCCAGTCCGTCCTGATGACCCGGAAGCGGTCCCTCCCCTGTTAGTGTTGCCTCAGCAAGAGAAAAAAGTTGCAGAGCAGCTCCTGCCTTCCCCGCCTTCTTTGGCCTTAGCCATCTCAGCAGTAAAGCCTCTCACGAAGATGGCTGGTATCGAGCCACCAGTACGTGTTAACATGCAGGCACCCCCGGAAGGGGGACATGTCAACATGGCGTACACTCAGTCCAGCTCTGTCACGGAGCTCCACAAAGGGCGAGGGTCCAGAAACAAACCCACCAACCTCTGGAACCCAACATACGGCTCCTGGTTTTCAGAGAAGCCAACCGTCAAAAACACTTCACCGGTGGAGAGGGAAACATCTGAGAGGGAAAGTTCAGGACATGGTGGAAACTGTACTTTGGGACCCAGCATTGTGACCGGAAGGCTGCCCAGCTCTTCTGTTCTTCTAGAACCATCTTCACTGACAGCCAGTGTTAAGGAAGTGCCTCTGTTCAGGCTCCGCCATTTCCCCTGTGGGAATGTTAACTATGGATACCAACAACAGGGCTTGCCCCTGGAAACCTCGACCCCACCCTTGTGCCAGCAGTTACGGGGGCCCTCACCTTAAAAACAAAACAAAACAAGGCCCACCTGGGGCCATGAAAGCCTCCGGCCCTGTTGACTCTCTTCTTGCGTGACTTCGTGAGCCTTGGAGCAGAGTTCAGTGTTGTCCACACAGCAAGTGCAGGAACCCAGTTTCCCTTCCATTCTGTGCCAATTGGCTCTGAAATGCCATCTTTGAAGCAACATTTCTCAAGAAGCTTCAATTAATTTGTCAGAGTCTGTTCCCTGCACACATGCTATCTTTTTCTTACACATGCCTACATACCTAGGAAAACAGTCAGTTATTATCAGCAAGGCCCCGTTCTCAGTGGCATTAAATCATCTGCATGGTTGTACGCTATGCCCTTCCCTGCGCACTGCTTCCTCTTAGCTGTTTATGTACTGTTTCAAGACTCACTGTCCAAATGTTATTTGCTTAGGGATTTCCTGAACTGCAGTATTTGGAAAGCCTACTTAGTGTCAGAGATTTGAGGAGAGGGTAAGAAAATGTGGTACTTGTGTCCAAAACAAAATCATGTAACATGGACTCTTCAAGGATACATGCCCAAGAAACGCTGCAATTGCCACCTTGTCCTTACATGAACATACAAAACCACAATGCCATTCACAGGTCACACAGACCTGTTGATCTCACTTCTTGAATCCTGAAAATGGAAAATGCAGAAATTGAAAGGATGTATTGAAATATTGTGGGTTATCCTGGGTGAGACTCCCTCTTTAAAATGGAGTAACAAGGGTCAAGATGGTGAAACTAGCTCCTCATCTCCCATATGCATTTTTGCTACGAGTGGTTATGCCAAATGCAAAAGCCAAGAAAGGGAAGAAAGTGGTTCTCCAGGTGCTTTGGACTACAGCCCCTACAGTCCTTGGAGAATATGGAAAGAGCTGTTCTGGATCACACCAAGGGACGTCTGCTGTTCAGCATTTTGTTCACATGGTGGCCACACAGTTGTTTACAGGGAGGTCACCAGCAAGAGAGGGTGAGGGCGTTTGGGAGTTGGCTGGTTGGGAAACTACAGCTCCCAGAATTCCCCCTGGTACCACAGAGATTCTGCCTGGGACCTGGGGTTTAAAATAGGGATGTGTCTCTGCTCAGCAACCCCTCATGTTAAAAGTTCCAGCAAAGGAACTTTACCGGCATGAATTTAAGTAGTCCGATTTTAAAGCTATCAAAATTGGCCATTGCTGTATTTTGTGGCAATGAATACCATTGTTTAACTACATGCCATTTCAAGAAGCATTTCTCTTGCCTATGCTGAATGTCTCTTGATTCAGAGTCAATGGCTGACTATTCTTGTTAGCCATATCCTGAGGGAGTGAAGAGGGGAAGAACCTTCTGCTTTCGGCCTGCTTTTTGAATACTTGTTTTATGCCTCCTTTTACCCTACTTCCCCTCCACAAAGCTGAAATGTTGGAAGCTTTCCTTGTAGGGGAGTTTCTCTGATCTATTGCCCTTAGCATGCTTCGTGGCACTAAAGCCACCAAAGGGTCCAAAAGAAATAAATAAATAAATAATTGGAGGGCCACAGAGTTTTAGAGGGTGGAGAATGTTTGGGCTAGGAGAAGCCAGTTTGTACAGGAGAAAATTGCCCACTTTCTTTCATAAATTAATAGTCGTTATTTGCTGTCAAGCCACCACAGTCTTAATGGCGTTCTCATGAATAAGCAATCTCCAAAATGGCCTGCTCTCAGCAGCTCAGCTCAGCTGTTGCGAATTTAACCCTGTGGCTTCCTTGAGTCAGTCCATCTTGTATTTGGTCTTCCTTTTTCTCCTGCTGCCTTTAACCTTTCCCCTCTGTGTGTTTGTTTGTGTGTGTGTGTGTGGAGAGAGAGAGAGAGAGAGAGAGAGAGAGAGAGAGAGAGAGAGAGACTACCGTGGCTATATAAAAATAGTCTGCCACCACCCTCCCCTGTCCTGTTTTTGTTAATTCCTGGTCTCATCAGGTGCTCTGTTGTGTGCGCTGTTATCTATTATTGTTATTAGCTAAACACTATTGATGGAGCAGCCTGACGTAGGACAATAGAGGAAGAAAATTTTGCAGCCAATCTTTTTAAAAATGGCAGTTGCCAGGAGGTCTTCATGGAACAGATGCATTTTAATACCATTAGTGATCACCTCTTGGAGCTTCTTATGCAGTTAAACCTCCATGTACATTGTGGAGGTGATTCACTGCCTGTGTCTCAGTGAAGTAACTAGAAATCATATATGCTCACACTAGGCTAGATCTTGCATAGCCCCCGCTGCCCACCAGCCTGCCCCCATGCTACAAAGGTGAAGAGGGACTACTCTGTACTTTTTGCCTGTTTGAAGGGATTCTAATGCTCCATCCACCAAGCAAATGCAGCTCTAATTCTTTGCACACCGAGTAAGGCTGATTGATTTGATTGGCACTTTATAAGCAAATGAACAAGAGGCACTATTCTATGGATAGTGGTTTGCAGGAGTTGTTGTAAATCAATGAGGAATGACCCTGAATCTTTAGCAGTGAATTACCCTGGGCAAAAATCAAATCATGGGTCTCATTTGCATAGTAATATGCCTTGTTCCATTTGAGGGGCAACCAAGAACCTTGAAATGTAACTCCAGCAAACAAGACTTCTTGAAGGTCTTGCTCTTTTTTTCTGTGTGCCCTCAGTATCTGTAGTTTAGAAAGCTTCCTTCTGAATTGGCATCCCTGTTCATCCTAACCCTGCAAAGGCCCTGGGCTTGCCATCCCTATGTATTCACAGGAGGGGGCGTGACTTAGCTGCATGGATTGCCATGGGGGTAGTTATCGGACGGAGGGCACACAATGCTTTAAAATGCAAGTGCAAAGAGTGTGTGACGGTGCGCTCATCACCTATAATAGGTGCTGCTCCTTGACTCTTCTTACAATCTTGTGGAGCATGGTATGTTCAAGTATATTAGGAGGATGGTGCACAGCGGGAACCCCTGCCAATATCCTTTCTGCACAGCCAGACTGTTTTGTCACATCCTTGGTAGATTTCGGAGGTCATAGAAAGTGCCTAAAACTAACCCTCTTTTCCGTACCACCAAAGAAGCAGCATATGGATTGTACTTGTGGAAACGGAGGATCTTCTGCTAAGCCTAGTGCCGTCAACAGGAGGGCCTAAGTGCTCTCATCTGCAAGGTTATTTATAGAGTGGCTTCCCTGCTGAAATGGAACAGTTAATCCTATTATATATCTAGCACAGGTGGGTGATAAGGATTTGAGTCACACTGTCACAGACTGGCAGCCTACAAGCATACCAGGGGCAGCAAAATGCTTACAGGGTATGTGCTTTCTTTGCCTCGGTAAACATGCTAGAAATAACTGAGAAGTTTGGTAAAAAGAGATTGTGCCTAACACAAGATAACCTAATCCTGGGCAGAAATTGAGGAGGAAGGGGTATGAAGTACCCAGGGGGATATACCACCATGTCTGTCTTCCAACTTTTCCACCATTTCATCAAAGACTCAGGACTGATTGCAAGGTAATATAACCTTTAAAGCACATGGTGAGTACCTGCATAGGAACTGCCAGAATGATCAGCCTCTTTTCAGGAATAACCAGGGAGCAAAATATTAGATGTTCCTGCTGAGTCTTAAGAAGCTTCTGAGACCTTCAGTAAATACAGCAGTGCATATCTTCAGTATATGCATTTTTCTCTTCTACTCAATGCACAGTAACGTATCACTACAACACAACACCCAAGCAGAACGAAGGAACCTGAGTCACAGCGTGCAGGGAAATTAATGTTCAGCAAGAATGACCCTGTTCACAAGGGATAAAACGGAATGTCACGTTAAAGGTGTGAACAAGGAGGCGACAGGGGAGTCTTGGGCTTTCGATAGGCATTGACTGGCGCTCTCCGTTGATACCCACCATTCCTGCCCAATCATCCAATGCATGAGTACTCTGAAATAAGCCACCATATTTTCTACTGGATATACCCAAAAGTAATAGAAATGCTGTGCTTAATGTTGCACATCAGATCAATTTTCTTTCACCCTGACTCTGCAGAGGATTAGGGTGATGCAATTGTCCCTGAAACATTATCACCACTCTCATTCTACAGTGCATGACGTGGTCCAGCTGCACTTTAAGAAATTCACTTGGTACATCTGCTCCTCAAGGGGCAGCTGCCACCTGCCCCTGCTCCTGCAGCCGTGACCACAACTTCTGTGTCTATTCAGTGTCATAACTCCAAATGTGGATGTCTAAACCAGGTGTCTTGGGGGGGGGGAACCCTTTGTGCCCAGCCTCTTCCTTCTGTATCGAAGCTTTGCCATTAGGAACGTGTGTCACCTTTGTATCAATGCTTATGCAACATTGCTCATAAATCAAGGGCCTATGCATTTCAGGGATCCTTCTCAAGATAAAACACTAATATATGGTCATTGTATTTTGTATCGTATTTGTATCGTAATCAAGTGTAGTGAAGCTAAAGGCATGAAGACAAAATAAAATGGCTGTAAAGGAAAGTCTGCATTTGGATGTGTATTTGGATGGGCTTGGTCTCCGGGTAGCCTGTAAGCCACGAGTAAAGGGCCTAAGCTACGGTATGCACTAGCACACATATAAAATACGCCAGTCACCTTTTGATCATGAAGACAAAATGGATGATCTTTCTACAACAATCCAGGCTACCTGCTAGAGCTTCTATATCATTTAGAGAAAAAACATTAACTTATTTGGTTGACATGCAGCTGGGCTAAATACATCACTAATGCTCTTTTAACAAATGGACTTGCCCTATTTGCATCAATGGCAAATTGGTTTTACTCTCAGGTAATTGCTACACATGCTTGCGCTGCAGAAAAATAGACTACTGATTAGATGATGTACAAAGAAGAACCAAGGAGTGAGTCATCTTATCTGCTCACATCCCATCACCTTGCCTTGCAGCAAGAGCAAATAAACAAACCATAGAGGCTTAGTTATCTTGTGGGCTGGCTCCACCATTATTCCCTTCCGAGCAAGCCATACAAAGAAACCATAAAGCAACTTGGGGCTGATACTTTAGATAGCATGATGAATAAGTTTTCCTCCACACGTGCATGCTAGTCATGTACGACTCTAGGGGCAATGCTCATCTCCGTTTCCAACCCAAAGAGGCAGTATTGTGCAAGACTGTGGCCATGTGGCCAGCATGGCAGAACACATTTCTGCACACAGAACACTGTTTACCTTCCCACTTTTTACGGCGGTATCTATTTATCCACTTGCATTTACATGCTTTTTGAATTGCTAGGTTGACAGGAGCTGGGCTTAACAGCGGGAGCTCAATCTGCTGCATGGCACCCGGGATTCGAACCATGGAGCTGCCAGCTTTGCAGCCAACAGTTTCAGCGCTCTAGTTCACTGAGCCACCACCTGTTTGATGAACACACCACAGAACAAAGCTCTACCCCTTGGATCTCTCCAGCTGACCTAGGCAAACCTGTCAAAAATGGCAGTGACCAGGCAGCCAGGACCCATTTGCATGCACTAAGCCAGGGCCACCACAGTGCTCTAATCGTTATCTCCAATGTATTCACTGTGTAACAACAGCATCTGTTTTGTCATTTTGGCCCATTTAGGTACAAAACCTTTTGAAATCCAAATCCCTCTCCACTGACATTTATGTCTTTCCAGGAGTCAAAAGTATGCTGAGGGAGTGGATATATAAACAGGACAATGACCAGGACCTTGCCCTAATCAATTCCTCAGCCTTCTCTCACTGGTACCATCTCTGGGGGGGGGGGGATCATTCAAGGGAACACTATTTACATTCATTCACTATTCCCACTTTGAGAACAGCTTTTACAGAACTCCTCTTTCAAATTATGCCAACCGCTGACCTGGATGGAAAGTGCACTACTGTGCCCAGACATCAAAGACTCTGTATTTGTGGTGCAGGGGATGATAGAGGATTGTCAGCTTTATTATAACCCCAAGGGCCAGTCTACTAGTTAATATATTGGCCTCCCTGCAGGCAGAGAGTCGCCTGCCGAAAGTGGGCAGGCTACCTTCAGACCGTGACCCACACGTCACCTCGAGTTGCTAGGTTTGCCAGAGCAGCCAGGAAAATTGGTGCCAACTTTTTGAGAACAATTGCAGTGAGCTTTATAGGGGACTCCCTGATATGCTCTCTTCTACCCCGCTCCACCCTGGGCAAGAGAGGTCAACTCCCGGGATCCTTACCAATACGGCTTCATTTATTCTATTTTTATTCTATGCTATGATTGTTTTATTTATTTCTTCTTTGCTATAATCTTTGATTGTGATGGCTTGTAGCCAAGACAATAAACTTTTCTGAATTGACTTGAACAACAGTGTCTGAATGTATCAAAAATGTCCACCCGTTTTTGTTGCAAACTTTATCATGGAAGTCTCCTTACTCAAAAGAGATGGAGGCTGCCTAAAGGAAGATATAAACTGACAAATCCACAAAAAGTGCATAAACTTCTTTATGTTCAAGATTGGCACATCTATAGAGCATATCAACATTTTACAGACATAAGAAGGTATTTAAAACACCTGCTTTATTACATTTTATAGCTGCTGCTCTCTGTCCTAAACACCTAATCAAATTGGAATGAAAACTGATTATGTTTAAAAAAGGATAATCTTTGATAGCTCAATTTTCTTAAAAGCAATGGGTACCATTAAAGTCAAATTATCAATAGCGGTTTTGCGTCAAAATAAAATTTGAACATCAAGGAAGCTGATGTTGGACATCAGGTATATCTGCAGCTTAAAGAGATATCACTTAGTTTTCAGATGACTTATAATTAAAAACAAGCTTATGGCTACAATTTATAAGCGTTACCTATGGTTACGGATGCCTATTAACTTTAACAGCAAGATTGCAGCTTTTTCATATTTAATGCAGATCAGGAAAAATTGCTCCATCCATGTTAGAAATATAATTAGCTCTTCTAAAAAGCAGCTAGAAGTTAACCTAATGTTGAGACCAATGTCATTTCAAATTGCTCTACTTTTGAATAGTTTTACAAGATACATCCTTTTCAGAGATGAAGCCATTTTAGTGCTTCTGTGGCTTTTATTTTAACATCAAACAACTGAAATGTATTAAGTCTTTCATATCAATAGCTATTATAAATTCATGATCATGCCTTTATCAAAAGTAGTGCTTCTTTAGTGGTACATTAACCAATGATGGGAAACAGAGCTAAAACTAAATAGGAATCTGTGTTTTCATAGCAATTACTAAGAATACACTCTGTCAACCCCCCTTCTCTAAGTGGGATGTACATCCCATTCCAGCCACAGATTATTCATTTGTGAACTTTCTGCACAATCAGTCTTTTCACTTGCCACCAGCAGACTGACTGGTGGTAGAAGAAAACCAGCAAACTTCCCAGTATCCTTCTAGGAGGAAAAACTAACAAACAAAATTCTATCATGAATGATCTCAAGTTTTTTTGACATGAGGACATAATATGGAAGGTGGGAAACCACTGATTAAAAGGAGCATGTTTCAGTAAATTAAATCATGCTACTAACAACATTGTAGCAATTATCTAAAATCAGCAAGGACCTTAACATGCATCCCTGTAAATACGCTGACTCTTCCAAAAGATATGTCTATTGCAATAGGAAACTCTTACTGTACACAATACAGGAGATGAAATACCCAACTGCATTTGGGACTCAAGCAAAATATAGATCCACCTTAATTCAAGTTGGCAAATGGAAAATTGCCATATGGCTTCATTGACATCTTAGGCTGTATCTGCTGTGCTGGCTGGGCTGGATAGCTGAGAGAGTTAGGTGTCTGGTTGAGAGTTCAATCCCCACTATGAGTCCCAGGAGAAGAACCAAGCTGTGTAGCCTTTCAAAAGTCCCACGTGGGTCCAGAGACAGGAATGGGAAACCACTTCTGAGTACTTTACATCTAGGAAAGCCTCAATAGTCATCATAGGTAAGAACTGACTTGACATCATGTAATTATTATTAGGCTGTAATTGGTTTGAAACAAGCTGAAGGTTCTCAGTTAGCTCGGCATGTCCCAGAAGAAGTGAAAGCTTGGAGATGTGACAAAACTGGAATCATCTGGAGGTTTTCACCAGCACCTTCTCCCAGAAGGCAACCCTACACGACAGGCTTGCCCAAGGTAAAATGTTGACAATGGTGTCTACTCTTGCAAACCCAAAGGGTTTCCTCACCACATTTCTATGCCGTAATCGTGCATGTTTCCCCCAAAGGTAGTTAAAGAGGCACAGATGTTGTCCTGTAATCTCTGCCTGATCTATTAAAAAAAAACTCATGAGCCAATCTGGAAGGTGGCTGGAGAGCTGTTGGTTCATGTAAAATGATGTCAGCAACAGCCTCAGGTAACAAAACCATTTGTCCATAATATCAGGGAAGAACTTTCCAGCAAGGAGAAGTCAAAGTGCACAGCATTTGTTCCAACAGTATATTTCTGAAGGTGCTTCTGGCATGCTACTATTTTTTTTTCAGAGGGACACACAGACATAGATGTGCAGATAAATGCTGTTTTTAAAGTGCTTTTACTAACCCACCTGAAGACACCTGTGCTCTTTTTTTATTGTGTCACTCACCAGCACCATTTCTTTATTTATGCTGCTCACTGAAAGGGCACATTCCTCTCTCTTCTGACCATTTCAGCTGCTAATTTCTTCCTTTGGTGGGTCTCCTTGAATTTAGATCTATCAGCTTCATGCCTCTTTCCCTACCATTTTCTCTTTTATTGCTATTTCCCCCCCCCGCCCCCGCCCCCGCCCCAAGACAGTTTAGAAAGATGACAAATCTTACTGCTTTGTTTAACAAGCTCTGTAATCTCATGTGGCATTCTAGCTTCATTAGAAACTGGGATGTAAAGCATATTTGCGAAGTGGCAGAGCATATCAAAATAGAGCTGGATAGAAAAATGGTCTAGGATTCAAATAATATAATAATAGGACAGCTCCTATATTTGATAGAAGAAAAGATCAGGGGAAGACTTGTTACAGAAACTACTCTGATTCCACTCCTCAGAGTCACAATGCCCCTCTGTAGTCTGGTGAGAGCTGTGCAGATGTCAGAGAAGTGCAGCTATGGGGTGCTATAGAAGACAGGAGACCATGCAGGTGGATGGCTGGATTTCCTTTTGTGCTTTCTGGCTGATACCCTCTGCTCAGGGCTAGTGTGCTTGTCTTCAACAGATGTCATCCACCAGCTTCATCCCATTAATCCCACGGTAAGTCACTCTGTTTGGCCTCACAAGGACACCATAGTTTGGCTTACAAGTGAAGTAGCGCTTGTCGCCCACAGAGCCATCGTTTTTGCCCTTCGCACTCCGCAGCTCCAGGCCAAGCCATATCCCAGGAGCAAAGTCTGTGGGCCCCATGTAGCGAATGGTTCCCATCTCACTGGAGCTGGTCAAGAGAACCTGGGACCCTTCGTGAAGCTTCACTGGACCTTCAGTGCTCACGGTCATACTATTACTCCAACTGCGGCGAAGGGAAGAATTTTTGGATCTGCACAGGGATAAAGAGAGAAGGTGACATTTTAATAAACCAAAGCAAAATAAAAGCTGACAGCATATACATGCACATAGGGAACACAGAAACCCAGTATGATGATCTCTTAGTGACAATAGCTCTCCACGAGCTCAGGCAAGATGCATGCCTAGCTGTACTTGAGACACTGGCGGTCTTCCATCCAAGTCCTAAGAAGGATGGACCTTGCTTAGCTTCTGAAATCAGACAAGACTAGATGTGTTCAGAACAGTATGGCAGCTTTTTTAAAAAACTGATCCCACTAACAAAACACACATTTAATGGTCCACATCACTATTGCAAAACACTATACATATAATATTGTGCAAGCAGTCTGCAGATGTTGCTCTCATCAAGCATGTGAAGGACAGCCAGAAGGATCTCAAAACATACCACCTGCAGAACTGCTGGGCTACCCTCCAAGATTTCAACATGAATCTGGTCACTTAATTTTAAAAACAGAAGGTGCACTCACTAGCAATCCAAGAGGAAAGCCAATTCATCCGTCTTTTCTCCCTCTATGTGTGTGTGTGTGTGTGTGTGTGTGTGTGTGTGTGTGTGTGTGTGTGTGTGTGTGTGTGTGTGTGTGGTGTTGTTACAGTCGTGACCGACTCTTCATGACTCCATGTCCATGGAGTTTTCTTGGCAGGAGTACTGGAGTGGCTTGCCAGTTCCTACTCCAGGCACCTACAGCGCCTGGTATTCCCTGGTGGTCTCCCATCCAAGTACTAACCAGGGCCAACCCTGCTTGGCTTCCGAAATCAAGTGAGATCGGATGTGCTTAGGGATATGTATTTATTATTTATTTAAAATATTTAAACCCACCTTTCCCCTTAAAAAGGCCCTAGAGCAACTTACAATAACTAAAAGGTTTTGTTCGTAACAATGAATACAACCAAGTCTAGGATCTTAGAAAAAGATAATGATGGAAACCAAATCTATGGAAGAGCTACATGTTCTTAGCATGCAGCACAGAATCACAGAATCATAGAGTTGCAAGAGACCTCAAGGGCCATCCAATCCAACCCCCTGCCATGCAGGAACCCCCATCAAGGAGCTGCCTTATACTGAGGCAGAATATTGGGCCCTTTAGCTCATTACTGCAAACTCTGACTGGCAAATGGGTTTCAAGGGAGGATTTTTTCCAAGCCCTGTGTGGAGAAACTAGTGACTGGACACGGTATTTTCAGCAACACACAAGAGAGTGTTAAATCTCTCTTCCTCCCTTGCTGGGATCCCACTAGTTATCAGTCCCATTTCATCCAATGGCTCCTCTGTGTAAATTTTAAAAATGTATGGTAAATGTAAATACACATTTAATGTCATTATCAATTTAGCCCTATGCAACAACTCATTAAAAGGTGCTCCGATACAGATGGGTGAAGGAGTAGAGGCCATTTTCTGGAACCTGGAATTCCAGCCAAGACCGATTTGACAATTCTGATTTTAGCTATTCTTCTTAAAGGCACAACTCGTTTTTCTTCCTAAGTGCACCCAATGCAGTAAAAGATTTACAGACAATTAGAAAACATTGCATGCTCAGTTTCTTTCTATAATTACTGAGGATTAGAATTAGGAGCTACACCTCTGTATCAAAGTGACTCCTTAATTACCAAGATGTATGGCTCGAGATACAGAAGGGGAGTTTACTTCATCTAATTAAAGAAGATGAAAACACGTTCAGCTTAGAAAGAAAGAAAGAGTCACCCACTTGATAACAGCATTTTTCCTGTTTATTTCCTTTTGGGAAGGTGCAGAGGTGGCACTAAAGCTCCGTCGGAAACCTGAACACAGAAAGAGACCTTTTTTTAACACCAATCTAATAGGCAGTACAGCTGTGTTCACTTTTCTCACATATGCAAGGGTGTTGTGTAGACTTTTTAAAAAATAAATAGCACAGTACAAAAAAGGAAGGGATCACTCTTCCTCCTTCTACCCTGCTTTATTCAGACCCTCACTGACAATAAAACTATCTTCCAAACTAGGACTGCACTCCATTTTGAAGACAGGGCTGTGACATGTCGGGCTGAAAGTAACAAACACTGCACAACACTTGGCCTGCTGCACTGTGTCTTGGACAAGTTGCTCAACCCTCAAAGCCCTTGTCAAATTTCTTGTCAAATCCATCCCATTTCTTGGAACTTGAGATGCCATGCCATGGAAGTCTGATGCCTCAGGAGCCTTGCCCCCAACCAGACAGGCAAAATTTTCCATACAAATCTAAACTATTTGATTCTGCAAACTAAGCTGTAAAATAGCCACTCTTCTTATCAGTACATTCTGCCAAGCAGGGAGATCACTTTAAAGAGAAAGGAAGGGGGGACCAGTGCTTTGTTTTACAAGGAGGACTCCTGGAACTTGCAAAAAAAAAATGGAAGTGGGTGGACAATGGAATAACTTCCTGCTTTCAGGGCTTCCCCAGCATTGCAAACAAACATCACCCAGAAGGCGCAGCAGCTTCCATTTGGGTAGCCAATGGAACGACATGAAATTAGATATATATCCAAATCTTACCAGGCAAAGAATGATTCATTTTACTTGATGAAACATCTGGGAGGGAGTCAAATGACCCGGTGAACCTGCAAATGATACGATGTGGTTAGTGGTACAGTACTTCTCTAATTCCACCCCTCCCTCCCCCCCACACACACTTCAAATAAAAAAGCTGGATTTATTTATTTATTTATTTTTACAACTTATATGCTGCCCACTACCCAAAGGTCTCTAGGCCTTTTATGAGAAAGCTGGTAAAGGTTCATTGTGGTGTATACCAAAAGTCCGCTTGGAATTAAGAGAAATACAAGATCCCTCCCTGGCCCATAAGTGTCATTACAGATGCAAAATAATCAAGATTAAATGGAAGAATAGTTCAAGGAAGAACTCTAGCATCCAAGAAAGTCATTCATATAGCAGACATGTTTTATTTGTTCAATTAGGAAAGATATGACCTATTTCCACCTGTATAGCCATAGTGAGAAACTACTGTGCAGAACCAGTCTGGATCTTTTCAACCTCCATCTCCAGTAGACAACAAGGAGTGCAAGGAAAATATGTGTGCTCAAGATCTCCCAATGTGAAAAGACTAAAGGGGCCAAATGTTCAGTAGGGACACAGCCAATCTAGAATTCAGGCATCATGTAGATCAGAGCCTTTAATTTCCATCAGATTGCTACTTGCTTTTCTCCTTTTTCATTTCACTTGATGTTAACTCCCCTTATCAAAACAAAACAAACCCCAAAGGCGACCCCATGCCAGAGATGCAAAATGGGATGGCTGGCCACAAACTTTTTAAAAGAACAACCAGCACCACCAGGTGTGAAGGAACTGTGGGAATGCGCCCTTTGTGGGCACATTTTGGGCTCCAACTTTCACAGAATTCTCCATTCTGGGAGTTCCACTTGCCAGACTCACACCTCAACTGCGCTCGCTTGAAAAAGGGCCAGGCCGTAAGGCTTCATGGCCTCAGGAAGGCTGTGCTCCAGCCAAACTGCCTTTTGTGAGAGAAAAGCAAGTACCGGGGCAACTTCTTTGCAACCAGCAAACTAGGCCAGAGCTCAACCTATCCAAGGCCATTTAGCATTTCCAGCCCGGCTTTTCTCCAGCTGAGCAGACTTTAATTGTCAGTCTGGAATGCAGAACTCCCCAAATGTAAGATTGGAGGATTTGGAGTATTGTTTGTTTTTAAATAGCAACAACAGCACAAACCTATTTGCATGTCCAGCTACAATTCGACATAAGCACTCCTTTCTCTTTGAGACGCTCCAGGACAATGTTCACAATTTACACTGTTTCATCCACCTTTCCACCTCCTCTGGTCCATGCAATTCCATATATATCAGTAGACCCTACTTGAGATGTAAAGTTTTCCTTCTTTACATTGTCCATTCCATTCTCCATTTCCTTTGTAAATCTTCTAAGTATTTTAGACACAAAAAACTTGCTTGTTCTTTCCTGAGCAAAAACAATCCTCTCAATTGTACCTTTTCCTTTTAAGCTACAGGAAATTGCCTTCAAACAAACTGGTGCTGTTAAGTGCCATCAAGTTGCCTCTGACATATAGCAACCCTATGAACAAGCTATCTCCAAAATGTCCTGTACTCAACAACTCTGCTCAGCTCTTACAAACTAAAGTTTCTGCTGCCTTCAACCTTTCTCAGTATTATTGCCTTTCCCAGATGGACTCAAAGTAGGGCAGCCTCTGTTTCAATGTTTTTTCCTCCAGAGATAGTTTAAGATACAACCCACTTGTTCATCTTTCTGGAAATCTAGGGTTTCTACAAATCTTTTCATCTAGCATCAAACAAATCACATTTTTGCCTGCCAGCTTATTTTACTGTCCTGTTTTCACGCCCATTCTAGGTGATCCAAAACACAAGAGTGCAAATGATCTTGATCTTGGCCTCCAGTGACACATCCTTGCACCTGAGGATCTTTTCTAATTCATTCCTGCACTTCCCAGCCTCAGTCTTCTTCTGATTTCTTGGCTATAATCTCCATTTGGAGTGATGATTGAACCAAAGTGTACAAAATCTCTATTTCAATTTCTTCGTTGTCAATATTTATGTTGTGTAGTTCTTCAGTAGTCATTATTTTTGTCATCTTAACATTCAACTGCAGTCCTGCTTTGGCACTTTTTTCTTTCAATTTCCTTAACAGTCATTTCAGTCATTGCTGTTTTCTGCTAGCAAGATGGTGTCATCTACATACCTTTAAATCTTAAAAACATTTTCCCCATCAATTTTCACTCTATCTGAATCTAGACTGGCCTTCCATATGATAAATCTGCATACAGAATTAACAAACCAATAAGGGGACAAAATGAACCCTTGTCTGACACTTGTGCCTATAGGAAACCGTTCTGTCCTAATGGTAGCTTCTCATGAAAAATTCAGGTTATGCATCAAGTGCTGAAGCACACCCATTTCTTTCAGATCAACCCATAGGTTCTCATAATCTACATAGTCAAAGGCTTTGCTATAGTCTATAAAGTACAGACAGATCTTCCTTTAAAATTCTTCGGTGTGCTCCAGAAGCCAGGAGAGATCTGCAATATCATCTCAAATGTCTCTTTCTTTTCATATTACAGCTTGAACAACAGGTATTTTTCACTCCGTATAAGGTAAAAAGGCTTTGCTGCAACATCTTGAGCCTCACTTTGCTTGCAAGGGAAATTAAAGCTAATTGTTTAATAGTTACTTTTTGGTATATCCTTTCTTGAGGAATGGTATGTGTATTGAACACTGCCTATTGGTAACCCATTGTTTAGTTTTCCATGTTTGTTGACATATTCTTTTCAGGAATCTCAGTGTCAATGACTAATAAAGTAGATAATGGCTAAATTCAACTCAGCACTGATTAAACTAATGATTCCCATTTTCTATTATATTCAACAGGGTCTTTTTCAACCCTAACTAGAGATGGTGGAAATGCATCCTGGAACTTTTCCGGCCTCAACGTTGGCCCTGACTCTGAGCTACGGATCTTCAGTTGTACAGGATATCACATGAAAGTTTAGACAGCTAATAACTAGACCTCTTTCAGTGAACAGAAACTTCAAACTCTAAAAAAAAGGATACTAAGGAGTTTTTAAAAATAAGGAGAAATCTAACACACAACCACTTTCTTTACAGCAATCCAGCCAAAGATACAGCTCAAGTTTATCGATTGCTACCGTATTAGCTCAAAAGATTGATTGCTTCCTTTTGCCATCCTCAAAACAGGGATGATCTCAGCCTTGGCAATAGAGACATGTGGTGCTCCGTTGGCCACCCATCCAATGTAAAGCAGATTCTGAACAAAAATATGCATTTTTTGTATTACCTGTCTACATTTCAGCGCCAACAATGGCTATAAGGCTTATGAGATTAAATAGAGTAACAAATACAAAAACCCAAATATGCATTAAAATGCTCCTGGGAATTGAATCTGCAGTTAATACAGCAAATGAGGAAGAGGAATGAATGCCACTAGAGGAAGAAAAATCCTTCTTAAATAAATAAGCTTGAATAAACTACTGAGATGAGTAAGTGTTTTCCCGAACTTTGTTTCCAAGTAGCCTGGGAACAAGCACTTGTCTAGCCCTCAGTGTAAGCAGTCTGTTGTCCATGGAGGTGGGGGTTAGAAGGCATCTCCCTAACATTCCAGAATGAAGCATCTCCTTGCCGTACTCTGTCAACAGGGCAATACCAACAATCATGGAATTCCACTCTTACCTCTGCACTCTGGATGGTGGTGCAAAGACACCATATCTTGGAGAGCACCTGAAGTACTGCACGCCTGCAACTGAGCCATCATTCTTGCCATGAGGTTTGTCCAACTCGATTCCACACCAAAACCCTGCAACAGTCCAATACGGGAACTATAGTATTCGTGTCCTTCCACTGGGAGCCTTTAGTTTATTCTCTGTACATTTCTTCTATCCACTGCTTCCTGTTTCTGAACATCTTCCAGTCCGTTACATTACAGGACTTATCCCTGTTATCCCACAACTACTAAGTTTGCTCAGGAGCCTTTGGGCTCCATCAAAGGAACATGGCAGGGGAAGACTTTTTAGGAGAAAGCACCACCAAAACATTCAGCTTTGCACACTACCTGGAAACGGCTCTGACAACAACACGAGAACAGGCCATTTTCTCAGTCTTCCAGAAGGAGAGATCTTTCGTAATACCTGACAATGATTGCTTCATATAATTTAATACCCTTAGACTGAAAATTAAAATTCAAGTCACTGAGGTTTTGGTGCAGTTTTAAGGGCAATACTAATTACAAGCTGAAGCAGCCAAAATCCCGCGATTGGTATAAATGACTTGGCTGGAGAAGAGCAATTTTCCTCCTGCTTTCCAAAGCAAGACAAACAGATTTTCCAGTCCCTTTATTAATTACAAGGCTTGCACAACACCTGCACCTGCACTTGCTTGAGGTCATGTGAGACACTGCCGCGGAAGCATTTTCCACAACAGAGAAGCTCCTCCTTCACATCAAAGCACACGTTAATAGTGTACATGGGTGCACATGAGTATGTTTCAGGATACATCCCCCCTCCCCCCCCGTCACACTGTTGATTTTACAACAAAATTACCAAGCTTGTGGTAGAAGTACTATCGTGTACACCAAAAGAATGCCCACACCCGGCAATTTTGTTAAGAACTCAAAGCTGGGCTACTATAGGTGAGACAGAGAAAAGTGCCACAGGCTAACAGATGCCAGAGAACAGCAGGAGCAAACTACTGTCTGTTCTGTCCAAGTTCCCAAGCCATACTTCCAAGGTCCTAGATGGGCGATGTGAGGAAAGACATGATGTGTCGTGCAGCCTGTCTAGATAGAACTCAGGACCCAGGTTACCGACTTCAAGTGTGGTGGAATATTTTTCTCTATAACTAGTGGCTTTTATACATGGAATGAGGAGGGGGAAGGGAATGTCTTCTATTTTGCTTCAGGCAACAGAATTTTCTGGGATGGCTTGTGAGAGCCACAGAAAAAACAGACAGTCAGACAGTCATCCTAATACAGGGGTGTCCAAACTTTGGCCCTCCAGATGTTTTGGACCACAACTCCAGAATTCCAAACCGGTACTGCCAATGACAAAGGACTTTGGGATTTGTGGTCCAAAACATCTGGAAGGCCAACGTTTGGACACCACTGTCCTAATATCATTACTCACTACCCTTTTTTTGACAACCGCATTTCAGTTCTGAATTAGCTAAAGATTTGGCCCTTTAACTGAACCAATCTCAGGGCACTCATAACAGAGGAAGGATGGGAAGAGAAGTAGCCAAGGAGTAGCAACCTTTGATGGATCTCAGGTACAGACAGCTTACCTGGGGCAAACTTGGTTGTGCCATAGAATCTAACAATTCCAGTTCTCTGTCCTACCACCAACACTCTATCTCCAATCTGAATTTCTCCATCATCAAAAGGATTCCTCCTTGCAGATGGAAGAGTGTTAATTCCCCCTGTTCAGTTAGGTTGACAAAAATGAAGAGGTGATATATGAATCACATGAAAGGAGAAAAGGGCTATTATTAGTTGTTCAGGTAGAGAGTCATCACAGCAGCTTTAGCACTTGAGCAGAACTAAACAGATTCTCAGCTGGAAATCTGAACAGCATTTCAAATATGTCTGTGTGGTCTTCTGAAGTTTGCCAAAGTTAATATGCACATATGATATTAGATTAGCACAATTAAAGGAGATTATAGTTCTCCCCCCTCTCCCAAAAGGAACTGCCTTCCAAGTACAACTACAGTAAAACTGCAATACTACTTTCAGAGTTCTAGGACTTAAATAACAGCACCTCAAAGAAATCTGATCTCTACTTCCATTTGTGATACAGAATACGCTTCCTCTCTACACCTCAGATTTAGTTTATAACATGACTCAAAGTTCTCATACAACTTGGAAGCAGTGAAGCCACAAGCTCAGTTTGATATTATATAAAGCAGGGCTGATCAGAAACTGAGAAGGCTACACGAACCAAGTTCAGGTGTATTCCAGATAGGAACTAGTGTGTTATGTGGGGTGAACACAATCTTCTCACTCTTTACTTTCACCACTCCAGGCTGACGAAGGGTGCAAAGCGTCCTTTTCCTTTGATGCTTTTGTGCATATGTGACTGATATCCTATAATGATTAGCTGAGATCTGTCAAAGGAAGATCTGCTGATCTCATTTTAGACTCCAGCAATTGCATTAGAAGCCTAGATTGACCCTACTATGAGGCCTATTTGACTCATATTTAAGGAGCAGTATTTTTAAAAGAAGAAATAAAAAGAAACGGTACCACTGACAGCCTTGGATGCAACAGAAGGAGGTCTTGAGCCTTCCTTCTTATTACCGCTAGTTGAGGTTCTCTTCTTGGGACCATTCCTGTCTAACGAAGTGGTGGAAGACGAGGTGCTGCTGGAGCCGAGGGACGTCGCTAAAAATTAAGAAACCAAGGAGTTACCCAGATATATGAGGAAATGGCACAGAAGATGCATACCAGGCAGGAATTTGCCCAGATTTTTATCCATCACCCTAAAGGAAAAAGAGAAAGTGTGTGCCAACGCTAACAGTGCGTGATGGATATCACTTAATCTTTCCAGCAGATTTTAATACTATGTAGCACTTTTGGGCATCGAGTGTAATTGTAAAAATAATGCAGCCTCGAGTAATAAACGGCATCATCCCTTTGGTTTTGATAGCCAGTCTATTAAATTTTTGACGAGAAAGAGGGGGAGTGACATTTTCTGGGTGAATTATGAAGTGCAGGGATTAGTGCCTACTGCATGCTCTTACGCACCATATTAATATTAAAATCTAGTCTATAAAATAAGATTGCAAGGTAAATCACTTTCATTTCAATTTGTGAAATCTTGATGTCCACGTTGCCTACACGGATTTATCTCCCACTTTTTCTTCTCTTGCCGCTTCCTCTTCTGGCCCTCACAAACAAACGCGAATGATACAGACCCTGCATGCATTGTGGCTTATTTGTCTTCAAAGTTAGAGATAGTACTAATTTATCTTTCTGCTAGAAACAGTGGGTTTTTCAAGGAAACTTTGTGCTTTCGTTTTTCACATGCAGCTGTACTATTATGGGGCAAACAATCATAATAAGGGACTAAATACCTGTTCCATCTCATGTACATGTTACATTTGCACTTGTTTTAGGCAGTCAACAGATCAAATCCGTAAATTACAGATACTGAGGACAGTAACCTATTAAGCTACATCTGAAGAGAGAGTCCCAATCACTTCTGGCTTTCTTCCTGGAGACCCCAACTGTCCTAATGGCAACATTTAGACAAATGCCACAAGCCCATATTACTAACCTAGGGAGACTGCCACTCAGGACAAACTCAATAGGAAACTTCCCTGTGGCACTAGAAGCTGAAATATCAGTGTTCAAAAGTGTGATTCAGGAGGACTTTTGCACCTGACAAATCTGACTTGCTGACAAAAGACTGTTTACACTTACAAAAGCCCTAAGACCAGCCACAAAATAAACAAAAAAGTTTCTGTCGGAAACTATGAAGGTTTATAAAGCTTCCGCTGTAAAAATGAGATTTTTTTTAATAACTAAAGAAACTCACTTTTGTAGTACTGTACTGTACTATTTGTAACACACACCCTGATCCCACTTAAGTTGCCTGCATCTGACGTCTTCCACAAAACTTCCCGGAAATATCACTAAGCAGGAGACCATGGAACAAACAGAGCACAAAACCAGCATAGCACCCCAAATTGGTGTCCAGTGTCCTCCTTTTATTTTATTTTAACACAGCTGCTTTATTTACATCCATTGCCCACCAAAGTACCTTCAAGTGAAATGATCAGCAAAACTCTGTCATGGAAGGTCCCATGGTCTTGCCAATTACAACAGCCAAAAACATCTCAAGGAGAGGTTACCTTCTTTACCGGGTGGAGTTCTCATTCCTCCTTCGCTGGCCAAAACTGCAGAATCAGAAGCACCCTCTTTTCTCAGTGCAGATAATCCTGGGACCCAAATCAATAAAGACATCAGAGACCAGCAATAGCTGTGAACCCCTCATCTTCAAGAACAAACATCAGGAAACAGGAGTAGGCCACTTTAAATTTATGTTCAGTTTTTTAAATGTCTGCAATATAAAGTCCCTCATCCTTTTACAGATAAAGTACGTAAATCATACATCCTCCACATTAACTCAGTAGCCAAGTCAGGATTCTGTACTCATGGAATGACAGGATTGCGGATGCAGGGAAATTGTATGAAGAGACAGATATCTAGTCTTGTGCACTCCCAGACACATTTGGTGGGGCCACTGTAAGATACAGGAAGCTGGACTAGATGGGCCTTTGGCCTGATCCAGCATGGCTCTTCTTATGTAAGGTTTTGAGATACAGTAGTTGGATAGATTCAGGTGGCCAAGAGCAAATAGGCCGGGTGCTTCTGGGTGATTTAAAGTTGATCAGAAATAATCTCTGATTCCCAACTGTTTAATAATAGTAACATGCCTTCCACATATCCTCAGTTCAACTCTGTTATGCAGAGCAATGTCCTGAGTTCAGAATTTATCAATCCTGTTTTCTTTTTATATTAGGTCCAGTCAATGGAGCAGGGGTGGGGCAAGGTGGTACATTCCTGCAAATCACAAATCCATATTCCCTTGGTTGAGATTATCAACTTGATTAATGAGATGTAAAAGAGTTTTCACATACAAATGGGGCAACATATTTTAAGCATATGTGGTCCCAATAAAGAAACAAGATCTATCAATATTGGAAACCATCCCAAAGTCCACTATTCATCATGATGAAATTCAAATGGCAAATCCCACAGACGTCAGCTTTCTCCCTACATTAGTTTACATTAGTTTCAACCGTTTCAAAGTACTCAGGACAGGAAATTGCATCTGCACACAGAGACATTCTGAAAACAGAACCAACAGTTGGCCAAGGCTAACAGCCATGCAACTCCTATTAAAATGTGTATGTGAAATAATAATAAAGATTAATAATGACTGACAGACCCACTATTACAACTTGCCACAGTTATCAAGGCCCACAAGTTTGTTGTTGAGTTTGCTAGCAATAGTCATAAAGAGTAAAAGTGTGTTTCGCCTCCGTAATGTCATACCTACCTGCATCATCCAGCAGCCGGACTGTTTTTTCATACAGACTGAGTGCAATCTATTATTAAAAGGTAAAGTTCCCCCCCACACATGTGTGGTAGTTGTGTCCGACTCTAGAGGCGGTGCTCATCTCCATTTTCAAGCCAAAGAGCCAGTGTTGTGCAAGTCCATGGCCATTTTGCCGGCATGGCAGCACGGAACATGGTTTACCTTCCCACTTTTTACAGTACACTGGTACCTCATATAACGAAGGGTTTGTTTAACGAAAAATCCGTGCAACGTAAAAAAATCCGGAGATAGGGAATCTTTTCAAAACAGTAAGACACGTGCTTTTGTCACCTCCGCACTCTCTCCACCTCCACATTCTCTCTCTCTCTCTTTCTCCTCTCTCTCCTTCCCTCCCTCCCCCACCACATACACCAGCTTTCTTTTCCTTCCTGCTTTAACTGCCCAGCCCAGTTGCACAGCCACTCACCACACGCGCCAGAAACAGCCCGACAGCCCGAGCAAACGAGAAGCATGGACATGCAGAGGAGGGGAG
This sequence comes from Phrynocephalus versicolor, assembly GCA_023846285.1. Classification (NCBI taxonomy): domain Eukaryota; kingdom Metazoa; phylum Chordata; class Lepidosauria; order Squamata; family Agamidae; genus Phrynocephalus; species Phrynocephalus versicolor. The sequence continues at coordinate 22,528,510 of JAHTLZ010000275.1, forward strand.
GAGGAGGAGGGGGAGGAGGAGCCTGAGAATCAGACCGACAGCACGAACGAAAGAGAAGCGGGGAATGAAAGGGAGAAGACT
>JAHTLZ010000275.1:22528600-22569581 GCA_023846285.1 Phrynocephalus versicolor
TGGACCTGCAGAGGAGGAGGGGGAGGAGGAGGAGGAGGAGGAGCCTGCAGGTCCATTCCCCGCTTCTCTTTCATTCGTGCTGTCGGTCTGATTCTCAGGCTCCTCCTCCTCCTCCTCCTCCTCCTCCTCAGCCTCCTGTTTTTACAGCCACCACGACTCCTTACCTCCTCCCTCCCTCTCAAGCACTACAGCCGGGACCACCTCATTAGCCTTGGCTATGGACGGATTACTCCTTTTTCAATGCATTCCTATGGGAAATCTCAATTTGTATAAAGGAAATTTTGTATAACGTAATTTCATTTGGAACGAATTAATTACGTTATACAAGGTACCACTGTACCTATTTATCTACTTGCATTTACATGTTTTCAAACTGTTAGGTTGGCAGAAGATGGGGTTAACAGTGGGAGCTCGCTCCACTGTGTGGCGCCCGGGATTCAAACCGCTGAGCTGTCAACGTTGCAGACGAACGTTTCAGCACTCTAGTCCGCTGACCCACCACGCTCCCATATCTATTATTAGGTGTTTATGACACCTGGTGCAAAGACTAACAGGAATAAATGTGTTTACAGATTGGCTTCTATGGGCAAACAAATTGCCATTATTAAGAGAATCTGACTAAAAACTAAAAACAACCACCAATCTCTTCAAATCATTTCTTGGAGGCCATGGCCTCCTTCCCTCTACCCAACACCTCCACTTCCCAGTCTCTACCTCTGCTGGGGCAGCCATACTGGTGGGACTTTTCACCTCCCCAACACATTGATTGCATTCTCCACTAAGCAATGGCATGCAGTGACAGAGCGGGGGTGGGTGGGATCTCCAATGGCCCTTCGGCCATGCTAACTACGGCCACAGTGTTCTGCTCTCACAGTGAGATCTTTTAAAGATATTCCATAATCTGTCAAAGTTGAAATAAGAAGGAGACTGATGAAAAACATACAGGAGATTGAGGAATTTATAGAGTTAAAATTTACAGGTGACAGTTATCAGAAGTTGTGAGATGTTTTACAAAATTTTAAACAGAATAATCATAAAAGCCCTCTAAGCACCAATACGTAGATGAGATTTTGTTTTATTTTTAAGTGCACATTGGCTTGATAGGTCTATGCCTAATCAATCTAACCCAAACTAGCATCATACAAGTTTTCAATTCATTATTTAGTCCATGAAGCAGATACAGCAACAAATGCCCACAAACTATAGACTGTGTTTTGATTTTGAACAAAAACAAGATAAACCCATAATGCATCCTCTCCTTTCAAAATAAAAACACGAGCTTGCAGTGCTTACCAGAGTTCACTTTGGATGTTACACGTGTTACGTCGATTTTCTTAGATTTGCGTGCAGGCTGAGATCGTGAAGAAGAAATTCTAACATTCTTTTTCTGCAGTGCAGCTTTACTTATTTTAGAAAGAGGTGCAAATATGCCTAAGAAAATATATGCAAGTGAGATCAAGGATATTAATTGCAGAGCTCAGCCATTCCTTGATAACCCTGTTCAAAAATTTATAGCTATTTAGAGGGCTGCTGGGTATCTGACAGTCATGTGCAATTATGTCAGCATAATTATGCCATGACAGTTAATACTACAAAGTTGCTACAAGCAATAATGTTCTCTTTTATGGACAGGAGATGACGCACAATACAAATTTGGAAGACTTAAACTTTCCTGGATGTTCACTAGAAGGACAGATTTTGAAGCTGAGGCTCCAGTACTTTGGTCACCTCATGAGGAGAGAGGAGTCCTTGGAAAAGTCCCTGATGTTGGGAAAGATTGAAGGTAAAAGCAAAAGGGGATGGCAAAGAATGAGATAGTTGGATGGTGTTATCGATGCAACCAACATGGATTTGACCAAACTCCAGGAGGCAGTGGAAGACAGAAGGGCCTGGCGTGCTCTGGTCCATGGGGTCACGAAGAGTCGGATATAACTGAAGGACTGAACAACAACAAAACTTTCTCATACAAAAGCTTTTGACTGAAATAGTAACTAGTTTCATTACTCCTACGTGTGTTCTAGTTATTTTTCCACCACAAAGTCATCAACAATCACTTTCAGATACATTAAACATATGAAATTTTAAGACCATCACAGGAAATGGTTATACACAGTAATCCAGGAAGTGTCAATCTAAATTACAATGCAATCTAGTTGGCAAACAAGGAGGCAGAGTCTACTGGTATGATTAAAGGATTCAGATGGAGAGCTACTTATGACACTTTTTATAGGGACCCAGAAAGGGATTTCATGACAGAAAGTCTCACTTCAAATTGGATGCAACAGAGCAGGGGGTGGGGAAGTACAGTAATACCTTGGTTTACGAGCATAATCTGTTCCAGAAACATGCTTGTATACCAAAACACTCACATAGGAAAGCAAATTTTCCCGTAAGAAATAAGGGAAAGTCAGATAATTCATTCTGGGCCCTCACAGACCACATACTGTTCACAAAAAATGCCAACGCTCACAACACAAGTTGGCTATAATTCCGTGTCCACACCATGTTTTGGGTACCTGGCTTGCGAAATCTGCTCTGTTTAGAAATAAGAACTGGATTTTACTCTTTTTTTTCTGTGACAATAATGAAATGCAATTTGTATACCTATACGCATTTGACTAGCTGCCCCATGACTAGAAATTGTTTAAAAAATAAGAAAGGATGTTGAAAACAAATTTAAAAATAATTTAAAGAGAAATAAAACAAGCCCCTAATTTGCACTCCCCTTTGAAAACATTCCTGGCTGCTGCAAGGGAAACAACCCTCCCTGTCTCTCTTGGAGGGAGCCAGAGAGGGAACATTCCAGACAATCACCCACAATCCGGTGGGGGGGGGGACACCACTGGCTCACCTGTGATCATGTCCCCTGCTCCAGTGACTTGTATTGGAGGACACTGCTTGTTGATCAAGGCAAAATTTTATTTTTCTATGATTCTATGCTTGTCTTGCAAAACACACTTAAACCAAGTTACTCTTAAAGTTTTTAAACCAGGGTATTACTGTACTTAACTTGACAGACAGTATGCAAGTCAAAATGCACTTCATGAAAGTGTTTGAACAACATGCTAAAATAAAATACTATACCATGTTTAGGTGCACACTTGAAGTACTGTACTTTCCCAACACTTCCATTATTTTTTCCTTCAGGTTCATCCAATTCTATACCAGCCCACTGTCCACTGGCAAATTCTGTTGTGCCACAAAATCGTAATGTCCCAACCTAACAAATGGAGGAAGAAAACCCTGCATTCATATCATGGTTTTACTCACTAATAATGACTAAAATGCACCAAAACTATAAAGGGCACCTGTGCTAAGAGTCACTATGAGCCCAGGAAAACCTCTTTATTTAAGTCTATTCACATGGATCTCTATCTCCCACATTGCACAGGTGCTCTAAGTAGATGGGCCACTACTTAGAAGGGCTACTTCAAGATATAATATAGCACACAATCAATAAGACTAGAGATCTCAGAGCAGAACCAGGTAGAGGTGCTGCTTACAGCTATATATGCCAGCAACATTTGAAGTGAGAGAATTATATATAAGAACAGAATGTGGTTACTCATGAGTCTTATACTAAAAGATCTGCATATCCAACATCCAGTCATATACAAATATGCCAAACATGTAAACTGAGGCAAGTTTAACACTCAGAAACAATAAGCCTTAAGGTATTTTTCCCCATTTTCATTGAACACACAGTAATATCAGTTACCAAGAGCAAGCATGATGCAATGGACTAGGACTCAGGAGATCTGGGTTCAAAACCCCACTTGGCCATGGAAACTCCCTTTGGGGAGACACGGGGTCAAGCTGCTCCTTGAATATCTCATGCCTTAAAAAGCCTTAGGAGGGTTGCTGTAGGTTGGATGCCACTTGACAGTACAATATCAATTTTGGAGCTGCTCATGAAGTCCGGTGTAGGTATATGGATGCTCTGATTTCTATTAAAGTTGAAACTTTCTGGATTCAGTTCTAACATTATACAAGCAAACTTCACTTGCTTCCTCAGGAAAATGTCATTTGCCATTTATTTATTTGTTTGTTTGTTTGTTTGTTTGTTTTATACTGCCTGTCTTCCTGAAAGGACTCCGGGCAGTTAACAAAAGGGATAACAAGTAACAAGCCATGAAGAGTTGTTCAGAATATAAGATACATACACACTACAGCACCTTTTAGGGTAGTATCAGAAAATCTGTTTTATTGGGAACAGTTTCCTTGATGGCCAGTGTTAATTATATAATTATCACAGACAATGGTTTCTGAATTTAATTTTCTTCCAACTCACTGTTTCCAACCACAACCCCAGCCATATGTACTGCTGTATGAGGAGGCCTATGGCCTACAAAAATGCTATAATAAATTTGTTCATCTTTAAAGTGCACCAGGAGTCTTGTGTATCTTGTTCAAGAGACTAAAATTGGAAGTCAAAGACTTCTTCTATTTCTCCAGACACCTAAGGCTGAAGTAGATCTAATGGACTTGTCTTAAGTTATAGGACAGGGATGTCCAAACTTCGGCCCTCCTGATGTTTTGGACCAGAACTCCCAGAATTCTAAGCTTAGATTGCCAATGGCAAAGGACTATGGGAATTGTGGTCCAAAACATCTGAAAGGCTGAAGTTTGGACATGCCTGTTATAGGAGGAGACAGTTTTGTTAAGAATGGCAGAAATGTGCTGTCTAATGATGATACAGATTACATAGAATACTGCTGAGTTCTCATTAGCTGGAGGTTCCAAAGCAGGCACTGGAAATACTCTTACTCTGAATTTTCCACATCTAGCAATGGACTAAACCAGACAGACCGCAAAGCTGCCGCCAATGTTATGATTCCTCCCCACCCTATTACTCTGTAAATCCATGCAAAATTTCACAAAGAGAAATTGCACTATGTGCTGAATCCCAGTTCTCAAAATACAGTGCTTACTTTAATAAACTGTTTTGCAAAATTAAGCATTCTACAATACACAACAAGCAATATACAATACATATTACCAATTACTCCAAAATGGTATAAATCACTTGTGTCCAAACTTTGGCCCTCCAGATGTTTTGGACCACAACTCCCACAGTCCTTTGTCACTAGCAATCTAGGCTTGGAATTCTGGGAGTTGTGGTCCAAAACATCTGGAGGGCCAAAGTTTGGACACCGCTGGTGTAAATTAAATTACCAAAGAATGCACTTACATAGTATTAACAGGACCATTACATCATGACACAAAAATGAAGCTTTAACTCTCTCTCAATAGTGTAATTTCATCCTGTCTCCCTTTGGAAAAAAAGAGACTTTAGCAAATCACATGTCTGGCAAATCCATGGAGTGCAGGCAATAGCACAGATGTTTGATGCACACTGATGTGTTGTTCACACTACGTTTGAGCAAAACAGGAGACCCCACGTCTTTTCTGAATGGGATGAACCAATCACAATGGCCAATTTCCCAAAATCAGCTTCTTTAAATTGTGAATTTTAGGAACAGTGCGGTAATAAGGGGCGACTCATTAATTCCTAGTCTACAAAGTGCACTTTGACATACAGTTTTAAGTGAGTAAGAGGACAGTAAGTCAATCTGATTTCCAGGACCATATTCTCTTGGTCAGTTTCAGGATGGACAACAGCTGCAAAATCTTTGTATGGGCAAGGCTGCTCCGAGTTTTTATACCGGGGTGTGATCCACAGACCCAGCCAAGGGGTGCAGAGTTACAGATGCCACTTAAAGCTAATCTCCGCTGGCTTATTACAGCAAATGGTTGAGGAACAGTTGTAGCATCAAATGTAAACTTTATGGGCCACCGCTGGCTCTACCACTACTGCTACCTCCAGCTGCATTGATAAATGTGAAGAGGATTCACGGTGAAAGCATACAGCTTTGCATAAAGATTTTATTTCATATGTGCTTGGATGACTGTGGAAATGGCTTTATCCTTTACTCCATTTCAGAGCAGAAGCAGGCTACATTATCACCTAAAAATCCTATTCACACATAATTACTGTGAATCTTGATTCCATCAGAGACAATAACAGTCAAAAACATGACAACCAGCCGTGAAGAGCAATAACTGTTGGCCAAGATGTGATCAAGATGTACAGACAAACTGAATAAGCTCCGTAAGTTAAAACATCCAAGTATTTGGAGTAACTTGAAACACTATTATGCACATCTACAAGGACTATACTTTAGCTAGCTTCCTTCCATATATAAATGATACTGATACAGCTAGCTATGCTATTTCTCCTACTCCCAAGAGGAAGATACCACACAACAAGTCTTAGATTCATATTAGAAGCTCTAACAAATCTACAGGTCTGAACAGTCAAGCAAATTGCAGGCTTGTGGACCAGCTATGTTTGTTCTTAGAACCTTAGGGGCTCACAAACACAGCTTGGCAAATACAGGTATCAGGAAATAATCAAATCAGAACCAAGGAACTTGCCTTACTTATCAAAACTGATTAGGGCTCATATTTTTCCACATAGAAATGTTGCAGCTGTTTCTAAAGAATGAGAAATAAGAAATCCTCAGTGACATAGTAGGAATGACTCAGAGATGGCTGTTGTGGGTTTTTCGGGCTGTTTGGTCGTGTTCTAGAAGTTATATTCTTCCTGACATTTCGCCAGTCTCTGTGGCCAGCATCTTCAGAAGGCAGGAGCTCAGGGATCTAGGAGCACAGAGAGAACTCCTAGTTCCCAGAGCTCCTTGCCCTCTGAAAATGCCGGCCACAGAGACAGGCGAAACATCAGGAAGAAAAACCTCCAGAACACAAACAGCCCAAAAAACCCACAACAGCCATCAGATCCCGGCTGTGAAAGCCTTCAAGAATACAATGACCCAAAGGTCTCCCAGAAGATTTAAATTTACCCTTTGCTGAAAGCAAAGGAAAGCAAAGGAAAGCAAAGCAAAGCAAAGCATGCCGCTTATATTCTGCCCCATAGCACTTAAATCACCTTCTGGGTGGTTTACACTTTAATTATGCAAGCTACACATTGCCCCACAACAGCCTGGGTACTCAGTTACCCAACCTCAGAAGAATGGAAGGCTGAGTGGATCTCTGTGACGTCACAGTGCTGGGAGAGAGCACTCACTCTCAAAACCTTCAACTTAACTGAACTGAACTGCCTCAACTAACTAGGCTCCACCCTTTTTATATCATACCATTCCCTGCCCTCCTGCTGGGATTGGCTGATGATTTGTATATCCATTACTCCTGTTTCCAGGGTTTCGTCACAATCTCAAGCCAGCTACCTGGGGCTGAAGCAGATAGATGAGCAGAATTGTCGCTGCAGCCCTGAAATTTAACCACTGTGCCACAAGGCTTCTTACTCACAACAGAGACAAACCAGGATGGAAAGGAGGGGTTGTTTCCCTCGCACCCTCCTTTTAAGCTCCCTTGGGACAGCCCCTTCGAATGGGCTGTGTGCCAATGGAGCTGCCCCTTTTGGTACCCATTTCCATGTCCAGTACCACCTACCCCAATTCCAACTCCCCCCTCCATCCCCATGTCTCCCTTGTTTCCACGTGAAGGTCGCCATCAATTCTTTGTTTCGGGGTCTGCTCCGGCAACAATCTTCGGGCTGGTAAATCCAGCCCTCTCCTTTCATCTCCTTTATTATGGACAGCTTGTTTATTCCACATACCTTCTGTCCTGCAATAACAACTCGATCTCCCAGCTTTAGACCAAGGGATTCCAGCATGTCTTTCCCAGTGACATTATCATAATTTGGAAGCATAGCCTTGGAAATGTCACAGGATAGAGGCAGTGCATCTAAAAGCATCTGCTTGATCTCTTTAGCACTCGCCGCAGCATCTGCCATCTCCAAAGGCATGTCTACTGGGTCAGGAACCACATCTGCTGGTGTCTGCCCTTTGTCGTTCTACAAAAAAAAAAAACACAAACAGCAGCCAAATCAGAAAAAAGCATGAATTCAGATGCAATTCAAAATGTAAATAACCAATAGTTAAGACTGGAACACTCTGCCACCGAAGATAAGACTGGCAGGGTCCCTGCCAGCCTTTAGGAGAGCTTCGGTGATCGCTGAGTGCATGACAATATTTTAGTTTATTTGGGTTTGTCTATCCCAGCCTTCTTCTTGCCGGAGTTTTGTTTGTTTGTATGTATGCTGTTGTATTTTATCCTTTTTTATTTATTTTGTTTCTGGGTTGTTTTGGGAGGGGGTCTCGTTGTTTTGTTTTATAATTTGTTGTACACCGCCCAGAGTTCCTGAGGGAAGTTGGGTGGTTAATAAGTACAAATATAAATAAATATAAATAATATAAAGAGTGTTCTACCTTATGGAATAAAACTAAAAATATAGTTAACTAAAAATATACTACCTGGAAGCAGCTTGTGATATGGGTGCTAAAAAAAAATCAGTGGTAATTAAATGTCCATTGTGTTTCAGTGGTGCCGGAAAGCCAGTAAAACACACACACACGGGTACCTAACCTATGTACTGTATATATAAATAAGTATACCTATATGTATTGGTTGGATAGCTCAATGAATTAGGTGTGTGACTGAAGAGACAAGCCATGGAGGGTTGAATCTCCCACTGGTACCACTGCCTACTGGGAGAAGAGCTAGCCTGTGTGGCCTTGAGAAAGCTCCCCAATTCCAGGACATCCCCAGAAGAAATGGCAAACTGGTTCTGAAGACTCTCTACCTAACACCCTGGAAAGGGTTCCCATAAGTCAGAATTAACTTGGCAACACCCTATTACTATTTTATATGTACAGTATATGTACACATAGGAACATTTCTTTTATTGCTTTATTGTGATATCCCATTTAATTTGCCTTTTTGTCATTGTTTTACTTTGTTGTAAACCGCCCGGAGTACCTCTGGAAGACGAGCGGTATACAAGTATTTAAATAAATAAATAAATAAATAAATAAATAAATAAATAAATAAATAAATAAATAACACAGAGAAGTTTCCTAAGGTGGGTCAGCCATCACTTGGCAAAACTCCAATGTATCAGAACGTCTTTTAAGAAACACTGTAAGAAAAAGAGCAAATGAAGAAGAAGAAAAAAGGCTTCACATCAAAATTTCACCTGAAAGGCAGGATTGGCTCCATGTTCCAATAAGCACTTCACAGCTCCTGTGCATAAATTGAAGGCAGCAATGTGCAAGGAGGTCCCAAAATCAAAATCACTGCAAGTGGCATCCACATCTACAATGAACCATCAGGTATAAGTGAGAATGGATGAGCAGGTACCAGATGTAGAACATGTTCTATTGGTACCCTATTTGGGTTTTAACCTTTAAGCTAAATATGAATGGTAAGTACTGTACAGTCATAAGACTTGACATGATGGAGCAATGGAAATCCAATGATTAACAGCAGATAGATTCATATTCTGTATTTCTCATATCTTGGAAATCTACAGTGAATACATAGAGACAATCTCCCTTACAAGAACTGATGAGATCCCAGAACCAGAATAGCTTTGATCCCAACTAGTCCCAATATGATTTACTTGAATGCAATTAAGATGCTTTTTCTTTTCCAGTTGTTTAATAGCATCTTGAAGAGACTAAGCAGCACTGGGGGTGTGGGGGTGTGGCAGGTTGAGGGAGTTTAACCCTAACTGTCCCCCTTATACCACCAACTAGATGTGAAAAGTCCTAAATACAACTGGTATTGGGGAGAGGGAGTTTATCATCAAGACCATGGTGGGAAATAGAAGTGTTGAATTCTTGCTTCCCTGATTGTTGCCATTCTGATGCTGCTCAGGCTTCTCTATGGCTATTTCCCACCTTAAAAACCATACAAGATGACTGCAATTCATGTCACATCTTCTTTCGGCTTTAGCTACGGCACGACTGCTCTACCATGTAACTTTAAACAATATTTTGGGATACAATTAATATCTCAGTGTTTTATGCCCAATATACACACTCATTTGTGCCAACCAAACCTGAGGTTTTATAACATGAAACTGGAACAACTTGTGGGTCTTTTCTTTTTCATAAGCAGTTAATATTCCCTTCCAGTCCTTTTCTTTCTTAATCGAAGTTTAGTTGATCTGAAAACAGGCTGCAATATGAAATGACAGTGTGTAGGGCCTGAATGTGAACACCAAAGGTTGTAGCATTGCTTCTACATGCTTAAAAACTGATTTTCAGTGTGGTTGAATTTTGTTTCTACAACCAGCCAACTTCCAGACACCTCACCATAATAAAACCGAAGTCTACACTGAAAGAACGGGCCTCCAGGAGATAGTGAAAAACATGGTTTTTCATAAATTGAAGAACTGTTAGATAATTGTCCCCGATCCTGAAGCAAATATGCAAAAGGAGTGAACATCCAACATCTCCTACATATCTAACTTCAAGGTTGGATGTAATTAGGAAAAGGACTCTTAAAAAATTCAAGGTATCTGAATATCCATAGTCTTCATGCAGCATTTGTCAGGCCTGATGGTTGACTCTCTGACCTTCACACCCCAATTTGCATGGACCCCAACTTTCAAGACAATTATCAATCTGCTAAAGGGAAGAAACAGACATTAAGACAACTCATGATTAGAGATGAAAGTATGCTAGTGTGGGGGAAACCACGAATGAGGCAGAAAATCAGACTTCAAAGGAACTGGGTGCTTAAATCCCAAACATCAATCGCAAAACAGAACAACCTAATTTGCAAATTAAGTGAGGAGAAGAAAAACTCCTACTGTGCACCAAGTGCAGCTTTCAACAATTAAGGAACTCCCTCTTCTAATCACAGGTTACCTGTATGCAGTGGTACCTTGTATAAAGGAATTAATTCATTCCAAACGAAATTATGTTAAGCAAAATTTCCTTTATACAAATTTCCCATAGGAATGCATTGAAAACCAAGCGATCCCTGATTGCGACCATTTTTATGCTGTACAGATTCGCCCCATTGGTGATTCTGTTAAGAAATTTTCCCCTATCTCCGGAATTTTTTTATGTTGTACAGATTTTATGTTACACAAACCGTTTGTTCTACGAGGGTCCACTGCACTTTGATTTTCTGAGTTTTAACAAATAGCTCAGTGGTTTAGTTTGGGAGGTGATTCCCTCCTGTGCTTCATTGACAGGGGTTGGGCTTCATGATCCATAGGATCCCTTCCAGCTCTGCACACTAATAAGATTAATTAACATAGGAAGCTGTTGCTCCAGAAACTTCACTACAATCTGTTTGTCTGCAGATAGAAACTCCCAGAAACTCCTCAGCCTGTTCTGAAATGAATGTCATAAAGAAAATCAAAGAGGCTTTTGCAACTTGCTCCAGAACTCAGTTTCCACCACCAAGACTTTCATTCTTCTGGAAGTAACTAAGCTGTTTCAGCATTACGTAACTTGTTCCCGATCCTGAAGCAAATAGGCAAAAGGGGTGTATATCCAACAAGCTGTAGCAAAACTGGCTCGTATCACAGAGAACAGAACATGTCACTGCAGATCATAATGGCAGGGGATTTACATACAATGATACAGTTTATGCTGATCTCAGCATGACTTACTTGACTGTGAACTTTTTTGAACACCAAGTCACAGCCTCCTGCATGGACAGAGAGGTTTCTGAACTCGGATGTCTTACCAAATGGCAAACAAGCTTACTCCAAGATGAATCCCCAGTAGCAAAGACCTGTGGGGAGCACTCCAGAACGGCGTGACTGCCACCAAACGATACATGCTTGCTGTCTGTCATTTACAGTTTAATTCACCAATTTGTGAAGGAGAAAAGAGGTCCTGATCATCTGCTGGCAGATTGGGAGAGGGGAAGCCTAGGAGTGCCTATACTAGAGATGGGCACGATACAAACTTTTAGTTTGTTTTGTTATTTGTTATTCGTTTTGTTACGTAACGAAATGAATCATGAACCTAGGGGTAAATTTAAAACGAAACAAACCGAACAAAAAAAAATGTTTGGTTTCGTTCGGTTCGTTATGCGGCTGATGACAGTGGCCATGCGCTATCATCGGCCACAGGAAAAACTGTCTAGAGAGAGCAATGATACTGACCTGCAATCCGAAACTGAAATGTACTGCAGCATTATGCATCCATTTGCCCTCTCCACTGGCATCCTTCATATTTTCTAGCCCTCCAGGTCAAGAACAGAGGCAAGGGATGCCTGCCCACTACCAATTTCCACTTAATTTACCAGTAGACATCCAGGAAGGGATTCGCTCCACTAGATCACAAAAGCATGTGTGTCCAGTGTAGCCGAGTGGAAAGAGAAACAGACTAGGATTCAAGGGGGACTGGATTCAAATCCCTGCTCAGCCATGGAAAGCCACTAGAGACTGTGGGACCAATAATATTGTCCCTTAAATATCTCACTTTCCTTGGAAACCCTGTTAGGGTGGCTATAAGTCAATTCTGACTTGAAGGCGCAAGAAAACAAAAACATGCATACTCCACACAAAAGGCAATAAACAGACTACACCATCTATGGTTGCTACTTTCCTCAGACAAAAACAGCATGTCTAAAGAAAAGAGCCTGCTCTATCCATGGATTGAACATACGGTATGAGACAGAGCCTTGATTTTTGGCTTTTGTGTTGTACACAAAACAGAGCAGAGCAGGCTCTCTTGGAGAAATTGTTTTCTCCTGAAGACACAAACTATGGAGAAAGTCAGGACGAACACAGTCGTCTCCTTCACGCACACTTCATTAATGTGTAAAAAAAAAAGTATATTCTCATCATAATAGTAGTAATTATTAAGATTCAAAACATGCTGTTCTGAACAGTAGAAAAATACACAGCTTGCAACCATAAGCATGTTCAAATGAACACACAAATGATAAATATCCACCTCACTATCTGGACAGTGCAAAGCGTAAAACCAGAAGTGCTGAATTTATCCCTGTCCAACAACAACAAATATAGAGGGAAATGTGTATCACAGTCATATCAAGATCCAGTTAACATCCAGTACAGACCCCAAAGAAAGAAGATATGTATTTTACTTGATGCTGCCTATGCATCTTCTTTCTTCTTCTTTTGTAATTACAAAACCTAGTTCTCCATTAAAACATGCATCTTTGCCCATTTTCCCCCATTACTTTTATACATGAACAGCAAAAAGTAAAATGGGAAGCATTTATTAGAGGTTAGGAAATTGACATGGATGAGATGTAACATTTCCAATGCTATTATGTACTTGACCAATATTACTTACCTTTTGGCTGAGCATGTTGCAAAATGACATTAATGAGCTCTGGAACATCAAAGTATGCAGCATAGTGCAAAGCATTCATATTTGTCCAACGACTCCTCAGATTGATATCTGCGCCCAAATCAATTAGTTGGGAGGCAAATTTGGTAGCAGTCTCTACATCCCCTGCAAAATAGATGTTTTCAAAAGGCATTTTACATATGGTTTAGGGTTATTTAATAGGCTAATGTAACACATCAAATAAGCAGCAGGTCCAAAGAAAGCTGAAGAACTTTAAAGCACAGGAATTTGAGTATATTTTATATGCTCATTTCTAACAAACATATGTATACACATTTTTAAAAATATAAATTTTATTTATTTCAATCATCACTGCATCACTACATAACATAAGCATCAAATAAAGCTGTCTATCGTGGAGGTTAGTGACCGACCCGACCCGCAATCATTGAAAATCCACAATATGCGGATGCAGGTTGGGTCGGGCCTGGAGGGGGGGGTGCGCACGATGTTTAAAATGTCTTTAAGCAGGGAGCCAGCTAGGCTTCACTGCTTAAAGACATTTTAAACATCGCTCGCTGCTCCCCTGCGTCAGGGGGATGTGGGGGAGCAGTGTGCAATGTTTCAAGTGACTTTCAGCGAGGGAGCCAAGCACTTGGCTCCCTTGCTGAAAGCATTTTAAACACTGTGCACAGCTTCCCAGCACCCCAGGCGGTAGGGAGAAACCTTGTGTTTCCCCACCCCAGCGCCAATCAGCTGGAGCTCAAGGCTTGGGGAAGAGGGGAAGGTTTAAAAAGCCCCGGCTTTTAAAACCTTTCCCCCACAAGCCCTTTCAGGGTAGTGTGGTCCTGCGATATAAATCTGATTGTCATTCATCGTATTGTCTGAGTGTAAATTATATTAACTACATCATATCTCAGTTCCACTCTGTATTCTATATTTTCTCTCAAACCAATCATAAAATCTGTTCCATGCCCAATAATACTCCGAGTCCTCTTTTTCTTTAATTCTCATAGTCATTCCTTCCATCTCGCAGAGTCTAATTTTTTCTGTACTATTACCTCTTCCTTAGGCATCTTTTCATTTTACCACATTTAGGCCCAATATAATATCTCTATTATGCACATTAACACTTTCTGGCATAATACCTAATAAAAACATTTCTGGTTTAAATTATATATTCTGCTTGATTATTTCTTTAAGCCAACTATGTATTTTAACCCAATATTCCGTTGTCCTCACAGAAGACCACCATACATGATAATAAGTCCCATCATGATTCTTACATTTCCAACATTTATTAGACAGATTTGGGAACATTTTTGCTAATCTGGTTGGTGGTACGTGCCAACGATAAAACATTTTATATATGTTTTCTTTATAAGACGTTGCCAGAATTAGTTTACTGTTAATACTCAATAACTTTTGCCAATTCTCTAGTTCAATTGTATAGCCAAAGTTTTTGGCCCAACCCAAATGTGTACACATTTTACCTAATGAACTACGTGTAGCTATGTGCATTTTCAAATGTAAATACAATTTAGTGTGTATTTTCTCTAAAATGTACCTCTGCGAATTGCAAAATAACGCATTTCTATGTTAAGGTGTGTTCTACTCTGCAAGCAGTCTCAGGAAGTGCAAGATAGATATTACTATCCAAAAATGCGAATCCAAAATATTTCCTCTCCATCCCTACTCACAACTAACAGCATTCCTTTCTTTACTGTTAGCCTGAAACAGCAGCCATTAGCTTTGGAACAGTTATCTGTGTCTTAGATTTCAAATTAGCAAATAGCCAATAACTAACCCTTAGAACAACTGATTATGTTGTCAGTGGTGCAATTTTAAAACCACATCTGACTAACACATTTTAGCAAAAAAAGAAATACTGCATTCCTTGACTTAATAAGCAGTAAAATAATTTAAAATCAATTGCATCAACAAATAAAGCAAAATTTTGAAGCTTATGTACATATATTTCTTGTATTTACCACTAAAGTATTTCTAATCTGCCCCCATTCACTAATTTTCAGAGTAGGGTACTTCAATATATTTTAACAGCCTGCAGACAATAGAATTAAAAGCGTTTGTTTCTAGTGTCAAATGAATATAGAAATAACTTATCTGTGCAATTTCTTGACATCGTTTCTATCTACCATGATTTTAAAATGATAAATGGCAGCTTTTCTTTTAATTAATGCAATTTATATTGTATTTATGTCTAAAGTATTTTAATAGATACTATGGAAAGTAGGAAAGGTGGCCACAGCCTTGTGTTTACAAGAGCTGAGTGGGGCTGTTCACGACAGGGCACTTTGGAGATTACTCACAAGTCAGAGGCAATTTGACAACCTATAACAACAACATGGAAAATACGTTTGCTGTAGGAATATTTATTTATTTATTTATTTATTTACTTATTTACTTATTTATTTGAATATGAAGGAGACTATTAAACGGAGAGAACCACAGAACAGTCCATTGAAAACTTGAAATCTGAAATCTGTTTCATCTTAGCAGAAACTCCCTTTAGACAACTTGTGGGGAGGATGATGAAGCACTCAAACACAGCCCATTCCTATAATATGTGACTACCATCAAATAAGAATGCACAAGCCTCCAAGACTGGGGTTGTCTTGCAGATGATCAGATACCCAGAGATGAACTTTTAGTTATTATACAGATGAAGCAGATGTACTCTTTACTAACCCTTTATCAACTGAGGGGAACATCAACTGAGGGGAACATCCTGTTGGTGTGCCTTCAAACATCCCTCTGTCACCGTATAGCCTTGTTCATATTTAAGCTATTTCTTGGAATTGCTTTCCAATTCTTTTCACGTTCCCTCTGATATTCAAACCTATTATTGCCTAGCTGTCTTTGACAGATTTTATTGCTATGTATGTTGATTTCACAATCATTTTGTGTGGAGAAAGTAGCTTAAAAGTATATATGGGCACAAACCTTGGTTTGGTGGTTCATGCCGGTTCATACATGCCTCCCAGCTGGATCCCCCACTCACCAGCCAGAGCGCACTCCTCTCCTTCTCCTCCTCGGCTGTTCGTCCAGTTCCTGACCAGAAGATGGGCTTCCCTGTACTGCCTCCTTGGGTGTTCACCCACTCAGATAAGGAGGCAGGGCAAGCAAGCCCATGCTCCTGCCGGAGACTGATCAAACAGCCAAAGAGAAGGGGGACAAGAGAGAGATCTAGCTGGTGATTGGGTCATAGGCTGTATAGGCGGGGGGGGGGGGAGCGCATAACATCTGTGGTGTATGTTTATGAACAGGCACTGACTTCTGAACCAAGGTTCATGCTCATCTCTACTTATAAGCTACTTTGTCCGCATAAAATGATTGTGGAAGCAACATACATAGCAATAATGAACATTATTCACACAGACTTGTCATGTGAAGCAGCCGTGGCAGCTTTTTTTCTGCAGAAAGGGCTGCACAGATGCAGCCTGTTCCAACTTCAAATCCAAAGAAGGGCAGGACAATCCAGAGAAGACATAAAACACAGCCATACCTCCCTTCAATATGGACAATGATCAGTGCATCTCTATCAGTTCTTTACTTACCGATACCATGAGCCCCTGATTTGCATGTGTAATGTAAGAGAGTCATGTCAGTTAATCCATCTTTGTCATTCACATTGCAGCCTCTCTTAAGGATCTACAGAAATAATAGAACAACACGGCGTGTGACTCCAATAAGATTATCGTATTTTTCGCTCCATAAGATGCACTGGACCATAAGATGCACCTAGTTTACAGGTATGTATGGGTGAAACAATATTCACACATACATACTGGGGTCCTGGTACTTCTCCAGCCCCTCTCCATCCATGCTGCACTTGGGAGGCCTGGAGCAGTATTGCTGGAGAGTAAAATGCGAATATAAGCCGCCGCCTCCCCCACCCCCCACCCCCTGGGTCTCCATGCTGGGAGGCCTCCGGCCCTTGCAGACGTCTGTGGACCCGGTGCAGGTCCCAGCCCCAGCTGCAGCCCCAGAGGAGGCTTTCTAACCCAACTGTTTGTTTTTTTTTTTAAATTACCCTATGGTTTGTTCCATAGAATAGAAGACGGAGAGTAAACAGCCCAACTGGAGATCATAGAGCTGAGAAATGGGCTAGAGACTAACAACCCACCATGATGACCATAGAACTGATTTTCAAGACAGGCTGAATGGGAGAGCTCCCTCCCCTGGATTCACATTCTGGCTGTCCTGAAGAGTGGCTCTATGGTCATCATGGTGGCTGGTTACTCTCTAGCCTATTTCTCATCTCTATGGTCTCTGGTAATTTTTATTTTATTTATTTATTAAGCTTATATACCGCCCATCTTCCCGAAGGAACTCCAGGCGGTTAACAACGAACAATGCAACAAAATAGCAGTTAAAAACATAGAGTTAGCCAAATAACAAACAAAGCAATAAAAACCAAAGTTGCAGATGGCGGGGCGGGGGGGGAATCAACCAAAAGCCTCCCAGAAGAGGAGAGTTTTCAGAGCCTTCCGGAAGGCTGGCAGGGACTCTGCTAGGCGCACTTCTGCTGGGAGATGATTCCACATGGTGGGGCCAGCCACAGAGAAGGCTCAGATACGGGTGGATGTTCTCCAAGCCTCCCTGGGCGTGGCCACACGCAGCATGTGCGCCCGCAACAACCTAGTCAGATGGGCCGATGTTGACCTCTGGTCGATCCACTCTGTCAGGTAGTCAGGTCCTAGGCCATGGAGGGTTTTGTAAATCAAAAACAGGACCTTGAATCTGATTCGGGCCGCAACGGGCAGCCAATGCAGGCGGGCCAGAACTGGGGTGATGTGGTCAAACCGACGCACACCTGCCACCAGTCTGGCCGCCGCATTTTGAACCCACTGTAGTCGCCAAAGGAGAGTCAAGGGCAACCCCATGTAGAGCACATTACAATAGTCCAGTCTTGAGATCACCAGTGCTTGCACCACAGTTCTGAGGGAATCCCCATCTAGGTATGGACGGATCTGGGCAATTCGATGGAGATGAAAAAAGGCAGCCCTGGACACAGCGGCCACCTGGGCTTCCATGGTGAGCGCCGGGTCCAGGACTACACCCAGATTCCAGACAGTATCCGAAGGCCAGAGGGAAATGCCCTCCAAGGTGGGAAAAGGGCCTCCATAGCCAGATGGGGAAGCCCCAAAGAACATAACCTCAGTCTTGTTGGGGTTGAGTTTGATACTGTTAGCCCTGGTCCATTCCATGACCGCGCCCAGGCACTGATCGAGGGTCTGGACAGCCTCGTCTGCAGCGGTGGAAAAGGAGACATAGAGCTGCGTGTCATCAGCGTACTGATGACAGCAGACTCCATGTCTCCTTATGACCTCAGCCAGCGGCATGATATAGATGTTGAACAGCATGGGAGAGAGAGATGGTAAGGCTTTTCACTCTCCATCTTCTATTCTATGGGGAAAATATCAATCATGGAAGGTAATTTTTTAACAGCCAGGTCGGGAAGCCCCCACTGGGGCTGCAGCTGGGGTTGGGACCTGCACCAGGTCCAGAGGCCTCCACAGCAGCTGTTCTGGAGCCCCCTGGCAGGGGTGTATTCACCCTATAAGACACACAGACCTTTTTTCTTAGTGTTGAGGGGGGGAAGGTGCGTCTTATACAGCCAAAAAAAATCAGTATGTAAAAGACTTTGATTTCAGGTATGTTAAATGTATCTCATCATACTAAGCAATACATTTCATCTTCATGTATCACTGTAGCAATTTCAAGTCTTCCACAGTCACGGAGACACCATATATGGCATCATGTTATTATCATTGGGAATTTCATCAGTGCAGCATCTGATGCATTCTATCAGTAGCCCTTTTTTTAAAAAAAATGCCAAATTCACCTAAAGCATGCAAAGTAAGTGAAAAGACATGCCACCCCCATGCCACTCTGTCCATGAAAGAAGCCTTTTATACAAATTATCAGATCTTGCTATAATTCCAATAATCTAGAATTTCATTTTAATCAGAATTCAGTTTCTATTACATAAGAATATTGAGGAACAGACACTTTCTTTAACATTTTCATATAAAATTGATACTGGTAGAATTGGCAGTTCCATACACTAAATCAGGACACACACACACACACACACACAGAGAGAGAGAGAGAGAGAGAGAGAGAGACATACATACTGTACTTTGAATTATCTTTATACTTAAGAAAGGTCTATGCACTTCTCACCTCATTCCCAATTATATCAATGTTCTGCTGAACTTGGGGGACCCACTGTCTCAAGATTGCAAACAGCTCTGAGACAGATGTTTTTGGGTTGAAAAGAATTTCCTGGCATGCTGCATCATTTGGATCAAAAAAGGAGAACTCTGGAGGAAAAGTAGGGAAAAGTAGGTTTAATTTCTCAAAAATATTAACATGAGCATCCTTCCCCACCCCCAAATATATTTGTTGACATACAATTCACATACTACATGGATTGTTATAAATCCACTGACATGGTAGCTAAACCTGGGGTGCTTCTAGACTGAGTTTTGTGGATGACTGCACAGTCTTGATCTCAGAATTTTATAAGAGGTTCAGATTAATATAAAATATTTACTTATTTATTTATTGAAAATATTTTTACCCTTAAAAAAGACTCAAGAACGCAATATTAAAATCTAAAAACCATACATTTTTCAAATTGTAAAGAATGAATAACTTCATCTTAAAATGTTAGGCAAAATCATTTGACCCAGGAAGTAAAAATGGTGCACCAAGCTATTTTGGGGAGAGGTGTCTGTGTGCTTTCAGCTGAGAGAATAACACTTGCTTGAAACTGCAAAGCAAGAATAAAAGTGCTATAATTCTTTTTCTCCTGACTTTACTTCCTCTCAAAATTGCCCATCAAACTAATGTTCTTTCCATGTAGGAAATACTGAAAGAAAAAAATTAATAAAAAAGGTAAGAGCTGAACATCATTCTTAATTCTTGTGCTTCTACAGTCTATCTCAACCAGGTTTTCTATTCTTTTTCAAACATCTGTTTACCAGAAAGTGTTACAGCTCTTCAGATGACATGCAATCTGGTTTTAGCTCTAAGCTTGGGAAAACTACAGAAGCAGATTGAAGTGGGAAAATCACAAACAAGTATATAAAGAAACTCAAATTCAGCTAAGTAGCCCAGAATAATTAACACCAGGAAGTCATCAGAAACTTGAGTTAGCCTAATTAAGGTGTCTTTACAGGCAAGTCAAGTGTTTGGCCAACCATTCAGAAAGTACAGTGTTTATACAGGGAGTGTAAATCAGCAGTCCCCTACATCTTAGTTAATTGGAATTGTTGTCAGATACACTAATGTAAGGATGTGATTAAAATAAAACCTATAGATATTTACAGCTGTTGGAATGGATAAGAATATCGATTTGTTGGCACTAAGAGCACAGCACACTTGGAGCTCCTTTTATTTATGGGACAACTGAACGTGCTTAGTGGCCGTACACTTAGTTGAGGCATTTGAATCGCTACTAACAGATAAAAGTTGAAAGCTAACTATCCTCACCACTAGTCGCCTAAAGAATATTCTTCTAAATGAATGGATTAGCTTAGACCATTTCTTTCTTCTTTTTATGGTGCAGAACATCACATACCCTAAAATTAAAAAAGAAAGGAAAAGAAAAGAAAGGAAAAGAAAGGAAAAGAAAAGAAAGGAAGCTCCATTAAAGTGTCTACCCAATGTGTGGCAGCGGTGAGTAAGGCCAATTCCATGCTAGGGATTATCAAAAAGGGGATTGAAAATAAAACAGCCAACATTATAATGCCATTATACAAAACAATAGTAAGGCTGCACCTGGAGTATTGTGTACAATTCTGGTCACCGCATCTCAAGAAAGACATAGTGGAACTGGAAAAGGTGCAGAAGAGAGCGACTAAGATGATTACTGGGCTGGGGGACCTCCCTTATGAGGAAAGGCTAAAACATTTGGGGCTCTTTAGTCTGGAAAAAGGTGCCTGGGGGGGGATATGATTGAGACATACAAAATAATGCAGGGCATGAGTAAAGTGGATAGAGGGACGCTCTTCTGCCTCTCGCGAAATACCAGAACTAGGGGACATCCACTCAAATTGAGGGTTGGAAGAGTGAGAACAGACAAAAGAATTTATTTTTTTTACCCAGCATGGTGTTAGTCTGTGGAACTCCCTGCCACAGGATGTGGTGATGGCATCTGGCCTGGATGCCTTCAAAAGGTGATTGGACAGATTCCTGGAGGAAAAGTCCATCAAAGGTTACAAACCATGAGGGAGATGTGTAATCTCCAGGCTTAAAACCGGGGTACCTCAAGGGCCTGATGCAGGGGAGTGGTATCAGGAGACAGATATCTAGTCTCGTGCATTCCCAATTTGGTGGGGCCACTGTGAGATACAGGAAGCTGGACTAGATGGGCATTTGGCCTGATCCAGCAGGGCTCTTCTTATGTTCTTAAAGGAAAGGAAAGGAAAGGAAAGGAAAGGAAAGGAAAGGAAAGGAAAGGAAAGGAAAGGAAAGGAACTCAGTCAATGGAGCAGCCCCCAATTTGTAAAAAGGTAGTTTTCCAAAAGAGGGTCAACCTAATTTTGATAGCATTCTTTGGACCTTTATCGGGCTGAGAAAGGATCTTCTATGGCTCATGGGAGCAGAGAAGGGAAATTAGAGGGACAATACTGTCACCAAACAAGGAGGCACATCAGTGTTTTTTTCCTCCCCATGGAGCAGTGGCACCTTGCATGTAACACTGGAATGGTTCCTTTGAAATCTGGGCACTGTATTTTACTCTGATTCCAGGGAAATTCCTCCTCTGGCAGCCAAAAATATGTGGATCATCTGGTAACAGGCAGATATTCACCTCCCAACATCTATTCTCTTAAGGGATAAACAGGTCATAAAACTGTCTCATGCTGTATTTTCTTTTCAAGATGTCATTAAATTGTACAAGGACTTCAAGAAGACGATATGTTTCCTTTCTTCTTTAAGTGCATCAACCTTGTGATTCTTTCTTTGTTCATATCAGAATAAAGAAAGACTCTCAAGGCTGATGTATCATACTTTAAAAAGAAGGCAAGAAGATAGTCTTTTTATAGCCAATATCTTTGCTGGCAACAAAAACATGTTTCATATGTTGTAGACCGGGGTATTTGAGGAAGATTTCTTTTCACTCCAATAACTGGTATCAACACAACATATCCTTAATGTGGATTGGTTTTGAAATCAAATTATTTTACCTGGAAACTCTTTCCATGATTTTTCATATGAAATCCATGAACACTGAACTGGATTTAGAAGCATGGAACTGGCTGACACAAGGCATTACAATTTTTTGCACTACCATGACCATAGGCATTGTGCCATTAAAATGCTCACAATTAAGAAAACTCTTTCTTAATCCATTTAGTTGCATCAAAAGCAGAGTCTTGCACTGGAAGTTTCCTCAAATGTTTGACTGAACATAAAAGATTGAAGAAGAAAGTATGACAAGAACAGGGACCGGCTCGGGTGTTGAGGTCATCAGGAGAGGCTTTCCTCTCCACCCCTCTACTCTCACAGGTACATCTTGTGGGAACACATGAAAGGGCCTTCTCGGCTGCTGCACCCAGACTCTGAAAATCCCTTCCACTAGAGGCAAGGACTGCCCCATTTCTGCTGTCTTTCTTGAAACAGGCAAAAGCCTTTCTCTTCAGGCAAGCTTTCCCTGAATGATGGACTACCCATTATGTGACTTTTATATGAATCAACCATACATGATCACATAGACTTTGTGTTTATAGACCTTGTGATTGCATTAATGTAATGTTGTCTTTTAATGCTTTGTTTATAGACTTTGTGATTGAATTAATGTACTCTAATGTTGTCTGTTAATGCTGTAAGTTTTCCCTCAATTGATGCTGTAAGATGTCCCTCAATACTTAAACACGTCTTAATTGTATTTTGTTCTTCATTACTGTAAGCTGCCTTGAGTCCTTTTTCAAGGAGAAAGGCGGGATAAAATAAATAAATAAATAAATAAACTACTGAATTGTGGAGCAAAGACAATTCAGTATATATAATCTGATGTGATTATAAGATTGGGAACAAATTCCCTTGGAGTCAATACAGTACTTAAGTTTTCTGCAATGATTAAAAGTTTAGTCACTCATCTTTGGATTACACACTTATTACTGCATTCTTAAAAGTCATGCTATATATGGCTTTTGGACATGTATACCAGTTGTCTTGAGCTGAGACAAGATACTATTCCACTTGCCCTTTTTGACAGATGCATTTGACTATGTTGAGAACAGCATTTTGAGTTTATTAGACTACCTTCACTCAACTCTTGCCATCAATGTTGATGTGAAGATCAAAACATCATCACCAAGCATATTCTTTCTGCGATGAATGTAAACATAGTGTCTCACTCTGAGAGTTCAGTCTATCAGCTCCCTTGTTTTTTATTCCAAAACATTCAGAAACCAGCAAGTTCAAAGCATCATGTAGTACTGTGAGCCACTGGAAAATATGTGTTCCCCTTAATGTCTACTTTGACCATTATATGCTAGAAACAGAAAAGTCCTTGCAAGTTGATTGTAGGCGTGTGTATTTTGTTTTATTTTGCTTCAACTTTTAATCCTAGAATTCTCCATTCAGCTGCCAGGAGGAAGGCTTGGTGGGAAGGTCTCGCAGCTCAGGATACACCGAACTCTGGCCTAGCAGCTTGTAAGAAAGGTGCCCTGGTGGTAGCCTGAAGCTTCCCAATGAGCTCTGGGAGCAGTTTCCTTTTCCAACAGAAAACTAGGTCCAGTTTCAGGCTATCCTGGGGCATGAGGTCTTCCAGCCCAGCCTTGATTTAGGTGAGCACAATTCAGGTGATTACTTGGCAACTGGAAATCCCAAAAAAGGGAATTCTGGCATGTATATTCCACAAACAAAACATGAATCCACATGCCCAGTTGTAAGTATTGTAGCTGAGACTTGCAGTGAAGTTTATAGGTCTCGTGTTGCTTTCATATCTTCATTTATCGAGGCTGGATTCCTCTGAACTCGGAGCAGTTATTCAATAATACAGAACCAGATATGGATATTATGTTTACATGGAAGCTGCTCTATACAAAGAACCTCTCATTAAAGTCTATAAATCTTCCTGATTTAACATTTTTTTTCTTTTTGAAAATATTCTTACCGCATTCAGAAGGCATTGGTGCTGCAGAAACTGAATAGGTAACTGAATCTTCAGAGCCAGGGATAAAATACTGGTATATTCTAGTCAATGAATCTCCTTCTACAGAAGGGTCAGGCAGATCCTCTATGGTCATCTTCTAGAAAGCCACCTTTAACAAACAAAATTAAATCAATAATGCCTCAAACCCTATCAATGATGCAGTGGCCACATTCCCATTGTATAGTTATGCCTGCAGAACGCAAATGGCATTACTCGTGGTAGCATCTCACTGGCAATCAGTGAGTCCCTACCCACTTAGACTTTCAGCCACATGTCAATCTACCAAACTAGAACATGCACAAACATCCAAGGAGAAATTAGTTAATTAGCAATGAGAACCCTGCAGAAATTTATGCTTTTTGCCTTCCACAGCCATAAGTATGTAATAAAAGATTGGCCCAAAATGTTTAAATGCTTATCCTCAAATGCAGTTCCAAGGTGGATTTGATTTAAATCACAATTTTAAATTTAAAAAATCAGATTTTTTTAATTTAGATTAAAAATAACTTTTTAAATGTGATTTTTAAAAAAATCATCAGTTTTATCCACCCTGATTTATACTACTATTCCTCTATACAGCTATACCCAAAACATTATTAACAATTCTCTTGCAAGAGAGAGGGCAGAAGGGGAGGGCAGAAGGCTGTTCAAAACAAAAAGTGGTTGCTGTTTGAAGTGTGGTAGCAGCCATAGTGTTCGTATGGAAGGTTGAAAAATTGGGTGTTCTTCAGTTCCAGGGGTTGGGGAGGAAGGGGAAGGGGTGATAGAAATTTAAGTATAATTATTATGAATATGTATATATGTATTATATATTGTTGATGTATGGAAGTGAGAGCTGGACTATAAAGAAGGCTGATCACCGCAGAATTGATGCTTTTGAGCTGTGGTGCTGGAGGAGAGACTTGAGAGTCCCCTGGACTGCAAAGAGATCAAACCTATCCATTCTGAAAGAAATCAATCCCGAATGTTCACTGGAAGGACAGATTTTGAAGCTGAGGCTCCAGTACTTTGGCCACCTCATGAGAAGAGAGGACTCCTTGGAAAAGTCCCTGATGCTGGGAAAATTCGAAGGCAAAAGGAGAAGAGGGCGACAGAGAATGAGATGGTTGGACGGTGTCATCGATGCAACCAAAATGAATTTGACAAAACTCTAGGAGGCAGTGGAGGCCTGGTGAGCTCTGGTCCATGGGGTCACGAAGCGTCGGACACTACTGAACGACTGAACAACAACAAATTATATATTATATTACTTTAAAAATTAATAACTCAATCATTCTGAGTTGTAAGTAGATAAAACATTTAATTATTCCGAGTTATAAGTAGATTTAAAGGGACAAGACAGCAAGAGCCTGGATCCCTCCCAGCCACCCCCGCACAACTATTACTATTACTGACTGGCATTTTGAGGATGCCTTCAGACAAAATCATATTAACTGCAAGTTAATTTACCTCTTGCATTGAAATGGAAGTACCTGAAACCACTTGTTGGAATCTAGCTAAAAAATATCACACCAGCCAAAGTCCACTGGCAAATTGCTGCTAGGTAGGTAAAATGCTCGTAGATGCGGAGCACAAAATTGTTTTCCCACCAGCAGCGGACTTTTAATAAAATAAAGTGCGACCATGCCCACTTAAGCAAGTACCTGGTCTTGAGGAGGTAAAATCCTTGTTGCTGTTTTAAAGCATTGCACGCCTGGCCCTCCTCCGCTTTTTGTTTGTTTTTGTTGGGTTCCCCCCTTTCACAGATAGGAATCCTAACGGGCTGGAACAATTAGCTGCTGCACATGCCAGGCGGAGGTGAGCCCTCACCGCAGACAGAAGCGATAGAATCAGAGTGTGGGAGGTGGGAACACAGGAAGGAGAACAAAAACCACATTGGTGGGGATCTGTATTTAAGTTGCCAGCGGATTTTAGGGGTCGTGTGAAAACAGCCTTCCTCGCCACACTACTTACCTTTACAACACCTGGCCTGAGGAAGAGATCTGTGATCTTGAACATCTGTACACTTTGCTGGTACTTTTGGTTAGCCTAATGAAGTTACCAGTCAAGTATACATTTTGCAACTTGCTTTATGGCTAATATGGTTGCCTCTCTGTTTAATGAGTACAAAGACAACCAGACTTTCTTATGTACCAAACGTGAAAGAGAGCTTCAAAGTTTTTGTCTACGACTGTCTAGTGTCAATCTAATTGACTGCGAACTAACTTTCTAACTTCAGAAATTCTGTCAAGATTCCATTCAATAGAATTATTTGGTCTTAAAGCTATGACTTTTGATGAACTCAGATCCCTACAGTAGGAGAGGGTGTGTTCATAACCCAGAGAACACTTGCCTTTCAATTTATCTGGGTTAGAGACTCAATGTCAATACTTTGAACACATTTATTTTGGATGTGTACGTGTATCTAATTAGCCTATATGTTTATACCATATTACTCCAAAGGATAACTATAGATTTTGCAAATGTGGTTGCATATAGTTCAGCACAGATTGCTGAAGGTTACATGAAGGGCACACATGACTAGCAACTTAGAAAAACATTTCTCCCAAGATTACATATAGCTCCAGGGCACACTTGGCCTTACTACCGTATTTATTTCCAGATTAAGGATAACCCTACTACAGCCAAGTTGAAAATAATGGTCAAACTGAAAAGGGCTTGCCTGTCAATCATTTAGTCTTAAAACCTTAGTATGCTTCCAAATTCTGCCATGTACCAAGTGAATTATGCCAATAAAGCACTACATGACTTGAGTGTTGCATGCATTACCCTTTTAGAGTTGTCATCCTCTTAACAAATCCAAGAGAAGTCCAGAACAATAAACACTAAGGTCACCTTGGAGATAACCTCATGTTTACAGAACTCTCATCCAAGAGAGGCCAGCTAGAGATTTAAAAAAATATTAGTATAATGCAGTACTGTGTTGGTAAGGAGAAAGGATTTTGTTGGTCAGAGTGCAGAAACATGGCATGTGGTCTAACCTATTTTCTTTTTGCGGAGATCCCTTCCAGGTTGATTTTGTTTCTCTGAACAATATGATGAATCCATTTGTTGTTTTAAACTGTTCAAACCACATTGAACTCTTGATGACATAAAATGTGCAATAAGTAAAAATAAATCTGCTGTTCTAATTTTAAGTGCCACGCACACCTATAATGCTTCACTGCTAACTGCCAAGGTCCCAAAACACAGATGGAAATGAGATTACCCTGAAGTTATTAATCCTCAAAATCCTCATGTTATTAATCTTCAGTTAAAGATAAAGAAATTTATTGCCGCTGTGAATAAAAGTAGAAGGCAAATTGTGTGTTCATACTCACCATTTCATAGATTAGGTTAGGTTAAGATACTTTCTGACAAAATATCAAAAGTTAAGGATTCATATTCATTTTCCAGGAATTATTCAGTATCTTAAGAAGTCTTAGTAGCCCAAGATAGCCTCTAGATAATAATCCGACCCACAAGCCATTACTACTACCATGATATCTCTTATCAGATGCAACTGCTTTCATAATAAAAGGGAGAAAACAGCCTTACAATCTAGGTCACCTTCCCAAGCATACTACCTCTCAAATGCATTGGGCTGTCACTCCAATCAGCCCCCAAGAGCATAGACATAAGCAATCCAACACATCCCAGGAGGAACAAGAAAGGTTGAGCTGAGCTCAGCTGACAATTAGGAAAAATGAGACTATAATTAAGGGAAAAGTAAGCCATGGACGTACAGTTACTTCCATGTATTTACAATAACAAAGGACAAATGAAGAGTGAAATGATAGTTAAGGGAAATGAACCATACATCACTTCAACTTACAGCAAGTCAACAAAAAAATGTTACATTGTCAGTGTTTCGTAGAAGCAAAAAAGTAGGTTGAGCCCAATAAAGTAGTGACCAATAAGGGTATCACCCAGCCTACTTTTGAATTGTCAGTGTTTGTTATAATTGGTGATCCACAGTATATCTGCCATAAACATTTGCAATGCTTTCAAAATCTATGGTTGCCGTGAAAGAAAATGAAATCCTTTTTATCACAATTGTTTTACTATTTCCTTTCCCCTGGATGTATAAACTGCCACAGGGATGGGAACCCGAGACCCTTCAGATCTTGTTGGACCTTCAACTCCTGCCATTTCCTACCACTAGCTATGACAATTAGGGCTGACTGGGATTGCTGTCAAACAACAACTGCAGTTTTATATTCCTTACTGTTTAGTTCAGGAGAGTTGCCAAGGAGCGGTTGAAATACTTCACAGAGAATTGTTACCACATGCATTTTCAGCATATGTAACTTGTTTATCATGATAGGAAGGGGCAAGACAGCTCTCTCTTTCCACACCCTATGACTGTACCATCACCTCCTAAGAGATCAGGGCGGGGCATGCCTGACAAACATATTTTGACAAGAAAACCCCTTCAAACTGCAGATATAAATCCCTGGCATGAACACTTGTTCCTAGCCATGATACCAAGAGGCAGATAACAAATGGCTCAAGGAAGCTAGATTTCTGTTGAACAGCAGGAAGAACATCCTATTAGAGCAGTAAAACAATGGAAGCAATTGCCTTGAGGGGGGTGAGTGCTCCAATACTGGAGGCCTACATGATAAATTTGGACATCCACCTGGCAGATATCCTTTGCTTTGGATTCCTGCATTGAGCAGGGGTTTGGACTTGAGGGCCCTTCCAATATAATGATTCTACTACTCTATGAATAGAAAGGGAAAGCCTACATAATCTGTGGATTTCTCCAGATACTATAGTACAGCACACTATCTACCCTCAATCTCAAACATGCCAGCCTTCTTACAACTTGAGTGGGGCATAATTAGTTATAAAAGAGATGTATCTAATTATGAAAAGAGTTTAAATGATAAATGCAATAATCAGGATGGATAGCTGTGCATCCCTTGGATAACTGTATTAATAGCAAGACAATGGCAAGATAAAAATTTGAAAAAATTGTCATGTTCTATATTGGACAAGCTTCGATTCTTGCTTTTTAGCTGCAAGACAGTTTTACATTTAGGTGCACTAAGTCCATATTTGCCTTTTCAAGCAATCAATCTTCTCTATCTGCTTTCCTTCTCCCATCTTCTAGAATGAGTTCTTACTCTCACAGTTGTCACCCAAAAGCATATTATCTCAGTAGGCCCCACGTCACAGAAGGGTCACAACCAGCACTTATTGGGATGATTTAACAATGTGGCTTGAGTGGCTGCAACATGTTTGTATTCGTATTATTTATTTATTTATTTTACACTCAGGGCAGTGCTTCCCGCTAATGAGGCAGTATACAACTCTAATTTAAAAAATAAATACAGATCCCACTGCCTTGATCTCATCAGTATATGCAGGACCGGTCTCCACCAGCTGATAACACCAAAGCAAAGTGTTCTGCTTATATACCACCCCATACCACTTCAAGTAGTCTCTGGGTGGTTTACAGTTTAATTATGCAGGCTACACATTGGCCCCCAAGCAAGATGGGTACTCTACTCATTTTACCGACCTCGGAAGGATGGAAAACTGAATCAACCATGAGCCGGCTACCTGGGATTGAATCCCAGGTCATGAGCACAGTTTTAGCTGCAGTGCAAGTTTTTAACCACTACGCCACTAGGCTCAGTAAAATACCCAGGCAAAGGTATCTTAAGAAATTTTGACCTTTGAGGAAAGTGACAAAATCCTGAAGTTGATTAAATTGTACTTCCACAGTAGCACTGGGATAGTGTTTTCCACTTCCACTGATCACACAAGGTAGTCCAGAGGGTGTGGGACAGGCTACACAGCACACAATTTTGCCTTCCCAACAGAAAGGAATGATCCAGGTCTCTGCAGCTTTATGGAGTTCCCTTACAGTCCCTCCTAAGGACAATCTGAGGGTGTTACTGAATGGTAAGCAGGCCCTAACTGAAAAGTTAATATTGGATTCACAAACTCAGTAGTCTATACTGGCGTTAACAGTCATATATTTTAGACTGAAGAATATCTGAGCAGGTTACTGGGGTATCACATACTACTAAATACAGTACAGTACACCAGCATAACATACACCACCATGAAGGCCAACCTTTTAGTGCCAATGTTTCAGAAGATACAGTTTCAGGAGTCTGATACATCTGTCTAACCTGATTTACTTTCCGAACTAAATAGCATTTCTATTTACACTTGTACTATAAGTAGCACTGTATCAGGTAAGTGTAAGGAGACAACTGCATGCAATATTAGAGAAGGCTGTGAGTAGGACAGATTAATGTCCTTTAAAATCGGATTTAATTTGAAACGGAAAACATTAATCAGCTTTCATCTGAGAACTTCCGAACCTATTCCCGATCTATTAACAAATGCATTATATATAGGCAGAAATTATGCTAGAGTCAAAACACCGAGAGTAAACTAATCTTACAGTATCTAAGAACTTTTAGTAATACGAAAGTTGAGGGGTGTTAGATTGCAACTGTCACCTCCGGGTGGTGTGTTCTAAAAAAGTAATTTTTCCAGGCTCCAAGGATTGTCCTCTGAAAATTAGTCAAGCAAGAAACCAGTTAGCGCACCTGAGAAACTAAGTGCCTTGTCTCAAAGAATGGATAGGTATTTAATGCATATTAAGACTTTTGGGTTGATATATGGTTGAAACTCTATTTCAACATCAATTATGAGGTCATAATTGCTTCTGTTGAATGGTATTCTTACTACCTAATTGGAGTGTGAAATAAACTGTAGTTCTCCCACCAAGTAGATCCTACTGCTTAATTAGCTGATATGGAAAAACTACAAAGTCACATTTTCTAATTCTGTGGTTTTACTAATATATTTTTCAAAAGGCACTTTAAGAACGCTTATGCAAGACCAAAATTAAATATTTAACTACTGTACCACCCATGCCCTGGAAAAAAAGTAAAGCAGAATGCGGGTGAGGAGCCTGGCCCAAGATTTTACTCCTGACCAAAAAAGCTACCTTTAATTCTAAATTATGAGAGAAAAATACTAACTGCTTGCAAAGGGGGGAGGCTAGAAAACACAGGAACCTGAAGGTGATAATTTACGCAGATGCAGCAGACTATGCGACAAAAAGACACTGACTGGGAAATGGGTTAATCTTAAAGATGCCACAACACCTTTTTAAAAAAAAAAAAAGTGAAGCAGGCTCAAGGCAGCACTTCTCTTGCAACCTGCTCAGAGAACATAACACACTTAAGTCCCACCGTGACTTCTTTTCTATATAGCGATGCGTTTGCGAAGTCAAGAGAATCCTCCCTCCGACATGGGCATCCCGGTTCCCTTCTGCAACCACAGGCCAGGCTCTCCCCTGCTCCCGGACCTCATTCTTGGCCCCCTCCAGCTGCATCCACACGTGCTTCCCATTGATGCCTCACGTGGAGCCCTCCACGCTCACCCCCCTCCAAAAAAGTGCATAAAAGTCACCTTGGACAGCTTGCTGGGGTGGCATCCCCACTCCCCATGGAGAGACCCGCAGCAATCTGTCAACAGAGCCCCCCCCCCAGGGGGAAAGCAAGCTCTTCCACGTGGGCTTGTTGTGCCCTTGTCCCCCCCCCCAATTTTCCTTTTAGACAATTGCCCACATCACATCTCACACCCTTCTCTTCGCATCACAAAAACGTGGGCTCATATCGCTTTCTCACCCCCACCCCACCGGTGGCCATCATCATCATCATCATCATCCCACCCATCCGCGTTCTCCCGTGGTCAGGCTCCCCTCGCTTGGGAGGGGGGGCTGACCACCACCACCCCACCCCCTTTCCACGTTTCCTTCGGAACTGTCAAGGGTAACGTCGTTACTCGTTACCTGTCCTCTCCTCCAACTGAGGCTGCCGGGCACGAGGAAGGAAGAGGCTCCCGGGCGCCGCCGCCGCCTCTCAAAGGGCCACCCCCCCCCCCCCCAATCCGTCACACGGGCGCGGAGGGAGGGCGAATCCTCCGGCTCTCTTCTCCCAGGGCCCGCCCACAAAACACCTCTTGCCCACCGGCTCGCGAAGAGCTCCACCCACTCCACCGCCCCGCCCCCACCTCCCGCGTACTACCAGTGTCTCAGCAGCATCGGGTTTAGCTCCGCCCCTTGTTCGAGACGTTGGGCATACACCGGTGGTGGTGGTGGTGGTGGAGGAGGAGGAGGAGGAGGAGGAGCGAGCCTTCGATCGAATGGCGGCGGCCGTCTCATGCGCCGTGCCGCCGGTCTGTTGCTAGGATACGGGGCATCGCGCTCCATAGGCTGTTTTCTATCTCTCTCCTCCCCCAGTCCCCGCCCCCGTCCCCCCAGACATACGCGCTCCTCCCTCGTTCCACCTTCTATGCTTTGGCGTTCCTATGCTTGGCGAAGCAAGACGTGAAAGAAATTAGGGTGGAGGTGGGCATGCGCGGGTGCCCAGGGTCGGGCATGATGATAAGCTGGCGGGTGGAGGAGCTGGGCTGTCTCTCAGCGGAGACGGCGGAGGATGCTCTTGCTTGCACGCATATATATTGCTTTTTTTCCTCCCCAAGACTGTTCATAAGGAAAGGTTATACAGTATATGCTTCTATGTGTGCATAGGAGATAGGTCTATCTAACAGCACCCTTCTAGTGACTTACCTGTGCAGAAAAAATATTTATTTATTTATTTTGAATATTTTTACTCAGCCTTTCTCCTTGGAAAAGGAACCAGGGTGGCTTACAATGCAGTACAACCCAGAACATTTAAGACATATTCAAGATGAAGAACAGTGAATTCAAAGAGGTTAAATGGCAACATTAAAGCTAAAAACAGCAGCCACCAATTAAACAAACATTCCATCGAGAGATGGAAACTAACATGGAAAGCACAGGTGTTCTTGTGAATTCGGTCTAAGCAGTCGTGCATGGTAATCCATCTAAAGGTCACAACAGGTAGTCATTCAAGTTGGCATGACATATACACGCATGTTTCTCTGTGTGTCTTTGTCTGTTTCTACCAAGATCCCTCTGGTGGCTTGTGCATACATGGCATGCCCTAAATTGTAGTCCCAAGTTGCCAATAATTAACAGGGTGTGGGTTGCATTTCTGAGCAGCTAGCATTTTGTTAGTGGCAGTTAATTGCCACTGCTTGGTATGAGACTTCCCATAGAGAAAAAAAGAATGTGAAATTCACAGTAGCCAGCAAACATACATCACTGCCTTGCTTGCAAGTAAGTCATACGGGTTTCTGAATAAACCTTGAGGATTGTGTTGCTGAAGGTCAGTTCGAACATTAGGCAGATACCTGGCCTGGCCTAGTGGACACAATGACGGACTAGGACTCAGAACAATTAGGTTCAAATCCCTGCTTGGCCATGGAACCTCAGGAGTGGGTGTGGAACTAGTAGAACGGCTCCTTAGCTGTTTTTTAGTTACCCTGAAAGCCCTATGATGGTTGCTGTAAATCAATTCTAACTGAATGGCACACAGAGAAGACCCTTTTTTGTGACCCTGCCAGGCACGCCTCTGAGAGTAGTGGAAGGGTTAGGGTTAGTGTTCCAAGGGCTCCATCTAAAGAGCCCAAAATATCTATATGAGGAAATATGGTCCTTCAGAGAGCCTGGAAATTCAAAGGTAATAGCCCCTACTTTGAATTGGGCAAACAGATAGACACCCAATGAACTGTTGTAACAGGAAGATTATATGCTCACTGTAGCGGGCCTCAGTCAGCAATCTGGCTACTGCATTCTGAACGAGATGAACCTTCTGAAACTTCTTCAAAGTGCAGATTGCACTACAGCTGTGGTTGTGAGCCTTCAGCGCTCCAGATGTTTTAGACCACAACTCCCAGAATTCCAACCGTAGATTGCCAATGACAAAAACTGTGGGAGTTGTGGGTCCAAAACATCTGGAGTTTCAAATGTTTGCCACCACGGCACTATAGCAATCCAAGCAGGCATGTGCCACTGTAATCAAAAAGGACATCTCAAATATTTGGCATAGTTGGTACAGCAGTTTTAACTCTGCAAATGCACTCCTGCCCGTTGCTAAGACATGGCTATCCAGGCTAAGAGATAAATCAGCAGACATGTGTTTTTAGGGGGAGTGCAACACCATCCAGTACATACTGAGCCCCCTTTCCATCATCTGTCTTTTAGTTCACCAGGAGCACCTCAGTTCCGCCCAGATTAAGTTTCAGTTTTGTTTCCAGCATCCGGCATAATACCTTGCACAGATGAACAGGGAAACTTGAATCTAGAATTTGATTTGTATAATGTCAGGTGGCAAAGTTTTTCCCCCCTTTCACTTATAGTTTTCATCATGCCAGCAATTCATGTGTATATTACTCTGAATCCATTGGAGAAGGGTTGAATTTTATAAAATTGTAACGTGGGCTTCCACCTCCAATGTGCAGAAGTTCAATGTAGATTTACCATGTCTGTGAGAAGTTGAGTGCATAGGCTGGGCTTGAAAATTACCTGCCTAGCCAGGTTTTGTTTTGTCTTAATTAGCTCTCAGAATTTAGAAGAAAAGCAAGATCAGACTGAATACTTGTATAACTTGTTGAAGCAGAAAGGATTTGGAAAAAGCTGTGACTTTTGAGAATGCAGTTTTGTAACAACTAGGGTTGGTCCACATGCTTACATCTAGTGTTAATCCAGTAATTACAGTTCATCATAGAACGTTAAAACAAGATTAGACTTGTCTATTGAAACTTGCAAATTAACTAAGTTCAGGGTTCGTTTTCTTCTGTACCAGGCCAGGAAGCATGTGCTCTGCTTCCCATTGCTATGTGTTCAATGTAGTCTTTCTGAAAATTGTACTGGTTGCGACCCAGAAATGAAGAATGGCTGGTTCTCCAAATGCTTTGGTGTATAGCTCCTGTCCTTTTGTAGCATTGGCTATAGAGTTGGAGCTGATGGGGGAATTGACATACCCTGGTCCTCCATGTAATGCAAGTATGGACACATCCATAAGAACATAAGCCCTGCTGGATCAGACCAAAGGCCCATCTAGTCCCACTTTCGGTATCTCGCAGCGGTCCTAACAGATGCCTCTGGGAGCACACGAGACAACTAGATACAGTACCTGTCTCCTGACGTCACTCCCCTGTGTCTAGCATTTTGAAGTACAGTGCCCCCCTTTTAAGCCAAGAGATAGCATGTATCCACATCATGGCTTGTAACCTGTGATCAACATCCATTGAGTTTAGGTGGAAGGCTGCTTGTGTATTTCAGTACATCATGCTACTGAATTCTAGTTATTGCTTGTTAACTAATTGTAATTGTGTGCCATCAAGTCAGTTGTGACTCATGGTGAACCTGAATTTGCTTTTCTAGAGTACTCAGAAGTAGTTTACCATTCTGTTCTTCCCTGCTTCCTTCTTCTAGGGGCATCCTGGCACCTTGCCCAAGACCACACAGGCCAGGTCTTCTGGATTTCACAACCTCTGGCTCCATAACCAGATACCTAACCTTACTGAACTATACCTTATTAATTAATGTGAAGGAGATGTGTGTGGGGGGGGGGATCCATCCACGGAAAAGACTGAGGACCCAATAGGAAAAGCAGAGGAAAAGAAACGAGAAGAGACTAAACAGATAAAAGAACAGATGAAGAGTGTGAAATTAGAGGATACGAAAGAAAGAGGGATGTTGGAAGAAATAGAAGGGAAATCTGTGGGTGAAGAGAAGCCTGTGATAGGGGGTTTCTTTGTGATGGTGACAGGAGATGTTGAGTGGAAGGTGAGGAAAGAAGAGGAGAGAGAATTGAAAGGAGAAAGATGAAACATAGGAATACAGGTAAAGCCAATAGGAGGACAGGATGTTGGGATACAGGTGAAGCCGTCGGGGTGGAATGTAGGAGTGCAGGTAGGACCAACAGACATGGGAATAACGGAAAAACAGAAGAGGGAAAGTTGGAGGCAGAAAGGAGAGATGAGGGTACGCAGACGGAGAAGAAAACTCTGATAGGAAGGGGGAATTCAGGTGTTACCAAGTGAATTAAGTGAAGTTAGGAAAATAGACATTGGATTGCCTTTACCAACCCCCAAGTGGAAAGAGTTTGTAAACCCCTCCAAGGGACTATCTGCAGTGAAGAAACTGAGTGGACCTGTGGGATGGATCCCTGGATGGGCGTGGGAGAACCAGCCCTCACCAGTTTGACACCATTGTTGCGGGACACGTTGTGCCAGGCCGATAGTAACGAGCAATCATCATTCGCCACCAGAACCGCTAATAGTACTATCCGAACCTCACAGTTAAGA
Organism: Phrynocephalus versicolor; assembly: GCA_023846285.1. Lineage (NCBI taxonomy): Eukaryota > Metazoa > Chordata > Lepidosauria > Squamata > Agamidae > Phrynocephalus > Phrynocephalus versicolor. The sequence continues at coordinate 22,565,144 of JAHTLZ010000275.1, forward strand.
GGCCACCAAGTATGATGGGAGTGGAAATAATCTGTTCTTATCCTATTTCCCCACCCCACCCCCGCAGTCCCTCCTTCCCACCTCCTTAGTGAAAGGAGCAAGTGTCTTTCTGTAGTCTTACCTCATTCATTTAAAATTTGGATAAAACTTTAGACTCTAAATTAAGGCATGACTTCTAGGTGATTTATAGGGATTTATATTACACCTCTAATCCAGGTGATGTGTTCAGAGTTGCGTTGGGATAAATTGAGTAGGGAAAATGGCAATACTATGGAGAAAATGTGTCTACATTTCTATTATCATACTAGTGAAAAAAATGAGGTCTTGCCACTGTTGCTATTGTTATGTGCTTTGAAGTGGCCTCCAATTTATGACAACCATATGAATGATTGATCTCCAAAGTGTCCTTAATAGCACTGGTTAGTTCTTGCAACCTCAAACTTGTGGCTCTCTTTGGGGAGTTAATCTGTCTCATATTTGGCCCTCCTTTTTTCCTGCCACCTTCAATCTTCTCCAAGCCTTACTATTATTTTCAGAAAATCCAATATTGAAACTTGCCAACCCAGGAAGTTCTTTCTGCCCAAACTTGGATGTTGGGCGCCAAGTTTGGACAGAAAGATTGTCCTGGGCCAAAGCAAATGGAATGGGGTTCAACAGAGGGAAATGTAGGGTGGTACATCTAGGTAAAAAGAATGAATTGCACAGATATAGGATGGGAGGCACCTGGCTGGAAAATAGTACATGAGAAAGGGATCTGGGAGTCCTGATGGACCACAAGTTGAACATGAGTCAGCATTGTGATGCGGCGTCCAAGAAAGCCAATGTGATTCTTGGTTGCATCAACAGAACCATAGTGTCTAGATCAAGGGAAGTGATAGTACCACTCTATTCTGCTCTGGTCAGACCCCACCTGGAGTACTGTGACCTGTTCTGTGCACCTCAATTTAAAAAGGATGTTGACAATCTTGAATGGGTCCAGAAGAGGGCAACCAAGATGATTGAGAGTCTGGAAGAAATGTCTTAGGAGGAGCGGCTTAGGGAGCTGGGAATGTTTAGCCTTACAAAAAGAAGACTGAGAGGGGATATGGTAGCTATGTTTAAATATTTGAAAGGATGTCACATTGAAGGGACGAGACTAGGACACGGGGCAATGGTCTCAAACACTGAAGAGATTCAATTTAAACATTAGGAAGAATTTCATGACAGAGCTGTTTGACAATGAAATACGCTGCCACGGGCGGTAGGGGTGGAGTCTCGTTCTTTGGAGGTTTTTAAGCAAAGGCTAGATGGCCATCTGTTGGAAGTCCTGTGATGGGGGTTCTTGCATGGCAGGGGGTTGGACTAGATGGCCCTTGAGGTCTCTCCCAACTCTATGATTATTACTGCCAATTTGTAAAAGTACTGTTAAAGGGGGGGGGGAGGACTGGAGCACAAATGCCACAAAGTGGCCACAGCAGCCCCTTTGCAAAGGAAATAAATCGACAGCAACATTCAAACAGTCTGAAAATTATAACAAATGAAGCAGTTCCTCATCAGTATAAAAAGAAACAACTCTTTGGACAAGAGGGAAATAAACTGGAATAAACTGCTGGCAAGGAAAATGAGTTTATCTTGGCTGTGCATACTGTGCTTGGAAATGTATGAAATGACCAGAAACATTTTCATATCGGTATATGGCTTCTTTTTTCCAGATGTGATTGAGCCCTTGTACATGTAGACACATACAATGTATAAAAGACGACTCATCATTTGGCATACATTTGATTGAAGTGGGCAGTGTTGGTTCTAAGGTGCTAGTGGGGCCACACTGAGTACTCGGCCAGGTATATAATTTTGGGAGGTGGTATAAAACATAAGATTGCACTGCAGAATGATTGAAAAACTGGTGCACATTGTAGTAGATTTTCCGGCATTAACTAGGAACCTTGACTTGAGTGATCAGTTATTCTCTTGCAAGAGTACTACAAAATAATGCAAAATATCCATGCTAAATTTGATATAGGGTTTGTGAGGATACCAAATATGGGGATTTATAATGAACAGAGCTGCATAAATATGAATCATCTTTTATTTAAAAAGCAGGGTATTTAGCATTAAAGACTGCTGCATTTTCTTTCTCACAGAGACAAAGAGAATGAGTCAGATGATTAAAGGCTATACACATGAGGAGCAGGAAAAAACATTGCTATTTTCCTTTCCCCAGAAAATCTACTTTGATATTGATTTTCTGCTTTACTTTTAAGCAAAGCTAGCTCTTGTACGTGATCTCACAGCCGTTAGGTTATTTTGGATCCATTTGTTGCCGGCCACCGATGAAAGTGCGGTGCTAACTTAATTGTTTGGATACCCCAAATCAATCAATGTGTGCTTGTACACACTGAGAACTTGTGTCACAGCAAAGCCTCTCAGTATACCTTATTTGATTCTGTTGAGGTAATGATGAATATTACTGACCATTGCTGACCTGGATGAGAACAGTTGTGGAGCGTACTGATATCAGCACACTTTACAACTTGGTCAGAGTTGAGCAGCATTCTAATACTCTTTGCCTAAGGGTTACTTAGGAAGAATCCATGACACTTAAGTCCAATTTGGTTTCTGCTGCAAACACAACTTATGTTTGAACTGAGGAAAGAAACTGTAGCTTGTTTGATAGCATTTGTTCATTGAACTGTTGCAGTAAGTTATATTGCATTAGGCTGTGGACATCAGCAACAGCAGTGGCTTTTTCAGAAATAAAACAGTTTTAATAACACACACACCTCAAAAATCCCGAGGCTCCTGTAGGATCCTTTTTGTCATGGAGATCCCACTGCAGGGGGTGGGGTGGAGAGTCTTTAATTCCAAAAATTGCTTCCACCAGTAACTTTACCACTGGAAATGATTTCTAGAGACTAATTTTGTCCCTACATTCTCTGGCCCCAAGCAGCTTTCCCCCAATTAAAAAGATTCCAGGGATCATGGAGGGATGAAAGAATGGATTTCTTTTATTTCTGAAAAATTGCCATGACATACAAGTAGATGCTTGATTAAGACTTTAGCCATTATTTTAGGGGACAGAAAGTAGGCAGAAAGTCTGTATGACTTTTTTCAAGATAGTGTTCTGAGGCAAATCTTCCTAGAGTTTTCCCACAGGTGCAGCGTTCGCTTTTCAGATCCTGAAATGCCAGCTTTCAGGCTGGTGTGATGTTTATATTTATGATTTATTTATTTATTTATGTTTATATTTCCATACTACAAACAATTTTCCCAATGGGAACTCTATTTACATAATTACCAGAGCTTTTAGTAATTCTCTTTAGGGAGAGCAAGGGGAAAATACAATGTTCAGAACATGCTGGTTGAAGGATGGGGGGAGCTTTGTTCCGAAAAATAAACGTTTAAAATCTCTGCCATGTGACCTTGTGGAAAGACATAACTTATGCATGTTATAAATGAATTTTCTAGGTAGACAGTGGAACAACAACTTGGGCAGGACGAGGGTGGTCAGGAAAGGTTTACTCTGAATTTGAAGAAGATAAGCCTCTCATTTGATAATGCTATATTTTGCAGCAGGCTGGATCAAACTACGCATTAAGGCAAATGCAGTTTTTCTCATATTTTTTCACTTCAGACATGCAGTTCCTTCCAAGCACTCTGCCAGAGCAAACAAAGTAGAAAATGAAATGCATGTTTACCTTCCAATAACCACTCACAAAACAAAAGCAAGCTCATTTTACAACACACAAAGTAAGGAATGTTTGTGCAGAGATACACAGACATCTTTTACAGCTTAAGACAGCTCTGCCTCTAAGGACACTTCAGAATGCTCATTTAGATATGTGAAATGTGATATCATCCATGAAGTATGCTGAATGTGTTATGTGCTCCTGTAAGTCTTTAGTCTCTGACTTATGGTGACTTTAGTTTCCAAGGTATATGAGAAGTTAAGGAGTGTTTTTTTTCACTGACATGACCAAGAAAGTTTCCATGGCTTAGCAGGAATTTGAACCCAGGTCTCCTCAATAATCATTCACTGCTCAATCTACTACAGTATAAAATTATAAACTTTCAAATGTTCACTGAAATTTTTTCTCCCAATGCTTATATATTTTTTTCTCATCATTAAAAAATGGATGCCAGATCACAGAGTTCAGGCTGCAGGAAACTCTTGCAGTCTCGTCTAAGCAGAAAGCCATCAGAGAGAGAAAGGTTTGGTGTGGGGAAATGCTCCCTCTTTTGCAAGACTAGAAGCTCCTAGTGTTGTTAATGTAGTTTCTCTTTGCCACTCGCGGGTATGCCTTCCATATGGACTGGTTGCTTCTTCTATCACTCCCTCTCCTCTACTGTGTGTGTCTCTCTGTGTATGTATGTATGTATGTATGTATGTATGTATGTATGTATGTATGTATGTATGTATGTATGTATGTATGTATGTATGTATGTATGTATGTATGTA
>JAHTLZ010000275.1:22569591-22592712 GCA_023846285.1 Phrynocephalus versicolor
GTATGTATGTATGTATGTATGTATGTATGTATGTATGTATGTATGTACAGTAGGACCGCCGTATCTGCGGGGGATTAAAGACCCACGTATTAGAGCAAACACTCTTCTCCAAGTTGACGGCAATGATAGGGTGCCAGGGTGAAATCTTTCACCCCCAACATCCCCCAAATGGCAAGGAGGGAAGAATGATTTTTTCCCTTTCTCCTTGCCACCGGGCTTTGCTGTGGCAAGGAGAAGAAGAAGAATAAACTTTATTCTCTCCTTGCTGTTGCCACCGCTTGCACCATCCAACTGACCAATAGTGGTAGCAGCGGCGAGGATGAGAAAAAAATAAAAATAAAACTTATTGTCCTGATGCCCACGCCCCCCTCCTCATTGCCGCTGCTGCCACCATCACAGGCCAACCAGGCACCCTCCAGAGGGGTGGGGTGGGGACTCACCTGGCTGGTCAACCCACCTTTGAACTTCCGTGTCGGGTCTCTTCTGCTGGCAGAAGTTTTGAACTTCTCACTCAAATGTCCGATATGCTGCTCAGGACCTGAGCAGGAAATGCAAAGGTGGGCTGGCCAGATGGGTCTTTAAAGTCCCCACCTCATCACTCCGGAGATTGCCTGGCCAGCGGCGCTGGCTGTAAGTTTTTTTCCCCACTGCTGACACCAAGCCAGGCACCCTCCGGAGGGGTGAGGTGAGAACTTTAAAGACCCGCCCAGCCAACCGGCCTTTGAATTTCCCACTCAGGTCCTTGGCAGGCAGCAGATCAGAAGATTGAGGGGGAAGTTCAAAACTTCCACCTCCTGGGTCCCGACAGAGAAGTTCAAAGCCTGTTGACCAGCCAGGTGAGTCCCCACCCCACCCCTCCAGAGGGTGCCTGGCTGCCCCATGATGGTGGCAGTGGCGGCAGCAGCAAGGCGGAAGACAGTGGTCAGTGGGGTGGCAAGTTTTATTTTTAATTTTTCCCCTCCCCCCCCTTTGATCACAAACCGCGGATAACTGAATCAGTGGCTGATGAATCAGCAGATGCAGGGGTTGTACTGTATATATGTATGTATGTATATATGTATGTATGTATGTACAGTTTATCACAGAAATGAGTACATCCCCTCACATTTCATAAATATTTTAGTATATCTTTTCATGTGACAACACTGAAGAAATGACACTTGGCTACAATGTAAAGCAATAAGTATACAGCTTGTATAACAGTGTAAATGTGCTGTCCCCTCAAAATAATGCAACACACAGCCATTAATGTCTAAACCTCTGGCAACAAAAGTGAATACACCCCCAAGTGACAATGTCCACATTGGGCACAAAGTGTCAATATTTTGTTTGGCCACCATTATTTTCCAGCACTGCCTTAGCCTGCCTTAGCCCTCTTGGGCATAGAGTTCACCAGAGCTTCACAGGTTGCTACTGGAGTACTCTTCCACTCCTCCATGACAACATCACAGAGCTGGTAGATGTTAGAGACCTTGTACACCTCCACCTTCCATTTCAGCATGCCCCACAGATGCTCGATAGAGTTTAGGTCTGCAGACGGGTCAGTCCATCACTGTTACCCTCAGCTTCTTTACCAAGGCAGCTGTCGTTTTGGAGATGTGTTTGGGCCAAAGCTAATGGAATGGATTTCAACAGAGGGAAATGTAGGGTGCTACATCTAGGTAGAAAGAATGAATTGCACAGATATAAGATGGGGGACACTTGGCTAGAGAATAGTACCTGTGAAAGGGATTTGGGGGTCTTGGTGGACCACAAATTGAACATGAGCCAGCAGTGTGATGCGGCGTCCAAGAAAGCCAATGCGATTCTTGGTTGCATCAACAGAACCATAGTGTCTAGATCAAGGGAGGTGATAGTGCCACTCTATTCTGCTCTGGTCAGACCCCACCTGGAGTACTGTGTCCAGTTCTGTGCGCCTCAGTTTAAAAAAGGATGTTGACAACCTCGAGCGGGTGCAGAGGAGGGCGACTAGGATGGTTGAAGGCCTGGAAGAGATGTCTTATGAAGAACGGCTTAGGGAACTGGGAATGTTTAGCCTATCAAAGAGAAGACTGAGAGGGGATATGATAGCTATGTTTAAATATTTGAAAGGATGTCATATTGAAGAGGGAACAGGTTTGTTCTCCATGGCTTCAGAGACTAGGACTTGGGGCAAGGGTTTCAAACTACAGGAAAAGAGATTCCATTTGAACATTCGGAAGAACTTCATGACAGTTAGAGCTGTTCGGCAGTGGAATATGCTGCCACGGAGGGTGGTAGAGTCTCCTTCTTTGACGGTATTTAAGCAGAGGCTGGATGGCCATCTGTCGGAAATATTGTGAAGGGGTTCCTGCTTGGCAGGGGGTTGGACTCGATGGCCCATGAGGTCTCTTCCAACTCTATAATTCTATGATTCTATGATTCTATGATTCGTTATCATGTTGGAATACAGTATTGCCCTGCAGCCCAGTCTCCAAAGGGAGGGGATCGTGGTCTGCCTCAGTTTGTCACAGTACACGTTGGTATTCATGGTTCCCTCAATGGCCTTTGGGAATCATTAAACCTGCTCTAGGATGAATCATTTCATTCTGGAGTGGGGGAGGCATTTTGTGACTAAACGAAACAAAATGCATGCTACCGTTCTGTTAGGTAACAAAGTAATTTGTTACCTAATAAAACGACAAAGCAGTGTTTTGTTTTTCGTTTCGTGCCCATCTCTAGTCAGACGCTGTTGCTGGGAGATTTCTGTTTTGTTCTCTGTGCTGTTTAACATATCTATGAACCAGTGGGAGATGTTGTCTGGGGCTTTAGAGTTTGGAGTTATCAATATGTGTATGACATACGATTCTCTCTCTCCTTTCCATCCAAGGGCTCAATCAGAAGGGCATTTGTCCCACTGTTGTGTCCACTGCATGGATGGGTTGGATTGCTTCCCCTGAAAACACAGGTTCATGGTTGGGGTATGCTCCTAAGCCTGCATGCTTGGGTCTCAGAGTTTGGCTGCTTTTGTTTTTTGTTTTTCCCCTCTCCCCTTCCAGGTTTTATATTTTTTGTTTTAGGCATTATAAGCTGTCTTTATTTATAAAACAAATAAATAATAAACAGCCATGTTGATTTTATTTGGCCAGGTTTATCATTCACATGCTTTTTGTTTTTAATGATGATTTTCACAAATTTTTCAAGAACAGATGGAAAGTTAACCACTATGTAATTTATTGGATCACAAACATACACACTCCCCATCTCTTTTTTTTTAAATTAGCATTACATTTGCTTTTTTTTTTTTTTTTTTTTGGCCTGTAATACAGAAAGTAATCTTAGGTAGCTGTTGTATGCATTTATTATATAATGTGAAACGGTTTGAGAAAATGTGGATTTTTGGAAAAGGTTATATAAAAATAATATTTGCAGAAATATACACACACTTGTGTCTATATTTGAAGTAAATTCATTTTTTAAAAAATCAGAAACTAAAAGTGAAAAATAATTAACACTGGAAAAATGCAAAACAGATCAGAATTAGTCTTAGCATTCTTCTGTCCATAGGATGGAATATCAATAATGTTATTCTTAGCTATGACCACAACATGCATTTATCCATTCTGCTTGGGGGTAACTGATCTCACATATTAATTCATTTTTAGATGTTTCCCGGATTTAATTCTCCACTCATGATTGGGCTCACTCAAATAGGTCAAGGAGTCAATAGTATCACCAGTACTGTCTTACTTGTGGATGATGGACATATCTGCGTACACTGCCTTGAGCTGTTTGAAGAAAAGGTTGAGTATAAATGTGACTAATAACTGATAGATCTGCCATGCCTTTGAAAAAATGTTTTTAAACATTCTTCGCCTGGTCTGTAGGCAAACAGATTGCGTCTTGTATTTGTATCAGTGGAGAAGTGAATTGGAACCCATTCAAGAATACTGAAAGGATGTTTTCATTAGGCTAATCACCTGCACCTTTTGGCACAGAGAAGATTACTGAATGCAAGCGTGATGCTGAGAAACGTGAGCAACAAGGGTAATTTATAGGCCACCCAAGGACTGTTCCAAGTACTCTTGTTCTTTCTATGTAAACCTTTGATGTGAGCATGCAACTGGAATAGAGGCAACTTAAAAGAGGATTTTTAGTGGTTTCTCATTGTATCTAGAGAAGCTCCTCAAGGAAACAGCTGCATGTATAGGATAAATCGGAAGGAAAACCAAACAGTTTTGACGTTGCAGGTCAGAAAAGGCTGAGAAACTCTGGTCTGGGTGACCTAAGAGGCTTTTCTCTCACCTCTTTTGACTCTGTGTATTGTGCTTTCTTCCTGATCAGTATTATCCATACAAGGTCACGTTTGTCCTTGCAGGTGTTTGCCTATTGGCACTTTGCCTTTGAAACAATATTTGTAACTGTTCCTTTCTTTAGATTTTCCAAGCACTGAGAACCATTTAAGAAATTAAGCATACTGGGGAAAATACATTGTTTGGGGTGGGGTGGGGGAGTAAACTGCAATGTTCAACAAGAAGGCCCTGTTACAAATGCAACAAACTAGTTGAGGGATTTTAGCTTAATGAGCTTAACATCTTATTTCTGGCTAGCATCTGTTAAGGCAGAAGCAAGATACACAAGCAGTCCTAATCACTAGCTCATTCGAAATGCAGCCGATCTTGCACCACTGGTGTGTATCCAAAAGGGAAATTATTAAGGAGAAGAATGTGTTGTATACTTTTGTCAAGAGATGCGCCAAGAAAGTTGAAATTGGAGCTGAATAATAGCTAACAAGGCAGCCTACAACCTTCAAGCTCTTCACAATGAAACCTTCAGAAACATCAGATCCAAACTTCGGCTGAATCTGTAAGTCTCAATCTTTCTGTTTCCTTCCTTGATCAGCTGGACATATTTCAAGAGTAAAGGAAGTTAGGAGGTGGGAGCACAATGGGTTGCACTCCTTCACGTAGTGATATTGCTAACCAACACGCACAACATGGTGTCATGCCAGCTGGCTTGGAAGGGGGAGGTTTCTCCCTTCCACTGCTGATCAAAAGTTCTTCATCTTTTGATACTGAAGAATTTTGTCAGGAAGAGACTCAAGTTAAAACTAACTTACTTGGAAATGCATCAGATGAGGAGAAGCACTTTAGCTTCAATTCCTCATCTGAAGATCCCTCACTGCCTGAGCTTGACCAGGATAAAAGGGAATCTGAAAGAACCGTCTCAGAGAATGAAGTAGCCATCACTGAAATGGTAGAGTCTGACAAGCAGAAGGAAGCGGGGAGTAAGATTAAAAAACAGGACTCTTGTGCATCCGAGAAAAACAGTGTGACTTTGGAAGACAAACATGAAAGTAGTGAGAAGCAGAACCCAAAGAAAGGCAAAAGGCAAAAGAGCAACAGGCAAGGAAAACAGGGTCGCCATTTGAAAACAAAAGAAAAATTGACTCCGCTGGCACATGTGGCTGAGAAAAAGGTAGATTTCCCAGATCTACTTGTTAAAGCTCATCAAAATGCTTATGCCTATCTCAACCCCAACCTTTCAAAATACGAAGTTATCTTGTGTATGGCCAACCAGGCCACTGAAACGCAGCTAATAATGCAGCAAATGGTCAGCTTTTTACTCTTCCGTTTTGATGAAATCAACCATCTTTTGGAAGAAATCGCCCAGGATGGAGAATATTTGCTCAAAGAAGTGGGAGGGCATTTGGCTTGGCCACCTGGCAAAGGGAACCCAAAAGAGCAACCAGACCTCTTACAGCAGTTGCTACAATACACGGTCAACAAAATGCAGGTGCTCAATGGAACCGTGGCTTCCTTAACCTCTGATGCCCTCCAAGATTCTTGCAGCTTTTTACAATCTGCTGGTAGCAACCTAGAAGAAAAACTGAAAGCCAAACATGCTTTTGATGAACGTTTGCTCAGGATCATAAAACTCCTTGAAGCATCAGCACTTGGGCCCAATCATGGTCACCCTGAGGATATGACTCTTTATTCTGAAGACAGTGGGATAGGTATAGACAGTGAATCAGTCAAAGACTTGAATTTCATTGATAAGCAAGGAATGCACACAGATTTTGATTCTTGTCCATATGTTCATCAATCCCTATGTCAGATGAGGACATCAGAAGAAAATCAGGGGTCATGCCACTCAACATTTACCACAAGCAGGTCCCACATCTGTGCATTGGAACGTCAATTTAAGGACATTTTTTACCCACCAGCTCATACAAAGGATGCAAAGCCTTCTTCAGAATTAATACGAGAAAATAGAGCCACCTATCCCTATCATCAAAACATCAGCAAAGCCCCTTCTCTTCACTCTGAGTACTGTGGTACCACACATGAAGATGATTGCTTCAAAGAGTGTGAATCACTGAATGTGTCTTCTGCCAGTGAAGACAGTGACAGTAGCGGCTCTGAGGAGGAAAGTGACAGTGGATCTCTTTCTGCACCAACAGACTGTAAACATGTTTCCAACAAAAGGAGAGATAGCCCCGAGAATGAGGAGATTATACTCAAGATGAAAGATGCTATTAGTGAAAAGATCAAATTTGTCCCAGCCAAATCGGGAAAGAAAGAATGGGTGGAAGAGGATACTAGGAAAGGATCACTGCGTCCTAGAACAGCAGCCAGAAGCCAGAAGCCCCACAAGAAACAGAAAAGGTCTAGGTCTGAGGAATCTCTCAGAAGTCATGGTGAGGACCCAACTCTTCTGGAACTTCAAAGAACCCAGAAGGGGCTCAGCAAAAGGCTGGAGATGTTTTACACAGTCCGTGGAGAAAAGGATACATTAATGTCCCTGAACCTAAAAGAACCGTCCAACTTGCAGGATTCTAAGCATGTTACTCATAGGTCATCCACAAATAAATTAAAGGCATCTCTTGCTAAAAACTTCAATATATTGCCCAATCAAGATAGTGTCCCATTGTTTAGACAAGATCAAAACGCTATCCGTCAACCACCTGATGAACGGAAAGGTAGGAAATGTATCAGAATGACACCATCCTCAATGGACGCAGCATCTAGGAAAGAAAATGAGCCCCCTGAGACACAGAAACTGAATCATGAGGATTGTGTTCCACCTCGTAAATCTGTCAAGAAATTGATTGAAACCTTCAGCCCCACGGATGGTCTTGTGAAGCCTTCAGGTTTAAGAACCTTGGGCCCAATAAAATGTATCAGAAGGTTTGGGCTTCCAAGCATTACTCCTAATCTACTTCCTAGAGGGCTTGTGCCTTTGAATCACAAACATAGGATTTCACCATTAGGAGACATAAATTGTAGAGACTTCAATCTCTCACCCTGTAGTTTGGGTGCTGCTGGTTCACCCATACCAGCCAGAGGAATTGAAGGAAATGAAGATTCAGATGAAGATGACATGGAAAACCTGCCTCCACCACCTCCTGAAATGTTAGTGGACACCTCACCTGATTCAAATGCATCTTCAGAAAGTGCAGAGAAAGAAAGAAAGGATTTGGGAATTACCTCAAACACTGCAAAGAAAAATGAATGTTGCACCAGTAAGAAAAGTATTCAGATTTCTGCACGAATGAAAGCTTCCCTGTGTTCCATGGACTTGCTACCAAGTAAGAATCTCAACGGTCCCAATCTCATTGCCAGCAAAACAACAAAGAACACAGATGGGAACGCAACTCCAAGGAAACATTCCCTTGAGCTGGATTCTGCCCATATGCCTGACTGCTATCAAGAGAGCCCATTAGCATCCAAGAAGGATCGGGAAATGGAAGAAGCAACTGTAGATCTACATAAGCAGTCTCATAAAATAATACCTCTTCAAAATCTTACTGAAATGCCAGAAGAGAATGGAAATAATCCAGAGAGCAAAGAATGCCCTGCACCATTTGCTGTGAGTAAGAAAAAAAGCTCCCCTGATGCATTCAGGAAAAATGAGAGAACAACAAATGTTCTCAGACGAGTGTCTCCATCCAGAACACCGCCTGCATCACCTCCCAGTGAGAGAAAACTCCCAAGCCCATCACAACATCGCAGGCACTTCAAGCAAGCTTCTATCTCCACTGCTTCTCGACAGCCTAGTCCACCTTCTAATTCCAGAGTACCGAGCCCTCCAGCCGAAAGGAAGCTGCCTTCTCCACCTGTTCAACAAAACCTATCCAGCCCTCCAACAACACGCAAGCAGCAGAGCCCACCCATTCGCCGGAAACTGTCCAGTCCACAAGCCTACCACAAAGAAGCAAGCCCACCTCCTTTCTCCACCACCCCATCTCCACCTACTTCCCCATCTTGGTTACACAAAGGATTACAGAGCAAAATGGGCTCTGGGGATGAGCAGCAACCGGCCTCCCCAAAGATTGTCAGCAATGCACGCTCCATATTTTATCCAGCCACGGCCTCTTTGTTTGAAGCTAAACCAGTGTTGCCACCTAGCAGTTTCGCCACAGAGGCCCTCGCGTACCATCCTGAAGTCATCCTCACAGCATTTGCACGGAGGAGCAGTGCCCAGTTGGAGCAGTGTGGGAACCACCAGAGGAGGATGGCTTACAGCGCTACCAACCCACAGCCTTTCGTAAGAAGGAGCTCCTCTGACCGCAGGCCAGGGTTGCAGATCCCAGTGCCGTTGTTTGCTCCGTCTGGCAGTGAGCCTGTCCTTACCCAAATCAGGTAAGAAATAGTCTTTAAAAAATGTTTATACTATGTATTTAGCGATATAAACCTGAACCACAGCTATAATGCCTTGCAGACGGATAAAGTCACTTTTTAGGATTAAACCACCCAAGAATCCCACAAGCAGCATAATAACGGACTATGTTGTCTGAAAGATTCAGGGTCAATAGTCCAAAAAATGTAACTTCTCCCATTTTTTTCTTTGTTGTACTGATGTTGTACTATGTTGTACTGATATCCCAGCCAGCAGAATTTCCTTGAACAGTGTTCGCAGAAAGGAGGGGGCTTGAATTGAACTACACTCATAGACATACGAGTTTTTCCCTTCTGCTTCTAGAATTCTCCAACATACATGACCACTTATGGCAGGCATGTCCAAACTTCAGCCCTCCAGATGTTTTGGACCATAACTTCCACAGTCCTCTGTCATTGGCAATACAGCCTTTGAATTCTGGGAGTTGTGGTCCAAAACATCAGGAAGGCCAAAGTTTGGACATGCCTGACTTATGGTATCTCAGTGGCCACATGACTCTGGGAGTTGTAGTCAAAAAACATTAACTTTTCTAAGTTGTCCTGTTAGGATACATCAAGACACACTTGGGTGTGGCAGCTGCAGGTTGATATCCTGTGTGCCTCTGAGGTGACTCCTGCTGCAGGTTGAGTATTAGCACCACCCATGCTGCCTACTTGGACTGCTTTCTACATAGCCTTAAATGGAAAGTCAGTGGTGGGTGTGGCTGTGGGAAACCTCAGCTTCTCACAAGTCCCTTCTCACCTGTGAAAGCTGCCGAGGTGACTTAAGGTTTGGGAATCCCATAGCACAAGGTGAGGATTAAGCTAGAAGTCTCTCTGAACTTGAAGGAAAGCTGGGATGTTTTCATAACAAATACACAATCGTAGATAGAGGCAGCATGCTTATTTCTTTGGAGCACTTAGTTCATCTGCACCAGGTCAAGGCTTTTCTGTTTGCCTAAGTGGTTTAAACAGGCTTTGTTTCCACAAGCCTGCTTTGTAGTTTTATAAGTGTGTTGCCTTGTCATTTTAAACAAAGGTAGCTGTGCCGCATTCTCTCTGTTGCATTGTTTTGTTATTATGGTACAATGATCTGGAAGCCACTGGGGAGCTATGGTCTAAAAAGCATCCTCCATTTCTGCATTAATTTGTCACACTAATATCCCAAAAGAGCAGCTTAGACAATAAAAGAAAGAAAGAAAAGAAATGCAAAGGCAAAAGCTTAGTTTTCCTGTTTGTTAGTAAAATAATATGTGACAAGCTGACCCATATAGATATCCCCTTAATTTGAATTTTTGTACTAAAGAAGCACCTTGAAAAGTTGTTTCTTAAGAAAAATCAATGCAGCAGTGTGTTGAAACTATCCATACCTGGCTCACAATGATGGTCCACTACCTAGACTAGAGTATTATTCTACTTCAACTCTCTTATACTGTAGATGGCTTCTGCATATCATTATATTCATTCATTTTAAAAGTAACTTTCCAAATTTTGCATTTACCACTGTGACAACCTTTCACTTTGTGATATAAATCATTATGTATGACCAGTGATGAGTTTATGGAACTTTCTCATAGAGACTGACTATGAGAAGCAAAGGGTATCTAGTTGATTTGAACATGTGCCTTCAGGTTCCAGGTTCCTTCAATTTGCATTTTAGTAAAACTCTAGTAAGGATGACTTTAGCATCCCAACAGCAGTGTGGGAAGTGATTTTGAAAACTAAGGGTCTATTTTTGTAACCTGGATTTTCAGACTTGTTAAACTGATATGTAAAGGAATAAAACTTTATGGGTATTCAATCAAAGAATCATATAATTGTCATAGGGTTGGGAGGGACCTTGAAGGTCTTCTAGTCCAACCCCCTGCCCAAGGCAGAAGATCTTATACCATCCCGGACAGATGGCTGTCCAATCTTTTCTTGGAAACCTCCAGCAATGGGGCACCCACAACTTCAGGAGGCAAGCTGTTCCCCTGTTTAATGACTCTCACTGTCAGGAAATTTCTTCTTATTTGGCTCTCTCTCTGGTGGGTTTCCACCCATTGGTTCTTGTCATACCCTCAGGTGCAACTGAGGATAAATCAATGCCATCTCCCTTGTGGCAACCCTTCAGATATTGGAAGACTGCTATCATGTCTCTCCTCTGTCTTCTCTTTGTCAGGCTAAACATGCCTAGTTCTTTTAGTCGTTCTTCATATGCTTTAGCCTCCAGATTTCAGCCACTCGCTCCAAAATGTTGAGAATTTTACCACACAGTACCAGAAATTGTGCACAGTGGTACCTCGTATAACAGAGGGTTTGTTTAACGTAAAATCCGTACAATGTAAAAAAATACAGCAGGAAACTTCGTCGCCTCCCCCCTTCACTGTTCAGTAGCAGGGGAATGCAGGCAGGCTGAGAGAGCGGGCAAAGAGAGACGGAGGGAGGGAGGGGAGGAGGAAGCCTGCTTGGTATCTGCCGATGACGCCTAAGCCAGGTGAGGAAGCAAGCCAGTGGGCGGGAGGTTGCCGTCCCGGAACCCCCCACCCTCCCCCGGCGCTGGCGAGCGGGGGGATTCTGGGCATGGTCCCGCCCAGGCCAAGCAGTGCACCCCACTCCCTCCCCCCACCCCCACGGCCACCTCCACCCGACCACCTGCGGCCACCCGGGGAAAGAGTGAAGGTGGGAGGGGAGAGGAGGGGCGGCAGACACGGAGGGGGGTGAGCCGGGGAGGGGCACCCTTACCTGGCACCTGCACGGGGGTCCGCCGCCCACCCGCCCACCCTCACCCAAAAAAACCTAGCACCGGCCCTGGCAACAACAAAGAGGATGATCCACACCGGCTCCTGCTGCAGCTCATCCTCTCCGGTAACCTCATTACTCTTGACTATGCATTGGAACGGATTAAATCCACTTTCAATGAATTCCTATCGGAAATTACAATTTGTACAACGGAAAATTTGTATAACGTAATTTCATTTGGAACGAATTAATTACGTTATACAAGGTGCCACTGTATTTTCCCCTTGCTCTTGGTACTTTAATTAGCTATGAGGAAGAGTTAATAGCATTTGCCCAATATCCCTCAACCTGAGAAGAAACAGGGTTCATATGGGCATAACAAGCATTTCTACATCTTAATCTTTCTTTTTCCTCCACTAATAATACAACATGGTGATGAGGTGATATTGCCTCATTATGAGTTTTCTTCCCTAGCAACAGGCAGCTAATCAATGTGAGTGAGGAAAAAATTTATGCAGTTTTTTACATTTTTATTTTACCTGTGTTAGCAGAGAAAGAGGCAGAGATAATAATAGCAACTACATTGCCCTTTAAAATCTAGTGAAGCCTTCACTGAGAGTCTGGTTACTGAATAGCAGTCCTGCTGTTTTCCGGCTTAAGAAAGAGAAGAGAGAAGAGCTTACCATCTTTTGTTTCACTCGGTTTTTGTTTTTCAGTGTTTTCCACCTTGGACTCAGCCTTTCAATATGTAAACAAATAAGAAACTCAAGCAAGCGTAGTTGAGGGGGAGGAGGTTGTTATCCAAGAATAACTGGTTATGTAAACAGGCTCCGTATCAATTTTCTATGAAACATGTGCTCTTCCTTCTGACTTTGCAGTCTCAAGAGAGAAACATGTCACTGGCCCCAATTAGAGTTGTAGCGTCTGTTGCAGCCTTGCTGAGTCCCTGGGGAATTTGCTTTTAGTGTTTTAAAATGTTGGGGACTTCTGGCAGCCATCTGGTCCTGTAACAAGTAGGGAGGGCAGTGTACTGAATACAGTATCTTTGCTCTTTTGAGTCTGGTGGTGTTTGGCCAGACGTCAGCCTTGAGGGGGGTGCAATTTCACAGCACTCTATATAAATCCCTTTAATCCATAATAGGATTTGTGTTGGGGTGGGTGGCTGTAATAGGGGAAAAAGTTAATTTTAGTTCAGTGATAGATATCAGATTAAAGGCCTTCCTGAGGGGAACAGCTGGCATAATATTTCATGTGACTCAAGGCCATGGACTCTGTCTGATGACCTGGACTAAAAGATGAGTCTTAGATAGGAATCCTTCCAGAGTTGGGGTTAATTTCTGTTGGGTCATGAATGCATCAATATTATTGTTACTGTTTCTGCTTACGTCTGTAAGCACATGTATGGGTATAAACACCTGTACTCACCAGACTTACTTTGAGTAGACATACATAGACTCATTCTAAAGGCTTTACTAAACACTCTAATATTTTCACATTAATGATGCCATAATAAAATTGATTCTTGGTGTCAGCACTCTTACTTTCACATTAAAGCAATTGAGTGAAGGCCTATACTTCAGTGTGATCAAATATTAAATATAGCTAGTATTTATGTATCACTTTGGATTTGCAAAAATCTGGTTTGCAGTCTTTCTGGTTTTTAATCTCAATACAGTTTCCCTGTAGACACAAATCGTTTTGCAGAAAAGGATGATTAGCAGGTGTAGATCAGACTGTGCATATTATAATGTTGAATATGTTCAGAGAAACAAGAGAATTTCATTACTGGATATAAAATTTACTGCCTTCATCTCTCAGCCTGCATAATGGTGATAAAATATTTGAGATTCTATGAGCAACGTCAGGTAAAACCTTTAAAGCAAAACAAGGGTGGGAAATTTTTAAAGTGGCACTCATAGTATTAGTGTCCTGTATGTGTCCCTGGGTTTTCACATGCTTGTTGAATACATCATAGGAAAAAAAAGAATGTAGTAAGCACTCTTATTTATGCTTCACATCAGAGTGAACAAAACTGGAATTGCCAGGTAGCTTTCTGAATGCTTGTGATGGTTCCAAAAGGCTTTCTAACTTTGTTAGTTTAACAGTAACAAGTAGAATTATAAAGTTTTTAAAATCTACGCCTCAGGTAGCAGAGTGCTATAATTAATTCCCTCTTGATCTGACTCTTCCTTGTTTTCAAAATATGAATTGATTGCCTTTGACTAGATACAGAAAAGTAACTTTTTTGGACTGCACCTTCCAGAATCTCCCAACATAACATGGGCTGTGCATATTCTAGCTCAGACCATAATCCTTTGGAAGCTCTGTTGTCTTTCTTAGTAATTGGTGCTCTAGCCTAGGCATGTCCAAACTTCGGCCCTCCAGATGTTTTGGACCACAACTTGGAATTCTGGGAGTTGTGGTCCAGAACATCAGGAGGGTCAAAATTTGGGCATGTCTGCTCTAGCCTTTGTACAAGGTTTGGGAGAGCTTGCTCTAATGGTTCTTTGTTCCCAGATAGCTATGGAGCTTCATTTTGATGTGAAGTAACTGCAGTTAAAAACATCACAGGAATAAGACTTCATGGTAGTAAAAAAAATCTAAGGCTTAGCATTCTTGCATGCATGACTGTTCTTCAAAAGGTCCCATTGCATTAAGCACCTCTTTTAAATGTCTTCTCTCTTTCCAGCACTGAAGATACCTGTCGACTATCAGGGGGCTGTTGGAACTGCACAGGTTTCCCTGACGGCAAAGGAGGAGGCAAATCATTTTCTTATCCCGAACTCTATGTTGTTGGCCAAGGACTCCATAAGGACTGAGCAGAGGTTAAAAGGTTGGAAGATGGATGCTACCATTCAAGACTTCGGGTCCTCTGATGTGTTGTTTGGAAGCTACAGTGTATGTCTTTGCTTTACCAGTCATACCACAGATGAGTGGACATGCAGTAGAAAGGAATTTTTGACCAAAGAAAGGAATGCAGACCTGTAGAAGGTTCTGAAAAACATGTTCTCTGACCCTTTACTGTCCACTCCCAAAATACCAGTATTTGCAATCCATAACAGCACAAGCTACAGGAAGCATATAGTTCCATGAAATTCAAGCAAAGAGACAGGGCCGTATGCCACTAAGGCAGGGGTGCCCAAACTTTTTGTAAGGAGGGCCAGATTTGGTGGCTGAGGATGTGTCAGGGGCCGGTTGCTCCCCGACCCTGCCACCCCACTGCAAGCCCCACCCACTGACCCATAAGCCCCATCCATTGACCCCTCACAACCCCACCCACAGGAAGAAAGGCGGGGACCAAGGGAGGGAGGAAGGAAGTTGGAAACCAAGAGAGGAAGGAAGGAAGGTGGGGAACAAGGGAGGGAGGGAGGGAGGGAGGGAGGTGGGAACCAAGGGAGGGAGGAAAGAAGGAATGTGGGGACCAAAGGAAGCACAGGGAGCCGTGGCCACAGATCGCCCCTTGGAAGAGGTGATCTATGTGACCTTGCACCCCCCCCAAGCTCCCCAGCGGTGGCGACTGCTCGCCCGCCAGCCCACCCCAAAGCTCCTTGGCAGTGGCAGAGGCCCGCTGGCCTGCCCACCCCCACACTTTCCCCTGCGGTGCCAGTGATGGCAGACCACCCAGCCGCCCAAGCTTCCCAGCGGTGTCAGTGTTGGCAAAAGATTTTTTTAAAAAAATGGGGCAAAGGAGGGGGAGGGATGGGCGGGCCAACCAGCCTCGGACCACTCAGAATGGCCTGACGGGCTGGATTTGGCCCCCGGGCCGGACTTAGGGCAGGCCTGTCCTAAGGGAAGGCCAGAAAAGCTAACTTTTCAGTGCATCCCATCCAGAGCTGTATCATCTTATGATCTAAAAGAAAGATCAGTAGTGAAGTGGTACATCACTATGCACAAAAGCAGGGATAGGGACTTTATGCAGAGGCTGTTACATTACAACTCTCCAGCATCCCCTCTTAATGGCTTTGGTGATCGGGACTGGTGGCAAAAATAGTATTTGGAATGATCCTTTGTTTTAAAGGAAGGATCCCCTACCAGAAGTTTTGAAAAACCTAACCCAATCCAGTTTTGTAAGACTAAGAGCTTTGGATATATTTACACCCGCACTGGCCCAATTCATTCATGCAGGGAAGAAAACAAGTGCATGATGGATCATTCCATCCAGAGCAGTCATGGTAGACCAGTGTTCAGTAGAGGATCAGTCACACATGAGGGGATGAAAATCAAAAAGCCGATACAAAATAATACTGATGAAGTTTAACATCATTCCATAAAACTCTTTTTAGAAGGTCTGCTCTTTCAGAAGGTATAACCCTATGGTACAGTCTCACTGCTTCTGTGTGTCAGGGCATAAAGCTTCATCTTACCTACAGCCAAAGTATCATATATGACCGGGCTGGTTTTTTGTTTGTTTGTTTGTTTATTTATTTTTTTAGCAGCACTGCAAATTTGCATATTTCTTGCGATGGGCTTAGGCAGGACATGCTCAAACAAAAATTCTTCTGTCATTGTGCAATTTATTGAGAATGTGATTCTCTAGAGAAGAATGAATCTCTTGCTGTATTGCCATTATCTTTTAAATGTTTATAGTACCCTTCACCAAATATTGGACTACATATTTGGACTACAACAGCCATAACCCACAACCACCAGGGGCCATACTAGCTGGGCACTATGAGTGTTGTAGACCAACAAATAGGCCAAAGCACTTATTAAACAAAGGATTCAAGATACTGAGCGCCAACGAGATATAGCACAATCTCCTTTGTTTAGGGCCTCTGTGGAGACCAGCTATCTTATGAAAACTATCACAGCTTAAGATTCTGCCTATTGGAGATCCTTTACTCTGGACCACTTTTCAGCTATCCCTTCAATGGTTTTGGAATGGAGATATAAGAAGATTCCCTATGAAGAGAGACATTGTGTGTGCTCCCAAAGGAAGATAGAATTGATAGTACATATGTTTTTTCATTGTCCCCTTCGTCACCCTTATAGAAAGAGATTTATTCACCCATATTTAGATAGACTAATAGTAGATGCAAACAAGGTGGGTTTGGAAAGACTTTTAAATGGTGAAAATTCTTTTATTAATAAACAAATAGCAAAATTTTGTTTGTATTAGATTAAATTCCACACCAAGAAGATGAGCTAGTTTTTAACCAGAAAATTCTCTATTTCTTCTTCTTTTTTTCTCTTTCTCTCTAATATCTATATGTATAGTATGGATTATTACATCAACACTGTTTTTGTAATCGTACAATTCTATAATTGTGTTGGCCTTACTTTTATGGTTTTGCACCGCAATAAAAACCAGAACAGAACAGACCAACAAACACAAAGCGTTCTGGGCTAAAGTATGCTGCTATGTTTAAACAACAAGGAAAACTTGAGTATGTAGATAGGTCAAATATTTGTTATCTATTTATGTTGAAAAGAAAAGTATGTATAGTAAATTCATGTATTCCCCCTTTCTGATACCAATCTGTTTGGTTTCTGGGATTTTTTAAAAAAAAGTTTATAACCTGATGTCAACAGTTGTTATTCTTGTAATTTTTCCCCAATAGAGATTGGGTGTCAACCTGGTTTTATTTGGATGTGGCAGCTCTAAACCAAGATACTAAGTGGCATCAAGACCAAACAATTTTCTAAAGTTATTCATAAATTTCTGTATTTTTGTACATATTACTTCCTTTCTACTCCAGCATTGTACATTTGTGAATATGAATCACTTGGTATGTATTCAGAAATCATATTTGTTGTTTGTTTTTTAAGCAGCTCTGAAAAGTCTTATACTGGAATAAATTCTCCCTTTTCTAAGTTTCAAAGTCTCAGTTGCATTTGTTTTCATGTGGAATCATTAAAGCAAATATCCCACATGGTCATGTTGCAAATCAAGTAAGTGCAACCTCCGAAACTGTCCCAGCCATCCAAATGAGCCCCCACCTGAAAAATTGGATAAAAGGCTGTCTTTGTGTATAATCTCTATATATGTGCTTTCTTCCTCACACATAAAAACGTAAGCGTAGGGAGGGCATGAAGGGGCATGGTGGCTCACCGGGCTAGAGTGCAAAAGTCCACAGCTCAGGTGCCACACAGCAAAGTGAGCTCCTGCTGTTAACCCCAGCTTCTGTCAACCTAATTCAAGAGTATGTAAATTCAAGTAGATAAATAGGTACTGTCATAAAAAGCAGGAAGGTAAACAGTGTTCCGTGCGCAGCAATGTGTTTAGCCATGCTGGCCATATGGCCATGGACTTGCACAAAGCTGGCTCTTTGGCTTAAAAACGGAGAAGAACACTGCTCCTAGAGTTGGACATGACTGGCATGCAATCTGGAAGTTGAGTCATAATTACTGGACTTCTTTTTTCTTGAGAAATAGAAACGTTTCATTGCTCATCCAAACAGCTTCATCAGTCTGAATACAGCTAGTGCAAGTCCTCCATCTTATAGTCAGCTTTGACCTCTTGTCACCCTGGTCTGAAAGAGGCTCATAAGATGAACAATGGGCTGAATAGGCTCGTTAGGTAGACAATAGTTTCCATAGTCTTAAGGTGAACAATGGCCTAAGGTGCTGAAACCTATAAAGCAGTGCTCCCCAACCTTTTTATCGCCACGGACCGGTAAATGTTTGATAATTTTTCCCTGGCCCGCTTGTTTTGATTTAGTCCATCTTTTCCTTCTGCGAAAAGATCTAGGCCTGCTCTCTTGCTGAACAGAACTCCCTACACTCTCTCTCTCTCTCTCTCTCTCTCTCTCTCTCTCTCTCTCTCTCTCACACACCCCACCACCACCAACAACAACAACAACCGACGACGTCCATCCCCACAACCTTCTTACTGTACCAGAGGCACAACTGAGCCCGGTGACGGCGGGCAGGCAAGGGAGGGAGGGAGGGAGGGGACGTGTGACAGAAGTGTGTCACACACACAAAAGGCACACACGCATAACCCCCCTTCTCCCCGCACACCCACCCCTCAGTGTGTGTCCCCACCACCACCACCACCTCCTCTCCGCCTGGGATGGAAGTGGCGGTGGCGGCGCACGACCCAGCCGGCAGCCCTCCAAAGCGGCCTACGGGGGGGGGGGCGCTCCCGGCTTCCAATCCAGGCTGCATCGCCGGCTTTTCCTGATGTGCGCCCCCTTTCAACCCCCCTTTCGCTCGCCTCTTCCTCCTCCTCCTCCTCCTCCTCCTCCTCCTCTTCCTCCTCCCCCCCCCGCCGCCGCTTCCAGCCGCAGGGCAGGCGGGTGTGGTGGAGGGGCTCCTCCTGCCCCACACAGCAGAGACGGGGGAGAGAAGAAGAGCCCACCTGCCTTCGTCTTCTCCTCCACCCGCGATGTCCTCCTCCTCCTCCTCGACCTCCTCCTCCTCCTCTTCTTCTTCTTGTTCGCCAGTTCCAGCGGATCTCCACCTAACCGCGCCGCCCACCCGGCCCCCCAACAATAATAAGGCAGCCGAAGTGCTCTGGACCCAGCCGTGCCTGCTCCCCTCCTATTTAAGCCGCACGTAGAAGAATGGGGCTGCGGGCAGGCAGGCGCGCACGCGCGTGCACACGCAGGGCCGTGGAGGGAAGGGGGGGGTCGCCGATAGGGAGTCGTAGCAGAATGTGGCCACTCCGCGTCAGGCCCTCTTTTTTTCCCCACCCCACCCCACCCCTGTATCGACAGGCACTAGGACCTTCTGGAGTCCAGCGGGACGGTCGCCGCTCCCGTTCTTAGGCTTAGGGTTAGTTCCTCAGGCGGCCCGGTGCCGATTGATCCACGGACCAGCACCGGTCCGCGGCCCAGGGGTTGGGGAACACCGCTATAAAGTATGGGTCGTTAGGTATGGCCTTGGTGGTGAAGGCTTTTTGATTTGTCTGGGTACTGTTGAAAGCACACCCTGATAAGTAGCAGATAGACTATGCCTGAGGCTGCCACCTCTGTTGAGCACGCAAGTTCTGGGGAAACCTTTACCTTTAGGGAAGGCATGGTGTTCCAGTAAAACCCCTATGAAGATGTTTATTGTTAATCCTTCCTGGGGTAGTTTTCCATTTCTAACTTTTCCCATTGGTTCCTCACCACCTTTTCATATCCTAAAATGTATTAAGGAGGTCAAGATGGAAGAGTTGCACCATGTCTTTTGAGATGTTGCACTGGGAGCCATTGCTTGGAATCTCCTGTGGAATTTACACAACTTGTCTTTTGTACCTCTTGAAAGGGTTTGACAAGACATGAATTGGAAGAATAGCAAGTCACAACATTGTCTTGTGGTGCCTCTTTGGATACCTTTTTGATAAACAGAGCTGTGGTTCAGAAAAGCATATGGCCCATAAAGTATGTTAGTCTTTAAGGTTCTATGCCAGGCATGCCCAAATTTTGGCCCTCCTGATGTTTTGGACCACAACTCCCAGAATTCTAAGCTTAAATTGCCAGTGACAAAGGACTGTGGGAGTTGTGGTCCAAAACATCTGGAGGGCTGAAGTTTGGGCATGCCTGTTCTATGCCATTTTAAAAATTATAACAGACTAAGACAGCAATCTACCACTATCCCAGTAGTTTGTTGTTGTTGTGTCATTACAGTCATGACCAACTCTTTGTGACCCTATGTCCATGGAGTTTTCTTTGCAGGAATACTGAAGTAGTTTGTCAGTTTCTACTCCAGGCACCTACAGCACCTGGTATTCTCTGGTGGTCGCCCATCCAAGTACTAGCCAGGCCTGATCCTGCTTAGCTTCCGAGATCAGGTGAGATTGGATATGCTCAGGGCATCTCGGCAGCTACCCAACCTATGTAAAATGTCAAATAGAACACTGGAAAATGTGTAACTACTTCAGAACTGGCTGATGTTTTGCTCTTAGCACTGAATTCTGAGATACTAAATCAAGATATCCATTACAGTGGGCACGGGACTAAAACAGAGAATCCCTTTAATGCTGAAAGCATCTAACTGTCACAGCTGAAGCTTTCCCACACAATTTGGAAATTAGCATGTTTTGTTTATGAGTGGTCCTTTGCTCATAAATGTTGGCTTTGTTTGCAAGGCTAATTTTGCAGACGCAGAGATCTGCCAGCATCCCAATCTCTGGAACAGTAGTATAATTTCAGATACAATTACAGTATGTGATTATCTGTAACGTTTCTTTCAACTTTTTGTAATTGTCAGGAAGCTATGTTATCCTGTGCAAAGTATACACTGGTGAACTGAAGAAGCAAAACCAGGCAATTCAGCTTCATTTTAATTTGCTTTTTATATGCTGGTTTTTGTTTTTGTTTTGGTGATATTTAAACAGTTATTCCAACATGTTCTTGAACACAACACTGTTGCATCAGATATGATCTGTCAGACCTCTTAAGAGTTAAACCTGGAGCATGATCAGCACACCCACTTGCCATAGTTTACTGGCTTTGTTTACCTGCACACTAACCTGGGAGGTTGCTTAATGCAACCTAGTAACATGGCCCCTATGCCTCTCATCATATTTCACTACCTTGCAGGAAAGTTCAAGCAGTGTCAGTTGTCTTGCCAAGAATTGCCATGTATCCTCCTACCAGGAGTGGATTTGCGCAGCCACAAAGCAACTTTATGCCGCCTTTGAGTCTCAACCCTGTACCGAAAGGGAAGTGTATGGGGAGTTCTAATGGTGTTACCAAGAAAATTTGCAAACCTAAAAAGCAGCACAGGCTACGTGAAATCTCAAGTATTAGAAATCAAATCACTCAGGGCTTTGTGCCTTGTCTACTTCTGCTCTCTGACCCCTCTGCAGTAAAATATGCAAATACCAGGGAACCAAATTCAACCGTCGTGTCCTGTCAGAAGGACAGCAAAAATCTAGTACAGTATTTCTAAAAATGCTGCAGAAAAATGGTATTTCAGGGCCACAGAAGAAATAATGCTAATTTGAATTTTTTTTTTACAAAATTTCTCCATTAGATTCTATAAAAAAGTAACAGGCCAAGCTGCAGTTGAAAGCCTAGCAGTGAAATAAAGGCTTCTGAATTATTTCTCTTTTGGTGATTTTAGCTTTTTGCACTTCTGCAGCTCTTTCCATTTTGCAGATGGCTTATGGGTATCTGGGAATTTTCTCTGGAGTAGGGAACAGACCAGTTGAGTGACTGATTTTCAGCACCCAAAATATTGGTGAGTCTCTCTCTCTCTCTCTCTCTCTCTCTCTCTCCCTGACACGCACACAAGTATATCATCCATAATACTGTAGATTGGAGCCTCCCCTCAGTGATAAATATCCCTGCCTCCTCTATAAAGCAAAGTCATTTATCAAAAAAATCAACTTTTACAGATACACCGGTCTGTTCTTTCTTTGAATTCAGAAATCCAAAACAGAAAGTTGGCTTGCATTTAGCAACAGGTGGGAAAAGCTTGGTTAGATCTATTTATATCCACCCATTTGTAAAAAAAGGCTGCTGAGCTCAGAGGTAATGATCATCATGGGTAGAGCTGAGCTCTTAATTCTTTACTCATGGCTCTCTGTGGCCATTGTTGCACCAGTCTAACAGCAATAATAGCCAACAGTTACATTTTATTTACATATCTTAGGGAAAAACATGACCCAATTATATGAACAGTGAACTTCAGGAATTGAGAGAGCTTGTTACATGTTTATGTACATGGGATTGGGTTGGTGTAGTGGGGGCTATTCCAGATAGGACAATTTGTGTCCCATTAATTTCTCTATTACTTACCTAGATGCCCTGAGCACATCCGATCTCGCCTGATTTCGAGATCAGGTGAAATCAGCAGGGTCGGCTTTGGTTAGTACTTGGAGGGGTGACCAGCAGGGAATACCAGGTGCTGTGTGCGCCTGGAGTAGGAACTGACAAACCACTTCAGTATTCCTGCCAAGAAAACTCCATGGACATGGGGTCATGAAGAGCTGGTCGCAACTGTAACCACACACACACACACACACACACACACAATCAATTTCCCTATTAGGATTCACAGTGTGGTGTCGTGCATAGAACAGGATTCAAATCCCTACCCAGCCATGGAAGCTCACTATACGAACAGAACCAGTAAAACCACTCCTTAAATATCTCACTTACCTTGAAAGCCCTGTTAGGGTCACTATAAGTTTATTCTGATGTGATGACACAGAGCACACAGACAATTTCTCTATTCCGAAGCTAACATAACAGACTTTGGTTTTTTGTTTGAGTTTACACCGCACATCTGGCAGCTATGGGTGCTCTGTTATCCCAACAATTTTTCTTCTCTTGTTTTTATTTTTATGGATTCTCACATCTTTTTGTCCTCCCAATTCGCTTGATGTGTTTTTTGTTCTGGGAGCAGAATGCAACCTCCACTGTGCTTCTCTTGCAGTAAAACCTGGAATTTTCTACTCTGAAACTGAAACTAGGAAAGTAGGATGAGGCCAGGCAGCAGTCCCTGTTTCAACTTCCTCATCCTTCATCTTTTTTGCAACATGATTTCCTCCCCTGGTTTCTTTGGGTTTTGTCATGTTTTTCCCCCATGCCTACCTGTGGCCCCACCGCTGCCTCTTGAAGCCCCTTCCACCTTGTTTTAGGGAGGCAGCCTTCAGCAACCATGGCAGACTGCAGGGACATCAATCGGGTGCTCTGTCTTTGTTCTGGTTTTAGTAGCTTCCGCGAAAAAGGAATGTTCCATTCCCTTTTGCTGGGGTTCAGAAAGTATACATGGTATAAAGCAGAAATAATCACAACAAATTCATGAAACTTTGAAAATACTTATCTAATTTGTAATTTCTATCTATCTATCTATCTATCTATCTATCTATCTATCTATCTATCTATCTATCTATCTATCTATC
>JAHTLZ010000275.1:22628298-22641320 GCA_023846285.1 Phrynocephalus versicolor
AACTAACTAACTAACTAACTAACTAACTAACTAACTAACTAACTAACCAGTCAATGTTACTTTTTAATTTAATAAGCGTCCTGTCAGTAACTGTTCACTGCTTTTTAATTGTTTTTAATTGCAATTAATTACATATTCAAAAAGAACAATAGTGACTCAACTTTTCACGTGATTCCTCCAAAGCAAAATTTACAAGTAAATATTATTAATGTCCTTATGTTATTTTATTTTTTAAAAAAGTTAGGCCATCATCACCCTCCAAAAGATGCACTGCAAAGCCTCCCTCCCGCCTTCTCTCTCTTTGCCACCCTGCCCCTTCTGAACCTCCTATTTAGACTTTGCCTTTCCTGCAGTAAGCTAAGGAGGAGGACATGCGTGGCTCTCTTCCTCTCCACTTCCATCTCAGAAAGACCAAATGCATAGGTCGGGCTTACACTGACAGTGTTTGGCCAAGGGTCACCCAGTGTATTTCACAGACGAGTAGGGATATGAATTTGGATCTCCCATGTACCAGAACGACACTCTAAACTCAACACACTTCCTTCTTATAAATGTTGCAGTTGCTGATGCCATCCCTTCTCGTCAGAAGCTGAATGCTTTTGGCCCATGGATCACTCAGACATGGCAGCTTTTCTTTGGTTTGACAAAAGCAAGCAAGCAAGAAAAACGCACAAGCCCACCCCGTCCCACACTGCAGCAGCTTCTTGCCTTTAACCTCACACTTTTATTTTCTTTCCTCCTTTGACTTTTGCTTAGGACCCCTTTGCCCATCTTTGTATGGAATCTGCCCCCAATTTTATTTTTAAAACGAGAATACAAGAGGTGACAGAACTGTTAGAGGAAGAGCATGCTTTGGTACACAGGGATGTTGTGCTGGAACCTGGGAGATCCTGTTCTGCTATAAAATTCACAATGTGACCCTGGGCCTATCATTCTTATTCTCTTTGTGTGTCTCTTTCTAAGCCTAACCTAACTCATTGTGACACTATGAAGATAAAGGTGGAAAAAGAGGAACCATGTAAACCTTCATGACATTTCAGAGGGCAGATGGGGTCTACATTTAACTAACAAATTCACAATAAGGTGCTGACTGAGCAGGTGCCTAGGAAGGCATAGGCATATGCATGTGTGTGAATATGTCCAGAGACTACTTGTGTTAAGGTATAATCAAACAAGGATTTGTCCCAGTTTGATCTGGTTTGAGAATGGGCTGAGTCATTCCTTTTTCCAGTGGCCATGTGGCATACAGGCAATCTCTAACCAACCTGAGCCTTATCTATCCTTAATCACACCTTTTTGAGGCTTTGTTGGAGGCTACTTTTTGTTTGTTTGTTTTGGGTTTTTGTTCATGCACATGTGTGCATGTGTGTCCAGGTAAGTTCATTCCATTTTAGTTCAGTTTCCAGGATGTATGATTGCAAGTACTGTTAGTGCAAGTACTGTTAGCCAATGAAATGATATGCCACTTACCAATAAATTGAAACAAATATTCCCCTCCCCCCCCCCGTTTCCTGCACAAGGGGTGACAGGAGAGAATTATAAAGTCATAGAATCATAGAGTTGGAAGATACCTCAAGGGCCATCTAGTCCACCCCCTGCCATGCAGGAACCCCCATCAAAGTGTAGCATGATCTCTTCCCCCTGCTTTACAATTCAGTACTGTTTCACTTTCAGGGCAAGCCAATGGAGTTATGTGTTACTAATACAGTAGTAACCCAACTTCAGCCCTCCAGATGTTTTGGACCACAACTCCCAGAATTCCATGCCTGTACTGCCAATAATAAAGGACTGTGGGAGTTGTGGTCCAAAACTTCTGGAGGGCCGAAGTTTGGACACCACTGTACTAATACATTGGGGGGAGGGTTCCAGATTCTCTCCAGTTCGCCCTGGAGGGAAAGATAGGAGAGGATGTCATGGATGTTTCAGGGGACGAAGAGGCTAAATAGGGTTGTTCTGAGATGTGGTGTGGCATCTTGGCCCAAAACCATCCAATCCTTCCAGGTGAATGCAAAGGTCATTCTAAACCTCGGGTCGTACTTTCACGTAACCCTATTTAGTCTGATCCAGCCCAGGGTAACTTCCTTCCCTAGTTATGCCTTTAGTCCAACCAAATCAAGAAAGACTTGTTTGGCATCTTAAGGACTAACATTTTTGGTGTAGATTTTTGGGGACTGCAGTGCAACTACACAGTCCCACATATTTAATTAGTTAATTAAAATATTTCTATACCCACCTTTCTTCTTCAGAGGACCCAAAGCAGCCATTTAGCTTTAAGTTATAAAATTGCCAGTAAATACTTCAATTTTAACTCTGCCAAATACCATGCAAACTTCAGGGTAAATTGCCAGTGTAGTTGCATCCTTAGTCCTTGCACCTGAAGAATTCAGCTAAAGTCCATGGAAGCTTATGCCAAATAAAACCCATTAGTCTTTGAACATGTTGCAGAAGCATTTGGCCTACTAATGGCTTTGTGTGGATGTGTTAAGTGCACACTTGCCTCTAAATCAGAGTGGGGAACATGGGTATGATGACATTTTGATTGATCCTTCCATCCCCCCCCCTTCTGACCCCTCACTGATGACAGGTGAGAAACCACACAGAATAACAACATAGGACCAAAACCCTTAGGCCAGAAATGTTTTCCCAACTCAACAATAACTTAGCATTATGGTGCCTAATTTGTCCACAGCCCTTCCACTTTTTTCCCCTACCTTCCCTTCACTGCTCAGCGAGCACTTGTCCTCCAACGGTTGCCAGCTTCTTCCATGCTCAGTGGTACCTGAGCATAGGTTTGGACTTGATAGGTGCCTTGCATCTTCACTATTCTGTGCTGAAGGAAAGGCATTTTACACATACCTTACTCCATTGGCCATAAGAGCTGCCATAGCTCTTGAAGAGGTCACATTCTGTGCCATGATGCCTAAGGACTGTTCAGCCGCTTTCTGAATAAATTCACTGGAATCCCCTGCCTTCTGGAGAAGAACCCGGGAAATCTCCTCAACTTCTTGATCCATCTGCTTCTTCATGGTCTTGAAGAGCTCCTCAAGAGTTCCAATAGCAAAGCGAGACACCTTGGACCGAAGGTTGCCAACCTGGTAGCGGAAATACTGTGAATGAAACCTTCACAAGCCAGTTGGAGCCTATTTACGTTTGCAAATTCTGAGGCATCAGTGGGGCAATTTATTACTGTACACATGATGGCACTTCTCTTATCCAATTATCGTAAATAATACCATGCCAGCATGCATCAATCAACTAAAACAATTCCAGAGCAAGCACCTGTATTGTGTGCTTATTGTGCATATGGAGAACAATAAATTATATCAGTTTCGGGATGGCTCCTTGAGAAGGAGCTTTATAGTGAAGGAAGAAACAGATAGGCATACACACAGAGAAAGTAGCGATAAGCACTTCAACTTGCACCCAAGTGAATCAAGCTCATGCATCGTCAGGGGTTCTGTACAAGGAGTTCGACCTACTTATGGAAAGGCTGAAGAGAGAACAGCCTTCTGGCACAGTGGTTAAATGCCTGTACTGCAGGAAAAACTGTGTTCATGACCTGGGGTTCAATCCCAGGTAGCAGGCTCAAGGTTCACTCATCCTTCCGAGGTCGGTAAAATGACTACCCAGATTGTTGTGGGGGTGCAATGTGTAGTCTGCAAACTGTAACTAAAACTCTAAACTGCCCAGAGACTACTTGACGTGGTATGGGGCAGTATATAAGCAGAAGCAGAACAAAGCTCAGAAAAGCTTTTTTTTTTTTTAGGTTATAGTGGGTACTTAAATGAACTTGCATACATGGGTACAAGGAGTCTTGCATGCACCCTTCTGCATACTCTACATTGTTTTAGACAATGCCTTGTCATACTCTGCTTCTTATTCAGTTCTGAGCAAAGTATAAAGGGAATATAATAATCAAGTCATCAGAATCAAAGAAGATTTTTCTTATCTTCTCTGTTTTCACCTCAAGTTGAACAAGAAATGAGAGGAGCAGGACAGTCGTCCAGCTTGATTTCTTCCTGAAAGGCAACCAATGGAACTGCAAATTTTATTGCAGTGGAGGAAAAGGGCTGACCTTAAGTGGAGCTTAATGTTCAGTGCATGTTTGCCTCTGAAGGTGGGGAAATGTTGGAATTCTGATAAAATGAATCCCAAGTTCAGATACTGGGAGTGTGAAGATGCCCTGACTCTCCTATCACCTGGGAACTGAGTCTGCATCGATGATAACTTTAGACAAAAGCTGCAGCCTGCAAATTACATAAATGGTCGGCCATTATTTACTGTAGATGTGAAAGGGCTTAATGGCTTTTCCAACTTGGCTTTCTTAACAGCCTGATCAGCTGCTCCTCAAACAAAGCACAAGTGTAGAGCTTGCCCTTGTGGCTTCTTTTACCTCCTGCTTTTTATTAGATGGTTTTTAAATGGAAGCAATAACGCTCTCCATTAAGTGGTCAAATAAAGAGCAAAGCTACTCAGAGCAGCCGTGGGTGAAACACATTCCCTGGACTCCAAAAGCCGGGGTGCTCACCGAATCCAGCACAAACTTTTCAGGAACGCCAAGGTGCATTCATTTGGGGGAAACTGTGGGTGACTTGATTTAGACACTGTTTTCATTTTCCCTTGATAGCAGTCCAGGCCTTCCCAACCCATGTTGCTATCTGAGGCAAAGGACTAGAGAGCATCTCCTATATAGAAACTGTCAGGATTGGCAGGTGAATCTTACTTGAACACTAGTAATAATACGGGGGCATCCACTACCAGCCTGGGCAGCAAGCCTAGAAGAAAACAGGGTGACCACTCACGTTTACAGCTTTAACCTCTACTTCAAATAGGTGGATGTAGCAAAGGGAGGTGCTTCCTTTGAAAAGAGGGATCTCTTGCATTGAACATTTTCAAGCAGACACTGACAAGCTTCCTACCAGACGTACTACTTAGCAGCTGGATGAGCAGAGTCAGACCCAGTAACGTTTGAAGGCCCTTTTGACTCTTCTGAGTCTACTCTGTTGTAGCCATTTTATTTGTCCGATACCAATATTTTGACAGTTATCTATTTCAGTCCTTTATAGTTTTTCTAAACAACTGAGAAACACTACCCTTTCAGGTTTTGGGGGTCAAACCGTTATTCTTTTTCTAAACAACTAAGTATTTTGGCCCTAAAAACTGAAAACCAAAGAGAAAAATAACTGATAGATACAGTGGGGGTGCAGCCTAGGGATTTTTTTTAGTGTGACTGTCTAGTCAACTTGACAGCTAATAAATATGAGAAAATCTGCAAGAGGGCACAGCTTGATCATCCAAAGACCACAAAACAAAGCTTCCTTCATTTCTGTCTCCTTCCATCAGCACTGTTTTCTGACGTACCAAACTCCTGCTTCTCCTCTGCATCCTATTTTCTTTCTCTGAACTCTCTCTATTGCTTTTCTTTTTGCCAGAATGAGGTAGCAATCCTCTAAAAGCGTAAGTTTCAGAAACCAGCAGCTTTATACAAAGCATAGCCTGAAAGCCTGGTCAGTGTCCATGACTTCTTTGGTGCCATGTTTGATCTTTCTCCCCCATCCCCGTCTGTAAATTTCACACAACTTATTAATAGCATATACACCAGTGGTAGCGAATAGAGATGGGCACGAAATGAACAATTTTTCGTTTCCATTTCCGTTTTTTGTTTCGTCACGCAACAAAACGAGAAACGAATTTTGTCTCTAAAATGAAACAAAACGAACAGAAACACCAGAAATTTTGTCGTCCGTTTCATTTTCATTACGGCAATACATTGAACTGCTTTAAATGCTAAAAAAAAAAATCACAAAAATTGAAATAAATGATAACGAAATGGTAACAAAACAAACAAAAACAAAAATGATTTTTTTGCAAAAATTCACGAAAAACGGAAATGAACCGAAACGGACCCCCTAAATGACAAATGACAAACGAAACACCATTTTTTTTATTTGTGCCCATTTCTAGTAGGGAACCTTTTGCACTCCAGGTGTTTTGAACCACAACTCCCAGAACTCTAAGCCTGCACTGTCAATGACAAAGGACTGTGGGAGTTGTGGTCCAAAACATCTGGAGTGCCGAAGGTTCGCCACCACTGATAGGTATTAATAATTAGAGCTGGGCACAAAACGAAAAAAATTCATTCCGTTATTCATTATTTGTTTAGTTACATAACAAAACGAATAATGAAAATTGTGATGAAATTGGAATGAACCGAACAGAACCACGAAAATTAGGTTCGTTACATTTCATTTTCATTAATGGCGACGCACAATGAAATGAGCTGTTTTTAAATGTTAAAAAACATCCTGAAAATCCATAAAAACCCAGCAATAATTATTTATTCTGCCTGATAATACCTACCAGGGGGGTTGGGGTCCTTAAAACGTGCATTTATGTCTTTTCTCAGATCGCTGTATTTTTTTCCTTTAAGGGGAGTTAGGGGACATCGACCCAAAATGGCTCCCAGATGCCTAATATTGATTTCTTGGGTATTAAAACACCCTGGACATCTGTAAAAACACAGTGATAATTATTTGAAATTACTACCTACCAGGGGCTCGTGGTCCTTAAAACGTTTGTTTTTGTCTTTCTCCCATCATGATGTATTTTTTCTTTAAGGATGACAACATGGATGTCGCCACTCCAGTCACAAGATGGATGCAAGCCATGTGATGGAATCATGTAAATTCTTGGACAATTTCAACCAATAGCATGCCTAGGTTGCAGACTCAGTAGGTGTGGCAGCCACAGAGGGCATAAAAAGCTTTTGCAGCCCTCGTCCTCCTTGCAGTCTGTGGTGGAAGTTAGGGTGGGATTGCTGTCTCTGCAACTCATTACTTTAGGCCAGCCAGGCAGGTGTGTGTCTCTGTGTTCCTGCTGGCTGCAGCCTGGCTCTTAGGGGAGATAAAGAAGAGGTTTCTCTTGCAGCCTCCCTGTGTCCATGCGTACCTCTCGGTGAGTACCCTCCCCTGCCCCACAGTGCAGTCACTCTGCAGCTGCCTTATGCCCGGGACAACGCCCGCCACTGCCTTTGCAGCCTCCCTGTGTACCTAGTCTATACTGTGTCTCTGCCAGCATCATTTTTTTAGCGTTTTCCCTCTGGTCTGGGGCGTTGGGGGATGTCCGCGCACGGAAATGCTTTAAGTCGTGCAAAAAGCGGGTAAAAATGAAAAACAAAAAACGAAAAATGAAATGAAAGTTTTTCAAAAAAATTCACAAAAAGCGAAAATGAACTGAAACAGACCCGCAATGAAAAACGAAAAATGAAACGTCATTTTTTTATTCGTGCCCATCTCTATTAATAATAGAGTCTGTCCTTCCCTCCTTCCTTCCTTCCTTCTTTTCGGGGGGGGGGTTAAAATAACATACTTCACAGTTACCAAAAAGAATAAGACCCATTGAAGAAATGGAAACGGATTGCAAAACATCCATTAATTCACAGGGGAGGACATAACGAGCCATGTTCCGCACCTCTTTCGTAGCTGCCAGAGAAACATCATGAAGTCTACCCTGGAGAACGTCCGAATGGCAGGTGGCCAAGCATCTGATGAGGAAGAGTCCTTTCTCTTTTAAACGCCTGGGAAGCGGTAATCCAAGAGGAAATGGAAGGAGAGAAGAGAGAAAAGAAATTATTAGCCTCACCTAGCATTTTGCAGAAACAAGATTCTTCACAGCAGCAGGAGTGTCTGAAAATGAGGTGTGTCATCGAAGTTACACACTGGGACTAGAAGAAAAGCAAAGATGCCGCATTTAGCAGAAATTCTCACAAGCCATGGGTTGTTTTGTTTTTTGAACTACGGTTTGGGCGGGGGGGATATCTTTCACCACCAGTCTATGTGCCAGGTAGAATCTCCCATAAATTAAGCTGAATAAAAGAGTGTGATTGATTTATTTGTTCCACATGATAGGCTCCATCCTTGGAAAGGGCCGAGTCCTATATAACAGGCTCAGGAGACAAAGCCTGATTCTCACTGCCTCTAATATGTGTATTTTTAAATCCTTCTGCCGGGAAGCCTCCCTCTGCTCTACCTCACTGAATGAATAGCACCACCTATTGGTGAGCTGGTGACAAAAATGACACAGACAGGTGATAGATTCCAGAGGTAGCTATGCTAACCTGTAGCAACAAAAGGGAGGAACAATGGATCTTGTTGAACCTTTTTAAAGACTAATTTTTATTATGCTGTGGCATATGCATTAGTGCACTAGGGGCATTTCATAGATGCACAAACCATTGTCCTCATTTGGCCTGTTTATCCAAGAAGCTAGATGTAGAGGTGAATTACTGCACTTAATTGTTTATTTTCCTTCTAATTCCTCTCCAACAGAGATTGGGCATCTGCACAGCTATTCTGACTGTGTGCATTACTCCACTGATTTGATTAGACTTGTGTCATACCTTTCTATCCAAAAAATGACACTCAAGGCAGTGAATAACACTGATATTCAATTAAAAACAGATAGCAAATTAACAGAGAAAGACAGAATAAAACAAGGGGTGGCTCATCATCTGAGCAAGGGAGTGACTCGCCCTTAAATTTCAGATTGAATCCCTCCTGCTCAGATCACAGGCCACCTAGAGTTAAACACAAGTAACATGCATGAATTAAAAGAACTAACAACACCCACTTTTAAAATTCTGTTCAGCAGCAACCCTTTGGAAATGCCAGAGTGCTGCCTCAATGATTACACCTTTGCGTACACAGGGAAGAAAAACAGAGAGAGGGCCAGCCTCACTAGCAAGACAGACAAAAAAAGCAAGGTCCCGGAGGAAAGAAGGAAAGAAGGGTTTTGGCATTTAAATCAGATTTTTTTTTTAAGTGGCCATTGTTAATGTTTTTGTAAAGATACAGAAACTAGCTCTGGGTGAGGATGGGTAATCACTCTAAGATCTAATTATGCAATAATAATTATGCATAATTTCTAACTGCTTTTTTCCTATTTTAGGGGAATTTATATTTTTAAACTTAAATTTTTTAAGTTTAAATTTTAAACACTACGTCATATTTTGAAGTCCTTGTCTTTTCTTCTCCTTTGGCTGAAAATACACAGATTATAAATTCAGACCTTTTCTTCAAGAGTTTTCACATGTAAGGCTTCAATAATATCTTCTTTAAATTTGTGTGAAATCCAAATGTAAAACTGACATTATGAAGAATGAGTGTTCAATTATTGATCTTCCCCACTGGAAACATTAACATGTAACAGGAACATATAACACCTTTGTCAAACTAGAGAGCAGAGGGAGGGAGAGATGAGAGAGAGAAATGAGAGGATGCTAGAAAAATAGGATAGCCAATAAGAAAAAATGGTTGTATTTGAGCTGAAATCCATGGGACAAGTTAGACCCAAAATGTCTGTTGCAAGTGCTGGCATTTATAGTTGCATCAGCTAAATCGGAGAGGAACCTAAAGTCCTTGAAAATCTCTAAAAGATTCCAGATATGCATGGTTGCTGCCTCTGAGATATAAGTGTAAGCATTTTTATAGTGCACCTTCTCTGGGATGAAAGGAAGGCCAGGTTTCTTTTCTGGCCTGTGCCCAACTCTCTCCACTGTCCTCCTGAAGTAGCATTATAACAATTGTTTTTTTAAACACCTTTCAGAGATGTTACTCTTAAATATCATATTGGGACCAGAACCCTTTTTACACGACCCCTAAACTCTGCCGCAAATGGCTCCCAGCTCCAGAGCTTAATATTGTTTACCCACCAGCTCCGGAGTTTACTGAAAATTAAGTGCGACCACACCAAGAAAAATCTTGATGCGGATGTGCCGGGCTCTCCTCGCTTCTTTTTGTTGTTGTTTTTTGCCTCCCGCCTCTTTAAGAGAAGGAATCACAACGACGGGGCGGCATCCACTGGCACCAGAGGTAAGCCTGCATTCTTTTATCCCTTTTTTTCTCCCTCCCCTCACGCAGCCAGCAGCCAGGAAGTGCGGAGGGGTGGGGAAGCAGGAAGAGCGACAAACCCCTAAGATCTCTGGTCCGAATTTAAGTGACCAGCGGATCTTAGGGGTCGTGTAAAAGCACCCTAAGTTGTTTATATTCGCAGCAGAACCTTGATAATACATTTCACAGGATGATTTTTATCAAGCTATAAGGAACAGAACTACAAAACAAGTGAAATGGGACTGTCTGTTTATATGGGGTTTGTGGTGGTGTATCTAGGGTGGGCCTTTAAGTGATGGCAGGAAATGATAGGGAGGGAGAACCGAGGAGCTTTGCCATGAGATGTTCATTGAAAGAAGCTCACCATAGGTTTTTCAAAACTAGGTTTCAAAACATAGCTCTATTTCGCCTGTCCTAAGTGTTTAATTTAATTCTTCTGTCCCCTGTCCAACTAGTGTTGGATACTCTGGAATGGTGGTATACAAATTCTTAAATTAATAAATACGGAGGAATGGACAGAATGGAAGAGGTGGGATATCTTTTTGATAGAGGTCAGTGTTCAGCATTAGTGTGTGTGTGAGATGACTCAGCATAAGGTCTATCCAGCAACACGGGTCCAAATTGTCACCAGAGAGAGATATTGGAGAAGAAAGAGCCTGAAGAACATAGCATGAGATAGGAGGAGATGAGAAGCTCAGAGAAAAAGCCTAAGAGGGAGTTAAATGACTTGTTAAAATAACTGGGGGGGGGGTAGTGTGAGGAGTTGGACCTCTCTAATGTTAAGCCTGAGAGTGAGCCGTCTGACCCCACTAGATCGAAGGAGGAAGATAAGGAACTGGAAAGACGCATTAAGAGGTTGCATTTAATAGAGTTAAGAGAAGAAGACAAAGACGGAGGAGAGGACAAGGAGCGCG
The DNA here is from genome assembly GCA_023846285.1 of Phrynocephalus versicolor. NCBI lineage: Eukaryota > Metazoa > Chordata > Lepidosauria > Squamata > Agamidae > Phrynocephalus > Phrynocephalus versicolor. Next base: position 22,639,100 of record JAHTLZ010000275.1, read on the forward strand.
AGACCCCGCGAGACGGATACTGGGTGGTCGAAGAGGCGTGGGGGAGAAAGGGAGCGCGCACGAGGATGAGGGAGGGGTGAATAATCGACGGGGATGATAAGCCGTTAGAGAAAAAGGAGCTGTCATAGGGGACGGTTGGGGAATTTAAGGTCCGCAGAGGAGAGGAACTGGCATGGGCTGTATTTGTGCGCCCTTTACGATGGCCGGAGACATCTAAGACATTCCAACAATGGAAAGTAGGGAAGAATGTCAACCCGGTAGCCCAGTGGGCCAGACATCCCTGCTGCGGGACCCAATGCTGGGGTCGGGGTACTCCCATACCTCCTCATCCTTGAAGGGACCTGACACGCTCTGTATTCCTGTTAATATATGTTATGAAGACCCTCACGTTGAGGATGATTCAGAAATTGTTCTACCTAAGCTTTCGCCTTATGTTCAAGAAAGTGCCTACAGGGATTCTCTGTCTGTAAGAAATAAAAACCCGTTTGATGTTCCGTTGAAAAATGACTCATTTCAAGTTTGTGACTCAGAACCACCGTTACACAGAACCGAACCTTCACAAAATGGCATACGATTCAGAGTAGGGGGTCAAATTATGAGGGATCATAGACGCAAATGGCCCCGCCATTTGATACCAGTGAACATAACATGAGATAGGAGGAGATGAGAAAAAGCCTAAGAGGGAGTTAAATGACTTGTTAAAATAACTGGGGGGGGGGGGTAGAAAAGATAATTTATAGCAATACCTGTCATATGAAATGTATTCTTTGCGATTAAAGCTCTGATATGTAACAATAGAAACTAAGAACATCTGATGGAACTATGAACAACTAAAAAAACCCAATCTGCAACCTCAGGCTTGTTGAAATATTAAGAAAGGGCTACTGCTTTGTGAGCAAACTTTACATTTGTGTTTCATTGAAATATTCTCAGTCTGATTTGATTGGGTATAAGGAGAGCCTAGGAAAATAAAAGGAGGTTTGGTGGCAGCAGGTCGTCTTTGTGACTATCCAGGAGACAGGAGTGGTCACAGTCTGTACAAATACTTCTTTATACTGACTCAAGGATGGTTTATTTTGCAAAGAAATGTGAGGGGGGGGAGATAGATAGAGAGATTTTTTCCTTACCAGTCATTGCTATTTAGCCACTTCAGAGCATCTACCAGGCCCTGTTCTGGATGAGACAAAGGCCTTATTTCCAAGGTATCTCTATTTATAAAATCTTCCTCCCATTCTGGAGAACCCTGGAGAGTCGCAGGCAGCGAGTTAGCTGAAAATTGGGGGGGAGGAAGGGAGAAGAGAAAGATCCATCAATATAATTATAAGGTTCGAGGCGCTCCGAACATTGTTGTTAAGGATGGAAAATAATGTTGCTGCTAAAGGAAGTATTTATCACTCTTTCCCCATCCTTATGGATGGAGAGAGGAGTTGAAGTCCATGGAAAACATTTCAGAGATTATAAATCTCTGTAGGGAAGGTGGTGTCCTTCAGAAACTGTGGGTTATAGGCTGTTGGAGTTTTTTGCCACCTCACATAATGCTTTTAGTACATGTGTCTGAGAGGGACCTTGCTGGGCTGAGATGACAGCTGAAGAGCTCTAATCAATAGTTCTTTCCCTACCTTTGATTTCAGTATCATGTTGCCCTACTTTACCCTGTGAGATACTAGTGCACTCCAGAACTCATAGTAAACAGATGCACCATGGACTTCCTGCCATCTTGTCCACTGGGCAAGAGGGTGCATGCAGTGGTATCACACAGGTTGCAATTGTTATCACATCTGCAGAGATCTCTCCCTTCTGTCTCAACATGCTGGGCAGCTCCGCTAAACCATTAACCTTCATTCAGCAAGAATGACTGGCCAAGAGTTTACCTTAGTAGAATCTTGCACACTCCTGCCACTCTATCACATAGAAGAACATGCATGATTTCATTGGCTGATTTCATAAGAACACCAGTGTTTTCCATGCCAGTTTCCATCCCTCATAATTGATTTTTTTCTTTTTGTGTGTAGCTTTAATGTTACCTTTTAATATTCTTAGATGCCTCTTCTAATTCCCTGTTCTTAACCTGAATATGTCTTAAATGTTCTGGCTGCATATTGTCCCTCATTATTGTAAGCCATCTTGGGTCCTTTTCCAAGGACAAAGGCAGGGTAAATTTTTTAATAAATAAATAAATAAATAAATAAATAAATAAATAAATAAATAAATAAATAAATAA
>JAHTLZ010000275.1:22649812-22670449 GCA_023846285.1 Phrynocephalus versicolor
TGTGTGTGTGTGTGTGTGTGTGTGTGTGTGTGTGTGTGTGTGTGTGTTGTGTCGTGTCGTTACAGTCATAACCGACTCTTCGTGACCCCATGTCCATGGGGTTTTCTTGGCAGGAATACCGGTGTGGTTTGCCAGTCCCTACTCCAGGCGCCTACAGCAACTGGTATTCCCTGGTGGACTCCCATCCAAGTACTAACCAGGGCCAACCCTGCTTAGCTTCCAAAATCAGGTGAGATTGGATGCTGTTAGGGCATCTAGGCAGCTGCCAAAGAGTAGTATTCAGACATTAACAGAAAACCAGTACAGTACTTCTCTTGCATCTAGCACCATCATTCATATCTCCTTGTCATGATAAGCATGCTGGGTAAGACAGCAGATTGGGGAAACACCTAGGGCAGGGTTCCTTCAAACATGATGCCAGTCCTGATATTACAAGTATTTGGACAAATACAGAATTAAAATTTACTTTTCCCACACTCCCTCCCAAGCACCCACACATACCATCCTGAGCAATCTTCTGTAACTGTTCTTGGAACAACATGGACCTTTCCTTTTCTCCCTCCTTCTCCTTCTCTCGTTGTTTGAGCAAAAGCTGTATTTCCTTTAGCTGCTTCTGCCGCAGTTTCTCCTGAGCTGATTTGGATATGGTCACGTGAATCTGGGCAACAAAAGAAATACACAATCATTTGTAAGGCAGGGCTGGGGGATTATGTATGAGTCCCCACACCCATGAATGAAGGCTGCCTGAACACACTATGACAGAATGAGGCTCAAGAGTGAATAAGCTGTTTCATAAATCCTGAGTTATTATAAAGCAAGATAAATACATCATCATCATGAACAATGTTATAATTTCCTTACCTTTTCATAAGACTAGCTCCCCAAAATCTATCTGCTGGAACATATGTCATATTAAATGTTTGCCTTTCTTACTAAGAAGAAAGGTCCCATGGACCTGATCCAGACTAGGGGCTTAGCAAACAAAAACATCAATGGAGATTTTTCTTTTTCCTTTCTGTTTGTTATGTTGCTTTTTAGCTCTCATGGATAGAAAGAATGGGAAAAATATTTATGCCTCCAATGTGGATGTAGCAGTCCAAATAATATACTAGGAAGGAAGGAAGGAAGGAAGGAAGGAAGGAAGGAAGGAAGGAAGGAAGGAAGGAAGGAAGGAAGGAAGGAAGGAAGGAAGGAAGGAAGGCAGGCTCCTTCTTCACACTGCATATTTCAAATTGGTATGTAGTTTCATTTAAGCAGTGGTCAAAACCCTCTTTCACAGCTCCACCTGTTCTGTCAGAACAGCATAGGCAGCAGATTACCACTGATCAAAAGTTTCCTCTTGTCATTTGGGTGTGTGTGATGTGTATGCAGTGCAATGAAGGTGAGTGCGCACTGAAATCCACAAAGAAAAGCTTTCAACTAGTGGCAATGTTTTGCTGCCTATGATGCCATTCCTCTTTGGTCAAAAGGACCTCACTCAATCGGATTTCATTCAGAGAATTTTACTGAGAAAAACAGCCAGATAAATTGCTAACAAATATGTCTGAAAAGATGTTTCTGCTTGACAGGCTGTGTAGCTTATAAAATATAATTTATCCATACAATGATGACATGGATCTGTAAGTGAGATCTCAGGGTCTAATTAGATACAGGTTGTATGTGTGGCTTCTAAAAAGCATCTGCACAGGGTTGGCAGTGGCAGACGAATAGAACTGGATCAGGCCAGAGGAAACAGGATTGTAATATCGCTGCTTCTTGTACTCTTTTCAAGTTCCAATCCACTCCCTGAAGTTGGTTTTAGCCATGAAATGGCAGGAAGGTCATTTGCAGCAATATTTAACACATTTAAGGGTTCTTCATAGTCTTTATGGACTACAGTCCATGAAAGTGTATGCTAAATAAAAACTGTTAGGCTTTAGGTTGTCACAAAACTCATTGCCATTTTTGCTGTAACAGACTACATATTTTACATAGCAAATGTTTTAGAAACTTTTCTCTGCCCCTTGCTGTGGTTACTACTAGATGGGCACAAAATGAAAAACGAAATGCTGTTTTGTCATTTTGTTATGTAACAAATTACTTCATTATATAATGAAACAGTAGGATGCATTTCATCACGAAATGAAACAAAATGCCATATTTTCTTCTAGGAACAAAATTATTCATCCTAGAGGAAATGGCAGGGGAGCTTCCTCAAGCTCTTCCCTATAAGCCCCCAAATTTGGAAAGGTTTGGGGCACGAGGGCTGAGTTATTAAGCTCCAAAGGGGGTTCCCCTAGGAAAAAAATCTAATTGAATTGGAATACAGAAGCGAAGCTGCTAATCGCTCACTCACAATTAGAAAGGTTTTTTTCCTAGGGGCACCCCCTTTGGAGCTTAATAACTCAGCCCCTTAACCCCAAAACCTTTCCAAGTTTTGGGGGCTTACAGGGAAGAGCTTGAGGAAGCTCCCCTGCCATTTTAGTGCCTCTAGGACCCAGGAGAGCATAGCATTTCATTTCATTTCATTTTGTTTCATAACAAACTACTTTAAAAACTCATTACAAATAAAACAAAACAAAACTACTCAAACAAAACGAAATGCTATATTTCCATTTCGTGCCCAACTCTAGTGGTTACATCTCAGAACACCTACTTGTTCCTCCTGGACTGGGTGGCTGAGGGCCGTAACCCTAAGGGAAGTCTGGAAGGAGAGATCAAGGTCCCAGGCATTCTCAGACGTTATGCAAGGCCTTTAGTATGAATGGCCAACTGGCCCTGTCCTTGGCATCTTTCAGGAAACTAAACAATATATTTGTTTCATCAAGCTTTTCAACACCTGCCATTTTAAGAATTTGCTGACTTTCAGCCTTTTCTTCAACTTCCCCCAATTTTAATCTTTTTAGTATTTGTTTAATTTATGTAATTAAATTAATGTGTTCGATTATGTTGTTTTTATGCCTTGTGGTTGTTGTAAACTGCTCAGAATAACCATTGGTTGAATGAATGAATGAATGAATGAATGAATGAATGAAATGTATCTATAGTTCTACGGGATGATTCCAGTTAGTTAAGCAATGCAAAGGGGGGAGCATTAATTCCCTTTCTCTCTCAGGAACAGACCCAGTCCTATTTTCCCCTCTTTCCAGTTTAGTTTAGAAGGAAGCTGACTTTGTAGGAACGTGGTACTGGATTTCTCCATCAAATTAGACTTGCCAAATCTAATTTGGCACCTAGAACTGAAGACACCTGAAACAGAAAGTACAGAGTAAAGCAGGTATTTGGCAGAAAAACTAGCCAGGGGTGAGAAGGGGATATTATGTCAAACAAGATGAAATAGAAATAGATGGGGGAAATAAGGTAGGAAGCTTTATATTATTTATATAATTGATTTCACATAAAGTTTCAGGCTCAAAATTTTAAAAATGCTGACTGTGAAGCCTTTTCAGCCCAAGGCACAGAAAAGTTTCAGCAGACACTGTGCTGAACAGATCATAAAGAATCTGGCTTGAAATATGAAAAAATAGAAGCAGTTTATATTAGGCAAAGGATTAGAAAGACCATGCTGGCTTGGGATGATGGGAGTTGTAGTCTAGCACGTCTGGAGACCATGGAGGCGAGGAAGGCTGCTATCATTCAGTTAGCATCAAGTAAAGTAGCTATCTTGTAATCCTGCTGGCAAGGTTGTATTTGTTAATGGTTTTATGTCTTATTCAATGGTGGTATTTAGTCTGCCCATTTCACAGGCAGAAGGGCTTCCATCCATGGAATGAGAAGACCCTCTCTCACACCCAAATTTGTCATGGAGGGATCAAAAACTGTCCACAACAGATGAAGAAAGGCAGAAAAGACTTTGGTGAATTATTTAGTGTTCTGCTTATATACTGCCTCATTATGCAGGCTACATATTCCCCCCCCCCACACACACCCGCAAGCTGGGTACTCATTTTACTGACCTTGGAAGGATAGAAGGCTGAGTCAACCATGAGCCGGCTACCTGGGATTGAACCCCAGGTCATGAGCACAGTTTCAGCTGCAGTACAGGCATTTAACCACTGCACCATGAGGCTCCTCCTTATTGGCTAAAGTAAAGGTCCACCTGTGTGAGACTGGATTTCTCCCTATCTTCCTAGCTGCACACAAAAACACAGAACCATTGGGCCCACTGGCCTTTTCTTTAAAAAATTCATGGAAGACTATGGAATCCTGAACTGAGGGATTAATGCTTAGAAGGGAAATGGATTGAGACTCCTGGAAATCCAGGAACAGTGAATGTCATCCATTATACATTTCTACATCCACACAAAAAATACGCCCCTTTACGTATAAATGGAATCCTTATAAATTGTCACTGAGGGGAAAATGGATCATCTCTACAAACCTTGTGTCTTTGGCTAATTGGGAGCAGCTCCACATCAGGAGGCTCCATGTTCACCTCCCCCTGTTTTGGAAGACTTCATGACAGCCAGATCAGCAGCGAAACAGTGTTAGGTTCCATGACTGACCCACATGCTTCCTTGTCTCCTCGTTCCCCACTGCTGTGCCTTCTTTCTCCTTGGACTATGCAGCACTGGATCGCTTGCTGTTTGGAATGACTTCTTCCCCTTAATTCTTCCCAACTAGGGTTGAGATGCAGCCTAGTTTCCTCTAGTCAGGATTGGTCTGGGACTCAGGCCCAACTAGCTGCCACCTCCCTCCAAAAAGTCCACTCTCTGTGGCTCAAGGGTCCTCTCACCTCCACCCTTCATACTAACAATAAATTTGTCCACCTGGCAGAGGCAGACAGGCGCAAGAGTGACTTCCATGGCCATGTTCCAATTAGAACCTAGATCTCCTGAATTGTTGCTCAACAACACTTTAACTAACAATGATACAGTGCTGGGTTGGGGAAGGGTATGAGCACGGTAGCATGAGCACCCAGCTCTGCATTGCATTAAAACAAGCAGGGGAAGGGAATTCTTTTAAACTGTAATTGTGCGGGAATAACATCTAGCAGAGTGACCAAACCCAGGTAAAATGGGGGGGGGGGAGAGGCAGCCTGAACTCTTATTTTAACATCCCCTCCCTTCCCCCAAAAAGGCAAAACAAAACAGAAGCTCTCTAAAGAACCTCCAAGAGAATTAGGGAAGAGAGGAGGGGGAGGGTTAAAATTGTCCCTCCCATGCCCATTGAGCCCCTTATGTTCCCACTGGTGCAAATAGAACATAGGAGAGCATACAAGAAAGCAGCAGACAAGTGGAGAAAAGCTGTGACAGTGGCAGCCCTATCTTATATTGGAAAAGCAGGGATGTGATAATTGCTGGAACAGCAAACAGCCCTGCATCTTGTGTTGCACCTTGTTCCAAAGAGCGGCATGGCTGTTTTAACGTTTAAAGGAAATATAAGGAAAAGTAAAACACTCCTCAGCATTCAACTGAAAAGTAAGCATCCATCCTATACACCAGCAAGTATGATAACGTGTGTGCACATTCCTTTCAAGCCACATGATAAGTCTTCTTCAGTCTAGACTTGGTTTTCCAACCCACTAAGAAGAGAGAGCCTAACATCTTCTTCTCTGGCCTCACTTTGTCCATGTTTGGAGATGAGAGATCCCTGGCTGTGTGCAGGTGTTTTCCAGGGTTCTGGCTTTCATGGGGATCAAACATGAGCATGTCACTTTTCACATGGAGAAAGCAATAGCTGTGAGGGGAGAACCAGGGTGGCAGCCTCTCAGTGTATTGAAGAGAACTGAGTAAAAACAGCTGCATGTTGTAGGGCTCAAGTCTAAGGAATAGCATTTTTCATTCTTAGGAATTTCTCTAGTGGGAAAGTTACTGAGGGCTGATCTGCACAGGTTCATTGGAGCCTGCTGGTATAAGTTAAATAAGATTACTAGGGATTGCAGAAAGGTCCTGTATACCATGTGATACAACCAGTGCATCAAAATGGAATACCTCAAGCCACCCTATTTGGTTCAGCTCTTTCTGCTGTCAATTTGCCATATCATGAAATGGCATAAGAAAAAAAAACACTTCAAGACATTAGCAAATTAAATGCTCCCTCTGCTCTATGGAGGGACAAGGGCAGCAATGTTTAAATGCTCCTTTGGGCAGTGCAGGTCCACTGCAATACTTACAATTTTTAAAATTAAACATGTCCTCCTGGAAGCAGGAGGAAACAGAAGGAGGCAATAAAGGGCATTTATAATTTCTTTCTTCATAACTTCTCTAAAAGGTGAGATCAAGAACCTGCCCACTGCTGAATCCACTGTGAAGTATCTGATGGTGCAGAAAATTCTCAGGCAGAAGGAGCTGACATAGCCCCAACCTTGCTTTAGTGTAAGTAAAAATAAGTAAAAGGAAGTAAGTAAAAAGCTTACTTTAGTTCCCTCCCCCACCCCAGCAATTGAACGTGCTGCAAACAAACCAAAACAGAGTGATCCTACCCACACCAAAAAAGTCGAAGCCCCTGACATGGACCCACAAAGGCGTGGATGTGAACACACTGGGTTAGGATGGTTCATTCTAGCAATTGCATTGTGTGATTGTTGGAAAAGGAGTGAACCAGCCTGTCCCTGCAGTAGACCAAAGAGCAGGACAGATGCTCATCAGATCGTACCCTGAGGCCATGTAGGAAGGATCCTGCATCACTGCGTTTGCAAGTAGCAAAACAGGGACCAGCATGCTCAGCCACAATTCGCCCAGTTCAGAAGAACACTTATAGTGCCCTACTGGCTAATAGCTCGGTCATCGCTTCCCTTTTGCCTCTGGCTCAGTCTTGTTAAAGCCTCAAGTGCATGTAAGCCACTCCGCCAAATCCCCTTAGTAGAAGCAGATGCTTAGCATATACCCTTCCGTTGCTCTCCTTCTGCTCATCATCTTTTAAAAGGAGAGGACTAGAAAATGTGTCTCCTTCCTTGCCCAGACTGAGGGAGAGTGTTGTTTCTGGCAGTAAGGCTTCAGGTGGACATGCATCAGCCTTCAAAGCTGAGGGCAAACTGTTTCTGAAAGCAGGGTCTGATCTTCCAGTTCCTAATGAGCCTATAAAACACAAACAACATGTTACCATGGACAGTGAATATGGATGGACTGCTTAAAAAGAAGTGTTCCTGTACAGTGCCTGAGCCAAGAAATTACACAATATATTACTGTAGTGCGACAGTTGTGCCAAGGAGGTACTCCAGGAGACTGAGTCATTCCCGTAGATGAACTCGGAGTACAATCTCTGAGAGAAAAAGGCAAAATGAAAGAGTATCTCTCCCTACTTCCATTTTCTGTCTGTTGAGGGTAACACTTATGTCTAGAGAGGGGTACAAAGCACAACAAAACTTAACCACCCCACACTCCAGGGCTGCTCACTGCCACTGGTGCATCGCCAGGTCCTCCTTCCTTGGCAGCATGCCAGTTCGGGAAGGAGATCGGGCTGCCCTTTACTGCCTCCTCAGGCAGGTGGCCACCAATCATTTGTTGTGTGAGGATTCTCTCCACCCTGTCTCCTCATGGGATTGGGATGGGACACCTGGAGAGGCAAGGAAAGGCAGCCTGCCTGAGCATTTTCCTGGACTGGAGCGCCATTGGCGAAGGAGGACCCTGGCAGTGTGCCCACAGTGATGAGCGGAAGAGGTTAAAAGAAGTGCAGCATTTGTGGAACCGCAGGTGAGATACAACACAAAGCACGTTGTGCTCATCTTTGCTTATGTTGTCAGTTCAAATGCAATATAATGGCTCCTTTTGGGGTGTGGAGACAATGCTATTTAAATTGGCAAGAGAAGCTGGTGCCTCAGTCTACAAGAGCGCCCTCACCTTTTAACAAAAAGGTTTGTGTTCATGTTTTAAGTTGTCAGTCAGTCGTCCAGCCAAGCCCTCCTACAACCAGCCCATTCCCCTCTTCCAAATATTCACTTATCTTTTAAATCATACACAATATATACCAATGCTACTGAGCATGTTCTTTTGCCCACAGGGTCTCTTTAGTTTCATAAAACATGAGCTTCTCATCTGCAAACCTCATGGGTTCCTCAAAGCAATAGTATATCCTATTTTCCACTGGTACATTTTGATTCCCTTTATTTTGGCATTTACATCCGAGTTCACAACTGAAGGGGCAGTTTGCTCAGATTTCTAAAACTACCTAGAATGAGTTCACCCCATCTCAAAAGAGTGCTAACATAGCTACTATGAGGGGGGCATTGAGTGAGGAACATATAGATTTTTGCATATATTTTTTTTACATTACATGTGTCTGCATCTATGTATGTGAGAAAAATACAAAGAAGTGAGCTAAATTAGGGGAAAACAATAGTGTTTTTTAAATTATTAGTAGCACAGGCAGCATAGAACAGTAGGAACTTTTCTGCATCTTTTACAATATGAAAATTCTAGGGAACAGTCAACAGATGGCTGTGAAGATTCTCAGTCATCCAGATGAGGTGACCCAGAAGTTGAGCTGTGGCAACTGGACTTCTTTTCTTGTGAGATCTAAATGTTTCACTACTCATCCAAGTAGCTTCTTGACATAACACCTGGCTAGCTTCTGTCATTTTCTGCCTTAAGATATCATGATATCCTCCATCTTAGATGGCTCTAAAAAAGGAGAAGGCAAATTCCTCAACTGGTCACCTGCTTTTAGAAATGATGCTTCTATGGAACCTCTGTCTTTGGAAGCATTCTGGTTCTGAACAGGACAAATGGAAGAGGATTCTGCTTTTGCCTGCTATTCGTGTGCTTCCTAAAGGCATCTGTCTGGCACTCTGAAAAGCGGCGAAGGGGGGGGGGGTGGAACAGAAAGGTCCTTGATCTGTTCCCCCAGAGCTTCTCTTTTGTCTTGACTCTGGTTTTGTGCCTGCACATGGCTCTGCATGAGCTCCTTCTAATTCCATCAGCTGGAGTTAAAAAACCATACGTTTCCTGAATTGTGAATCATCAGCTCTGTGGACGTCTTAGGTAAATTGGATCTCTTCCTTCTTGGTACGGGCTGTCCAGCAGTTCGCACTTTTTGACCGTGTTTGTTCCTGGGATTAATGACTTCTCTCAGCTCTCCTTTCTCATTGGAAAGAAACTCTTGGAGGTGGCATGACCTCGAAGAAGGTGTAAATGACTCTTCTACTTGCGTTTCTTCGACTTTGAAGTTTCCCGATGTCCATCCATTCAGACTAATAAGGTGAAAGTAGCTCCTTCTTTCCCTGTCAACCACCAGTAAATTTCATTTTCTACCTCTAGTTCTCAGACGGGCAGTATACAAGTGACAGTTAAGCCAAGAGTCAAGTCTAGCAGTGGTATGACAACCTGTTGACCTTAATGACAGGAGCCATGGCAACACTTTTTCACAGTCGAATCTGAAATAAGTTCTCTCACCGCACATAGTCCTTCTCTATGACAATGTTAAGTTTGCATTTGGAAGGCAGTTAGGTTTCCAACTTCATAGAAAGAAAGAATAAGCCAAGAATCACTTCACTTAATTTATCTACAGCATAAATAAGTCCAACAATCTAAGTCAAAGCAGCTGTTCAGTTCAGATGTTGTATGTACACTGGTTGAGTCTATGCTTTGCATGCAAAACATAAAAAGTGCCAGCCCAGGCAGGGCTGGGAAAGAGTTTTTCCAGAAATGCTAGAGCTCCACTGTTAGTCAGTAGGGAAAATGTCACATTAAATTGTAGTCTGTCTGAGCATAGGGCATCTTTCTAGAATGTGATGAACAAGACACACAATTTTGTACTGAAGCCAGAATAGGAAAGGTGTGGCCTTTCAGATGTTGCTGGTTTATGTCTTTTATATGTAATATAACTCAGCACTGGACTGCAAAGACAATATACAGTATAACCAGTTGTGAGCTAGTGGAAATTTCTATTCATCAGCATCCGGACAGAGAGCCATATTCCCCATCTCCAAACTACAGACAACAGGGTAGATGACAACAGCAGTTGACTCTAGCTAATGGTTACTCCTTTGGGTGAATGTGCCCTAAAGCTATGATTCCTATGATTCGACGAACGCTCACCTTCCTCAGCCTCTCTCATCTTTCAGCAACTGCAGTTAGCTTTTATGTTTGCTTGTGCTGCTCGACGCTCCAAACATCTAGTCCACAGGATTCCCTGTTTGACACTGATGGGCGAAATATTTTAAATGGATAAAAATAAAATAACGCCAGTTGGGAAAGGTATGGGATGTGAATCTTGTAGGCAATACCTAAAACAGACTGTTTGTTCAAAAACTCTGAGTATATAAATTGAATAAATGAATAATAAATAAATACATTTACAGGAGGCAGTGCAGGCCAGGCTGTTCCCGAAGGGCTTTCCAGATTTCCCACTGGAGCTATGCTGTCAATGTATGTGATGAAAATCCAAAACATCCCTGTGGAGTAGGCAGGGCTCAAAGCCAAAACAGAAAAGTAGTGGGTCTGATCTGCACACCAGGCCTAAATCATCCAGCCATGGGTATAATCTCAGATAATATAAATATATCAGCATTGATTTGCAAATGTTATCCATGTTTTTGCAGACCTATGTTACACACCCAATGCCTACAATATTTGTGAGGGAGAAAATTGACAATACTGTGTCGTGTTTTATAATGCTATGCTTTTGTTTGCTCTTTGAGAACAGGCGAGTATCTACCTCTGGGAGGACACAAAGTCTCTTTTCTACCTGGTTGGGACCAAAATAGATTTTAAAAATAATTTAGCTGCTTAGGCTTGTGGCCATGATAAATCACTTTTCTGAGATAAGCCCTGCAGTGGAATAATTATCAAAGCTAGCCACTTAGCCCCCTTGAAATTGGCACCTTTGACCAGCCCTCAGCCTAGAGACAGAAAATGACATTTCATTTTCACACACAACACAAGATCTGTTTCCTAGCACAGTTTCTTGTGGCTCCGACTGCTCAAGAGGCCACACTTATAAAAGCCAAGAAGCCAGGCCACAAGCTCATAATAATTCACACCGCAATGATATTTAATAATCAATAATGTGTGTTATATTATTTAACTTGAATCAGCCTATAGAGGGTGTTTTTGGTGTTTTTTTTTTAACCATTAATCCTGACATGCAAAAACTATTGCCTTCCTGCTCAGCAGACCAGTCACACAGGTTTATGAAGCTGCGTTCTGTAAAGACACAAAAACCACTACTGTCTGTAATAATAGAAATAACTGGTTCTGTCAACTGTGTTTGTATTACATTATTTATTAGCCTCATTATTACATTATTTATTAGCCTCATTTTCTGACTTTCCTTCAGGGAGCTCAAAGAGGCAGACAAGGTTATAGCCTTACAACAAACATGTGAGGCCAGGATCCCGCAGGGTGCTTCTGCTGATGGAATTACATCCAGAAACAAAACCTGGAGGGGGCCATATCCCCTTTCTCCTTGCAGTGATCGATGCACCCTAGAAATCTGTTCCAGAGAACTGGGGAACACTCCAGAGCCAGTGGGTACCCAAAGGGTCATAGGTGAGAGGTGAGAAGTAGGAAAAGGAAAAGACATTGGATCCAGGCCAGATCTAGGGAGAGAATGGTTCCTCACGCAAAGAGCTGAGCACCAAAGACAGATTTAAATGTAGATTGCCCAGGCCTAGTCCGACGCTCCTATCACTATACTACCATACCTTTCATAGTTGGTTCTTATGCCAAGCATCCACCAAACTCGTAATGAAACCAGATTCATACATGACTAAAATGGTGTATCAATTGCCTGTGGTTGTCTTCCATCCTCCTCTGATGATGGCTAAACTGAGAACATTGCAGGGATCTGAATATGTGAAAACGTTGGGCCTAGGTGCATTGACATCTCAGAAGCTCCTTCCTATCCGTGATGCTTTTTTTATTTGCATATATAGTTGGAATGGCTAAGTCCAGCCTTACCATAGACAGAGTGAGGCCTAAAGAGTAGCAGACTAAAAAGTTCACAGATTGGTAGTTCTTATTAGATTTTTGCTGCTAGAGGTGAAGAGTGCCTGAGGTTTTTTCCATTTCCTGTGCCAAAAACGGATGGTAGATGGATGTACTATTTGCTATTCCATCTCAGATAGCAAAATGCCTTGGAATGGCCCCTAGAATCCAGATTCAACCACATGTAAAATTCTTAGATAACCTATGAATGTGAGATATATATTACAATAACTTCTCTTTTCTTCCATATTTCTTAGCTGCTTCTCATGCTAGATCTCCTTCTCTCATGCAGAGAGAAAAGTGATTCTCAAACTTTGCTCCTCCTGATGTTTTGAACATCAGTTCCCAGATATGCAAACCATCTTGGTCAATGATGAGGGATTCCTGGAGTTTAATTCTAAAACATCTAGACAGCTGTTATATAGGACAATTATTAAAAGTATGCACACACACACACACACACACACCCATTTCCAAATCCTTACTTTTCTCGCTTAAGACTTCTCCATGTGCAGATCTTTGAGGAAAGATATCCTATTTTCTTAATGGATGCCTCATTTTCTTTTACTGCCATATTTCAGTTTTCCTTCCTGATTGATCAGCTAGTTTTAACTGTTACCCTGACGTTGGCTTGGGCCCAATGTCAGTCTCAGAGTAATGACTTTGCTCCAATATTGGATAAACAGCTGCCAAGGACGATTACATGTAGTGACTCTCTTTGCCAACATGGAAAGATTAGGCTTGATGAATGTGAACCTTCCTTGTCATCCTTTCTAATTCTTCTTTATCACCAAGGGCTGCTGGAGACCCATCCATGGAGATTTCGATTCCGTTTTAGCACAGTAGATAGATGTATCCACATGCTACACCTGCTCATAACTGGCATGGCCACATCTCTCATTTTTAGACTTGGAGTGCATTTGCTGAGCTTGAGCACCTCTTCCCAGTGACTGCTTTAGTATTACGCAACAGCTTCTGTGCAGAACATAAATTTGATCTACTTGTCTTATCTTGGCATAACTTGCAGCAGATTAGCAAAGATCCAGTTCCCAACTCTTTCACGATACAACATGACTTTCCCTTGTACTCTAAATAAAACTGTTAATAAGGAAAGTTACGAATGTCCAGGAACAGATATTGCAGTAGTAGAAATACGGTCTCCCTTCAATTGTGAGTTTCAGAGCATAATCCTTGGCTCATAATGCTTTACCTTCAATAGCACAATCTGATACAAGTCAGTTCAGAGCTAAGTCTCATTAGGTCCACCAGGGCTTACTCTCAGCTAAGAAGGTACGGTAGGACCCCCGTATCCACTGATTTAGTTATCCACGGTTAGCCAGAAAGCAAGTTATTGTTACAAACAGCCAAAGCAAGCTATTGTTACAAACAGCTGCTGTAAAGCAAGCTATGGTCACAAATAGCATCTGTAAAGCAAGCTACTGTCACAAACAGCAGCCATAAAGCAAGCTACTGTCACGAAACAGTAGTTTGGAGGTGGATAGGCAGGTGTTCTCTCTTATCCACAGTTTTCTTTATCCACGAGAAGGGCTGGAACCAACCCCCAGCGGATATCGGGGTCCTACTGTACTGGTATGTAGTTTAAATGTGACTTCTAGTTAACCTCCCAATTGATAGAATAGCTTCTGACACCAGAACAGGGAGGGTTTTTTTTCCCTATCCCAAGTACCCACTGCATCCTAAATAATATCAATTCCAGAAAGCTGAGGAACTCTCTGACAGAGAGCTATAATGGCAGGCTAGAAAGAGTTCTGCTTATATACCTCCCCATACCATTTCAAGTAGTCTCTGGGCGGTTTACAGTTTAATTATGCAGGCTACACATTGCTCCCCGCCCCTAGCAAGCTGGGTACTCATTTTACTGACCTCGGAAGGATGGAAGGCTGAGTCAACCATGAGCCGGCTACCTGGGATTGAACCCCAGGTCGTGAGCACAGTTTTTCATGCAGTACAGGCATTTAACCACTGCACCACTAGGCGTGTGGTGCCTGATGTCAGGAGTTCAATTTCCCAGTGAGCCTTGTAGAAGAGACAGCAAGTTACACATTCCCAGAGTATCCCCAGAACAAGGAGGTGGTAAACCACTTCTAAATACTTTGCAGATACAAAAATGCTGAAAAGGATTGCCATAAGTTGAAATCAACTTGATCACAAGTAATTACTATTGCTAAGGGGCTGCTAGATGAAGAGGAAAGGAAGTCACACAACACTGTTCCCTCACTCCTCCCTTTGTGCTTACCTTGGGTGGCAGGATCTGGTAGGTAGATGTTGGGATTCTTCTGCAAACACAGGAGATTCTCCAAGCAAAGGCAGTTTGTAGACTGAATGGGATATGATCTCTCACCGCCTGGGGGGGTATCCCCACCCATTCTGGTCATGATGAGCCTTCTACATTTGTGATTTTGACATCTTCCCATTCTTGACATTGATGATGATGATGATGATGATGATGATGATGATGATGATGATGATGATGATGATGATGATGATGATGATGATGATGATGATGATCTATCAAGTCAGTTCTGACTTATGGCAACCCCTTTCAGTTTTTTCCAGGTAAAGAATACTCAAAAGTGGTTTACCATTCCCTTCTTCTGGGGGGTACTCTGATACTGTACAGCAGGCATGTCCAAACTTCGGCCCTCCTGATGTTTTGGACCACAACTCCCAGAATTCTAACCTTAGATTGCCAATGGCAAAGGACTGTGGGAGTTGCTGTCCAAAACATCTGGAGGGGCGAGGTTTGGTCATGCCTGCTGTACAGCTTTCCCAAGGCCATACAGGCTCACTCTACTTGCAGGTGGGATGGTGAGGAATTGAACTTCCCAACCTCTGGCTCTGCGGCCAGATACTTAAACCACTGAGTTATCCAGACAGCTTATAATACATGCAAATGTCACATTAGATGGATAAGAAACACTTTGATTCTTCTGCTCCTTCCCAGTATAGTCTTCAGACCAGCTTGCACTATTTTTCTGAGAAATGGGACATGCACAATCCTTCTGATAACATGGGTGCCCAGGTTTGGGTCTAATAAAACATAAGCATGCTGAGTACCAAGAACACATGGCTAATTACTTTTGGACGCTTTGAGCAGAAACATGCCTTCAGATGGAGGACTGGTACTGCTGCTTCCAGTCAAAAGACATTGCACTTAATTCTATCTCCCTTCCTCCTTCCCCAGCCACCCTCAAACAAACTTTCTGTAACAGGAAAAGAGACAACAGAACCTGTGGAGAAACCTGAGAGAGTTACAAAAGGATGACAACATTGTCCAGATCCAGCAACTGAGACTGAGAGAAAGAGCAATAACATGACTGGAAGCAGCATGACAGGTGGCAGAATCAAAGATTCCTGTATCCTGAAACCTGTTCCTTTTCTCTGATAAAATAAATGCATAACCTGCACCTACCCTGTCTTGGAAAATTGTCCTCTTCAGTGTTACAAGCCTCTGGCCTGGACCTTAATCAGGAGCGGGGAAGAAGATATTTGAAGAAGATATTTGAGACGACAATAGGAAAAGAAATGCCTTTCACATGAAATGTAATTATCTTGCCCTCGTGTCACAGTTTGAGAACCTGTGAGCCTCCAAATGGTCTTGAACATTATCTTAGCGAAACACTGATTGTGCCTCCGAGGGCGGGTGGCTGCTTACAATCTAGTGACACCTTGAGGGCCAGATTATTTGCAAGCCTTTGCTTACAACGTGGTTTTGTACACAACTATTAGCAGCGAGACGGGCATGTAATTAGTCTGTTTCAGCAAAAAGGAGAGACGATGTCTGATTATTGTGCTACCTCAAAGACAAACAGGTTTCTTTTCTGTGTGATAACGTCTGTGGATAAATATCTGCGGCCTCCGACATAGGAAGTATGCCTTGTGCAGGTAGGTGATGATCATCATAATTATCACCATCGTCTACATTCTATGCACCATAACGAGTGAAGGGATGTAAGGCAAAGACTGTGATCACATGGCTGGCAAGAGACACACCAGAGGTCACTAGAAAGGGTCACTTGAATGGCAGTGGTCTTCCTTGTCCAGCCAGCCCGAAATAAAGAGACGAGAGACGTTTTAGGATTAAAAATGGGCCACAATTTATTAATATCTTATTGTACTAATTGTCCTACTGTTTAGTCTTTAACGGGGGAACCTGAACAGGGCAAGTGGCACTGGGAGCATTTCCCCATAACCAAAATTGGGTAGTACCCCCCCACACCAATAGAGTTACAGGCAGCCCTTTGCCAATCTGTATGTAAAGGATCATAAATCAGTATTTACTGTCCTTTCTATTTCTAAGCCTAATGTGGGAATTTAAGGGTTGCCCTCGTACTAAGTTGTATTTCCTCCTATTTCCCTAAGTAACTTACCTCCACTTGCCCTTACTGCCAAGTGTGACCTGTGACATTTAGGTGGATCCCCATAGCAAAGAGAATGGGATGGGCAAAAACACACCGCCGCTCAAGGCCAATCAGAGCAGCAGCCAAAAATTCCCATCCGGCCCTTCCATGTCCAACTGATCTCATTCTCCTCATGGGGAGGGCGGGTGGGTGAGTGTGGCCAGGAGACAAAGACCCCTTTGAGGGGCTGCTAGCCCATTACCTAGAGGCTATTCCCAGGGGTCAACTGACCAGTAGTCAGCCTCTGGCCAATCTTGCCAGCTGTGCTGGCAGTGCCCGATTGGCTGGCCTGGCAGCTGGCCAGCCTGTCTCTGTCGGGCGGGGGACAAAGAAGCCCATCCCAGGAGAAGCCTGGACAAAGCCCCCTTAGAGTGACCTGTCTGCTAGTAAATCACCCCAGCAGAGAGTCAAAATGTAGAAGCCCTCGTGCGGGATCAAAAGGGTTCAGCTTCAGGATGGATTGGGGGCAGGCAGGAGTGCATTTTCCCATGCGCCATCTACTTTCTGGCAAAAAAAGATTGCACCAGAACCCAGCATGAGATGACAAGGGACAGTTGCATGCCTAAAGCCACCATATAAATTCCTATAGAAGAGAAAATATCTTGCCTCACAGCTCCAGCTACACATTGGCTGCATCATAGGGAGGTGGGTCTAATCATCAGATGCAGCAAGCCAGAACCTGAGGGCAGTTGTTAGAGGCATTTCTTTGGTTGATATGGAAAAAGAGGGTGACCCATGATGGTCTGTTGTCTAACCCAACAGGGTACCAATTATGCTCAGTGCAGTGAGACCATTAGTATGGATTGCAATACAGCTGGAGCTCATATTTTTGTTGAAATAGGCACAATTTAGCCATTTTGGACTTTAAAACTCCCAGAATTTCAGAGCTAGTAGTAGCCATTCTCCAAACTGGGGCAGTGGATTCTGTGAGCACCCAAAGCCAGGTTTTCTAGACTCTAGAAATATGTAACAATTGTGATGACCTGTAGACTTATCATAAGGGCATATCAGGGGCAAAAGGGGGGTTGGTCTTGAAAGACAACCTTCTCCAACAGGGTACAGTACCTCAGCCAGATTGGCAAACTCTTCAGCCCAACACATTCCGGAGAAGAATGTTGTTGGATGCTTTACAGGTGAGGTTTTTAAACTTGGTTGTGGCCAAACAGAGGCAGCAGAAGAGGCTTACCTTATTTCAGAGAATTCCTCTGCAGCAGAAGGATCAAGGTCCAACTTTGATGACCTATGAAGGGGTTTTGGAGAATTTTCTTCTGTTGCCTTTGCTAATTTGGGGATGGGTGGGATCAAAGTGGCACCCAACGACCTTCTTGGGCTCTCAACATGGTCCTGTGGGGGCCAGAAAGAAACATGGTAAAAAAAAAAAACCTGAAATTTGAACAAAATGCATCCTTCATTCTCAGCTGTATACAGTATATGTATTTCATTTATATCTTGACCCTTTCCCAAGCAGCTTGGAAGAATCATGTAGCACAAAACTGCTTTGAATTCTAGACACATATCTCAGGATGCACCTTGCCTGTGGAAAGCTAACATCTCAGGGGAGGAGGAAATGGAGGAATGGGAATGAATGAGAGGACAGCAGTGTAGAAACAGAGTTAAAGACACCTGGAAGGGCAGCAGATGGGAATAATGTTTCACTGATTTTTGTTTTCGTTTTTTTTTTAAATCAACACTGGGTGCAGTGGTAGTCCCGAAGCATAAAATATTTCTGTCTGTTGAAATATTTGGTTGAAGAGGGGGGAAAATAACTTTTTGTGTTACACCAAACCCTCTAGGAAACAGAGATAGAAGAGAGCTCTGTAGGCATGAAAATGGTATTATTTCAGCCAGAATCCCTAACCGGTTGAGCTTTGCAGTGTGAGAGCTCCCCCATCTGTCTTTGCTCTCTTCTTCGCCAGTAGAAATTCAGCACGCTGGGCCTTCTCCTCCCTTGGCTTTATTTGAAAAAATTACTGGAATAAATTTAGATCACACTCTCCAGAATGTATCTATTATTCCTGCCAGACAGCCTTGAGCTCTGGCCAATTTCGCAACTCCTTCGACCTTCCATCAAAATTGGCTTCTCAGAAGTCTATTAAATTTTTTGCATTGCTGCTCCTCCTGCTGGCCCTCACCAGCTTCTCTGGCTAGATGATAAGGTGTGATCACCGGATTCTTGATCCTCTCCAAATGTCACTTAATAATTTGTGTCGTATCTAACGTACCACAAGTTATTAACTCCAGAGGAGCTTCATATCTCATTGACCATGCTACACAATGACTGTGCTGAATAAAATACACATGTTCTTTGTAAGGGATGGTTTCTGTGTCAGGAACAGACTTCTAATGCAACATCCCTCGCCCACTGAAATAAAAGGGGGGTATATAAAAAGGCTACAGCCCCCTAATGAAAAAAATAAGACAGCAGTGCCTGACAAAAATCATCTTGCCAAGAACTTTACGTCTAAAGTTAACTTCCTGGTAGACAGCATCTTGCCATATCTGGACTTTTGTTAATTGCCTTGAAGAAGTGAATTTATTCATGAAAGCTTGCAATTTTTTTTAATAGAGTGGCCTATATAGGTAGGTATCATCTATAGCCTAATGTTGCATTTGGATTTTGTAATGGCTGTACAGTTTCAGTGGAGGAATTATGAGGATACCAAGAAAGAGCCTCCCACTCCCATATACCAAGAAGGCAGCACATGGACTTCAACACCAGCAGAGGAGGACTGCAGCCACTAGGTAATATTCTCTTTTCTTTAATCAGGCCCCATTTGGCTATATCAAGTGGGTTTACTAAATTACAGTAATATCTTGGTTTAAGAGTGTTTTGCAAGACAAGCAAATGTTTATGCTAAATTTTGCCTTGGCCAACCATCAATGTCTTGCAATACAAGTGCTCAAGCAGGTCACATGATCACAAATGAGCCAATGGTGGCTGTCTTTTTTCCCCGTGCTATAGATTGTCAGTGATTGTCTGGAATGTTCCATCCCAGGAAAGCCTCAAAGCAGAGGGAGGAGCGAGGAAAGGAGGTGTCCCTTGAATCACCCACGTAAGTTTTCAAAGGTGAGTGTAGGACACACACACACACACACACACACAGAGAGAGAGAGAGAGAGAGAGAGAGAGAGAGAGAGAGAGAGTTGTTTTAAACATCCTTTCTTATTTTTCAAACCATTTCTAGTTATGGGGCAGCTAGTCAAGTGTGTGCATATGGCTACAAATTGCACTTTATTATTGTCACATTAAAAACAGAATAAAATCCAGTTGTTAGTCCCAACCAGAGCAGATTCCACAGCCAGGTACTTAAACTATGGTGTGGGTGTGGACTTCTAGCCAACTTTTTTGTGAGTTTAGGGATTTTGTGCACACAGTATGTGGTTTGTGGGACCCCAGAATGAATCATCTCAGTTTCCATTATTTCTTATGGGGAAATTTGCTTTGATATAAGAGTGTTTTGGTTTACAAGCATGCTTCTATAATGGATTATGCTCATAAACCATGGTATTACTGTATACCCCAATCTCAAAAGTTATCCATGAAAACTTGCACTGATTTTTTATGCTTTGTTATCACCTGTAGCCTAGTCTTGCATTTGTATTCCTCACACAATTAATGGACCAATAAAAGACGCCTGTCATAGGTTTTCTGGCCCATAGAAATGTTTGTGTAATTAGGTTGATGATACTCCATCCCCCAATGATGCCCTTCAGCAAGTCTTCATTTAAGAGGCAGAAGAACAGATGAGTAGAACAGGAACTTATTTCTGACCCTTTGGCCTGGGGAAATTATATGGGAAGCAGAGGGGAGAGTACATTTCCATTTCTGTACACCACTACCAAGGAGGTAGATATATAGCACACTGGCATCAAGGTCACATATTGTACTAGATCGGGGGTCTGCAACCCGCGGCTCCGGAGCCGCATGCGGCTCTTTGGAACATTTGCCGCGGCTCCGGGAGGGTTCAGAAATTTCAATACAAAGGCGCCGAATCTCGCGAGGACAGCCTGTCCCACAAGGCGGCGCGAAGCCAAGCGCAGCCACACTCTCGCGCTCTACCTTCCCGCGCGCTCCCTCTTCTTCAGAGCAAGAGAGAGAGGGGGGGAGGCGTGGTGGAAAGTGCCCCCCGAACGGCAGCCTTTTTTCTTTTTTTTAACTTCAAGAAAACCTCCCAGATCTGGACTGTTGCCTCCCCCCACCCCAGAAAAAAAGACGGGAGGAGAAAACCCTCCTTCCTTCCTTCCCCCCTTCCCCTTCTTTTCTTGCTTGGGTGTTTGGTGGGAGGGGGAAGAAGCGACATGTGTGTGTGTGTGTGTTGTGTATGTGTGCAACGTGGAGGAAGAGAAAACCCTCCTTCCTTCCTTCCCCC
>JAHTLZ010000275.1:22670459-22692034 GCA_023846285.1 Phrynocephalus versicolor
TCCTTCCTTCCTTCCCCCCTTCCCCTTCCTTTCTTGCTTGGGTGTTTTGCTCCAAAAATGCGGGGGAGCGGGCGCGCGCGCAGGGCGTGTCTCCACGAAAAAGAGAAATAGAGATTAGAAATTCCCCTCCTCTCCCTCCTGTACTATTTTTGGAAGATTTTTAAAAACTGCCCCCCCCCCCAAAAAAGTGGAAGCGGTGTGGGCACAACGCACTCGGGCTGTGCTTCCCTCCTCCATGGAGGGTGGGGGCGAGAGGAGGAGAAGGAGGAGGGAGAGATGGAGTGTGTGTGGGGGGGAGTCAGACCATGGCTGCAGGATCCGGGCAGAAGGCAGCGAGGGCGGAATGGGAACCTCAAGAAAGGCGGTGTGGGGAGGGGGCCACGGCTAGTCTTCTCTCTCCCCCCCCCGCCGCCACCGCCCTGCTTCCTTGCCCAGTGCTGTCAGTTCTGGCCCAACAAGCAAGGGGTTGGTGGCGGCGGGAGCGAGGAGGGGAGGAGCGGCGGCGGCGGCGGGGAGGCTAGAAGCAACAGAGGAAGTCGGCTTTTCTTTTTCCTGCGCGAGATCAACTTGGCAGTCGAGGGACGCGGCGTGACAGCTAGTTCAAGCCCGCCCCCCAGCCCGAGGAGGGGTCTCTCTTATTAGACTTCCAGCAGCTCCCTCCTGGAGTCAGCCAGTTTCGGCGGCGGGGTGGGGGCGCCGGGCTCAAGTTGTTCAGGGGCCCCTGGCCACCCGGGGAGGCCAACGGCGTGCCACCTGGCTCAAGAAGCTGAGCCGAGCCGAGCGGAGCGCCTGTGTGCCTGCCTGCTTGTCTCGCTCACTCTCGCTCTCTCCGAAAGCCCGCCAGCAGCTGCCTTCCGCTCCATTCCAACACACAGAACGTGCCTCCTGCGCGCCCACCCACCCCCCAGCCCGACCCTCCCCGAGGCTGGTGGACACACAGCCGCCCCAGTTGTGCGCGCGGGAGAACTTGTGGCAGGTGCGTGCCTTGATGGAAACCCTCGGGGACAGGGTGGGGGAGTGGGGGGAGGCGGCGGCGGCTCGGGCTCGCCCGCTCGCTCGCTCTCCCGGCACCCAAAGTGCCGAAGAAGCAACTTTTATTTGCTTCCTTCTCAGAAGCCCTTCAGGGGTGCCCGGAGGAGCTGCAGCCGCGGGCTCTCCTTCCCACCCCACCCGAGCCCGCTGCCGGGGCGCAGCGTGTCCGAGGAGCGCGCGAGGGAGTGTGTTGCTTGCGAGCGCCCAAAAAGCCAGGAGCGAGGGGAGGGGGAAATATATTTGCAGTGTTATATTTGTTTTAAATGTTGCAATGGTTTTGCGGCTCCCAGTTTTTTTTTCCCGTCAGAAACGGGTCCAAGTGGCTCTTTATGTCTTAAAGGTTGCAGACCCCTGTACTAGATGATACTGCAAGGCGTTTATTATATTTTCATTCAAATCATGCAAGAATGAACCATAATCTCCTATAGCCAATCCAGTTCTGCATTTCCTGGGATCTTAAGAAGACAAATAACCAATTAAAAAAAAACATAAAAGCAGGAAGTATTTGAATGCCTTCACCTGGAAATTAACCTAGGACCACGCTGAAAAAAAGGTAGGCAGTATGCACACTAGTCAATATCCTATTCCTGGTCCTAACTAAAATGGGCCCATTGACACAGTGTTGACTTCATGGTTGAGTCATTGAGTTTACTCTTAGTTACATCTAGAAAAGGCCACTGGCCATTACCTCCAATGAACAGTAGAAGCACTTGAGAAACATGTGCTTAATGGTTTGGTAACTGATGCAGAGTGTAAACACTGGTGGGTGTCTATCTTCAGCATGAGCCAGTGAATATGGACTGCACAGCAAAATCATAACCAAATTGGTCAATGCCCACTAGTTCCTAATGGGTACGTTTGACTCAGCTAGAGAACTGGAGTATTGGCAGAAACAAATTTCTAGTGGATCAGTTCTATTTAGCAGTTGAAAAGTTACTTTGTTCGTTCAGGGGTCCCACAATCCTGCATCCATATGGTTAATCTACTGCAAATTAAGATAACGAGCTGTAAGAAAGCAACAAGCTCACAGGCTGTCCCAAGCTGGCAAGAAAGCTTTCCCTGGCACTTTTACAGGCTGAAATCACAGTTGTTCACACACACAAAATGTTTAATTCTCCTAGGACACTGGAAGTGTCCACACTAGAGATGGGCACGAACTGTGGATCGGTATTTTACCACAAGTTGGCGAATCAGGCCCACCGGTGCTATGCAGGTGCATTGGATACCTGCCTTCTTCCATGAGTGGCCACTTAGAGGAGGAGACAGGGCATAGATGCCTGTGGGGCAGGGAATACAGGACTGTGGTGTGACACCTGTGGGCCCGATCCACGGAAAATGCCAAAGCAAGGTTCATGCCCATCTGTAGTCTACACAGCAGATGCCCAAATTAGGCACTGTTCTCCATCTAATACACCATACCTTTCTCTGCCATCATCCTCGCCCTTTTCCTTCCCAGCTGTCCCTCTTATTTTCTGCAGTTCACAAAATGACACAGTCCTGTACAAGACATGGCCACTTCTGAATGAATGCGGCATCACTTGTCAGATGTAGTGCTAAAGCAGTAACATCTGAAATAATGTTTAGAATTCATTCTTTTAGATTGGTGTCAATCTTAGGAGTATGAGCTGGGGTGGGAGTGGGAGTGGGAGTGCTGTTGAACCATCACACCCTGCCCAATTGAAGTTATCACCTTCAGTACAATTGGGACATGCCCTGACATTGCCTCAATGGTGATCGTACAAGCCAGAAAGTGAGACAAAACTTTGCAAGCGGTAAGGTAAAGCAAAAAGTTCTGCTTATATACTGCCCCATACCACTTCAAATAGTCTCTGGGTGATTTGCAGTTTTTATTATAGTATGCAGGCTACACATTGCCCTCCCCCCCCCCCACAGCAAGCTGGGTACTCATTTTACCAGCCTCAGAAGGATGGAAGGCTGAGTCAACCATGAGCCGGCTACCTGGGATTGAACCCCAGGTCGTGAGCACAGTTTTAGCTGCAGTACAGGCATTTAACCACTGCACCACGGGGCTCTAAAAAGCAAAGCAAAGCAAAACAAAACAAAAACCTTAGCTCTGCCTGCCAAACAACAAGTGCTGAATACACATGGGAAAAGGCCATGGCTACCAATGATTAGATTTACATCATGTAGTCCTTGATGGGTGTGTAGGGACACATCAAAATTAACACTGAGAATTCCAGCCCAAACAGTGGGACAAATCCCCATTTGGTCATGCTTGAAATTAAATGCAAGTCGGTACAACAAGAACACAGAGTATCCTTGCTGCAAATAAAACATTGCATCTCACTTTTTGATAGCAGAAATACAACATGAACCAAAATCCTTGCAGAAGCATATATTCCTCAAATGCTGCTATGTATTATTCTCTCTGCTGGTTAGCACCTGTTGTGTGGCTCCTCTTGATTCTGAGTGATCCGTTCCCGCTCCCAAGCAACCTATGCCATTCTCTGACATTTTCTGTTCTCTTCCATGGACTCCATTTGCCTCTGGGGACGTAGGAATACTTTGAATGGGAGGCATAGGTTTAGAAGTGATCAAGAGTCTTTGAGAAGCAGATCTGGAGATGGCTGGTTTCAAGGCTTGTCCTTTGGGACCAGCAGGTTCAAGGAAGCCTGCATTGTGAAAGAAAGGGAATGTGACATTTCACAGTGGGAAAACTTGCATCCTAATTATCAGTGTCAGTATCTCTGAAATTTGATTATATGTTTAGCACATATTTATTTGTTTGCAGTGGTATCTCCTGAAGTTGTGAAGGACAGTTTCTTGTACAATAAGATTTCCCTCGCTGACCTATCCTTGATTTAGCATGCTGTTTTCATGTTGTTCAGTAGTCTGGATACCAGCGCACAAATCTCTCGAGATGTTCCATTTTGAGAGGCAGAGAGGAAGATTAATATTCAGGAACAAGCATTCCTATTAATATCTACTCTGATTTGCAGCTACATTGAGAAGATCCTACAAAGCATTGTTAGAAAGAGTCAGGTCTGCTGGAAACAACCTCAAGACATGAACATGCATTTGTGGCAGGCAGGTGCTTTCTTCCTCTCCAGGAAATTGCATGCCCACAGTCACCCTGCAGTGGTCTTCTTTGTCTTTCATGAAAACAGTTTGCTGGTAGCGAAATCCCTTCTATAATTATAAATTCCTCAAACAGGATCCATAGGACAGATATACTGTATCTGAAACAAGCAAGAAATGGGCATTCTCCCCCATTGGAAGTAGAGGAGAAATATCTCCAGTCTATAGCAATATTGGAAGGCAACCCAAAAATCATACAGATTGGTGTATCTGAGTGGTGTCCAGAAGAGAAGCAGAGAATGAGTTAAGGCTTTTCCACACATTATATTTTTCAGTGTACCTTTAAAGCTTTGATGTGTGCACTTAAATGCATTTGCCATCTGCAATGAATAGTTGCGTTCAGCCTCAGGCATCATGCAGAAAGAGCCAAGGCTGCTTGTGGTATCTCTGTTGCGTGTGTGTGTGTGTGTGTGTGTGTGTGAACACTCATTTGTTATCACAGCATTGAGAAGCAGCCCTAAGTGTTGGATCTGGAAATGTTTGGCATTGATCAGCACAGGGAAAACCGGCCCAAGCTGTATGCACTGATGGCTAAAGATCATAACATCACCTACTGGCATGTTGATTGCTAAACCTGCTCTTCACAGTACATTTATTTAATCGCAACTCTTTTGACTTTCAAATAGTCTTCTTGGAAGAAATCCACAACAGTTTTCAGTCCAAGTGCTTTTGATGGCATATGCTGCCACACTGATTGATCGTTTTGTATGACAATGGTAAATTTTAACCATTCTGCATCTGTTCAGTTTGATATTCTAGCTTCACTGCACCTTCAGCTTTAGAACTGAATGGATAAACAATATTTTTGTAGTTTTAGAGTTTTTTCCTTTGTATTTTTTGTAGACTACAATGCCTAGAAACGTTTGCATCCCTTCTTAGAATTTAGGACCAGCTGTTTCTGCCTCTTGGTTTCACAGGGGAAGTTGCTATGGCTCAGATTTAGTTATCCACCATAAAATGAGAATAACAGCAACCTAGCCAAAAAGATTGTTGCAAGAAAGCCAAACTGGTTGAAAGCTTATTCCACAAAGGATATCACCATCCTCACCACCACATTGCCAGAGCCCATGTGCAAGTACCCATCATACCTTTATTAGATGCAAGTGTGCCCTCTGACATTCGCCTCTTCTTGAGCTTGTCCTTGATCTGTGCAGTCTCCAAGGCTGCACTGCAGACCTCCTGTTCATTCCGGTGCTGCCTTGGCTGGAGGCTGGATGACTGGGGAGACTCTTCCATGCCAGCACTATTTCTAGCTTGCTTCTGAAGGCCTTTTGCACTGTCCCCGCTCTCCAGAGGAGAAGAGTCAGGAGATTCCCCCTTGCCTCCCAACAGGCATGATTGCTTCTTTAAAATCGAACGGAGAGATGCTGTGTGGCAATTTAACAAGACAGGCAGAGTTATTCAACCAACTCATGAACAGAGGAATCCACTGCAGCGAAAAATTGTGCTCAAGACCCAGGGTTCAACCCCAGGTAGCCGGCTCAAGCTTGGCTCAACCTTCTATCCTTCCAAGGTTGGTAAAATGAACACCTAACTTGCTGGGTATGTGCCTGCACATGTGCAATGTGTAGCCCGCATAATTATTGGTAAACCACCCAGAGAGTGCTTTAAACACTATGGGGTGGTATATAAGCAGTACACTTTTTTGTTTTTAGTCCATTACTCTGTGCACTATACCACATTGGGAATCATTTTGACAGTTAGTTGCAGGTATATAGTACTGCTGCTTTGCCTAATGCTTATTGTAGGGTAAGCTACAAGTGACAAGACCAAAAAGTGTGAGATACTTGTTTATGAAGCGTATAACATTGTCCCATTAATAAATACTCTTTGAATGACTAACAAATGAAGACAGATTGTTTGCCAACATATTTCTTTGTCCATATTCTTTAATCTTGTTTTGGAAGGGGGGAAATCTAATTTTATTATAAAAACAGATCCAAACTGGGTTGCACATTGGCTGCACAACCTGGAGTCTATCACTTTCCACTAGAGATGGGCATTTCATTTCGGAAGGGGTGTGGTCCCACAACAGAAACGTGGCAGTACAGCTGCAGTTTGTAACTGGAATCCAGCCTCTGGATCATAAGCAAGCACTGACTTACCTTTGGTTGGGTTGCACTGGTGAAACTCCAATCAGGAAGAAATCTCTGATATGACATCTTTCCTTCTTGCTGGCACTAGCCAATCAGGAGCTGTGAAAGGACATGCATCATCCCACCTCCCTGTCTGATTGGCCAGCGCCAGGAAGAAGGAAATATGCCATGTAGGATATTTCTTCCTGATTGGAGTTTCGCCCACGCAACCCAAACGAAGGTAAGTCAGTGGCTGATTTTGTTCCGGAAGCTGGATTCTGGTTCCAACCTGCAGTTGTGCTGCTGTGTTTCGTTTTTGGAACCAGACCCCTTCTGAAATGAAACACCCACCTCTACTCCCTACTACACAAGCAAAGGACAGGTTTTCTTCATGGAGGGATTGTTTGCTAAACAATAACACTTATTCCAGCAACATGCTTCTCAGTTAATACACCAGCAAGATTGCACATAGCAAATCTTATTCCAACCTAGATCAGAAATCACATGCAG
Source organism: Phrynocephalus versicolor (assembly GCA_023846285.1). Taxonomy (NCBI): domain Eukaryota; kingdom Metazoa; phylum Chordata; class Lepidosauria; order Squamata; family Agamidae; genus Phrynocephalus; species Phrynocephalus versicolor. Next base: position 22,677,176 of record JAHTLZ010000275.1, read on the forward strand.
GTTTACCCCATCCTCACCATCATTTGCTGGCACCCATCCATTCCCATGCAGGTGCAGACCAGAATCCATGCCTCCTCCTATTAGTGCTCTGCATCCAGGCTTTGCCTGGGGAATGTGCCCACGATATAGTGCAACAGGAGCTCCATACGTGGCTGGAAAATGGACAGCATGAATAACAGCTAGAGGGATAAAAGTCAGCACTAATTTGTTATGGAAAGGTGGGCTCTAAATGTAATGAGTAAATAAATAAGCTATTTTTTCCTAATTCCTCTCTGCCTAAAAGTATATGCAGAAATTATTATTAAATCACTGGTACAACAAGAAATGGAAATACCAAAGGTGTGACATTTGCTGAATTGTTGTATGGAATTCATCCATGCTTCCCTGTAGAAATCTTTCTGCTTTAAGAAGATTACATGATTGTACTAAAATTCAAACAATAGTATATTATTGCAGGGGGATATAAGTTGTCGTGTAGGTCTAAAACCAGTATTTCTGAGCTCTGCCTCCAACATCCTGGCCAAGAAGCACGTATGAAGACATTCTCTTCCAAGCAAACCTTGCTCATACAACTAAGCCTTCTTGGTGCATTTCTACATCCTTAATTATTCAGACCTGACTTCTGACGTGCAGTTGAATGCTGTTTCTGGTTTATAGCAACACCTTGAAGCCAAGTCCTTGGCTTATTTGGGGCTGCTGCTTGTAGTCCATCTCTAACATACTGCATATTTTCTCTTCTGTAATCTTGGCATGCAGACTTCAGGTCAACATGAACTGTAAAAAATGACCTGGGATTATTAATGCTCACTGAGCCAGCTGTCTACAAACTGACAAAACCATTCAAATGAAATTGGATGCATGTGTATAATCACTGTTCCATGATTATTATCTGCCTTTCCTCTGCACTTTTTGAATTTCCCCTCCCATTACACATGCACACAGACCAACATCAAATCTAAGGCTTCTCCTGAGCATCCCCAGCTAAAATTTGCAGGTGAGGGTAAATAATTACAGAGGCCATGATTTACAACACTATGGTAGGGTGTTGTAGGGTGTGGGGGGGAAACAACACAAACTTTTCTCATGTCTTGTCAGGCTGCAAGAGAACTCTTGCTCACATAACTGTTGATAAATGCTATTGAATGACGATGTCCAATAGCAAGAGTTGGTTGTGATGCTTTAAAATGCAGAGGCAAGTGTGTATGTGTGTAAAACAACCTCAACCCTACGTACATCTTTTCTCCAGCAATGCAATGCCATTGCTATTCCAATCGCAACATTGCTTACAAGCCAGCCAGTGATTTTATCTTATCTGCTGTCACCAATAAAAGCATTTGGGAAGGGATTTTCATGATGTGTTCTGATATATTTATGTCCCCTGAGACAAATCTCAAAGAAAGAGCGTTCTTTGTAAATATGACAATGGAGCAAAACAGAAAAGGATTTTACCTGCTGTAAAATCATCATGTGTTGCCATGCGTAGCGGTACAGAAGCACCCAGGACAGCTTTACAGCCAAAAGACCAGAGTTCCTCTGTCTCTGCCCTGTGCCCACGGACACGGTCACATCTCTCTCATGACACCCAAAGGTCTGCACAGAACAACAGCAAAAATGTTGTGGGCAAAATGTTACTCTGTCAAAGAAAAGCTTAATTTCTTTCCTGTTTGGGAAACTTTTCTTTTTTGAACTACAGTTCCCCAAATCACAACTGGAGGCCACCGAAAAGAATCTGAAAAGAGCAGCCTTTCTCACGTAGTCCACAAATATCAACCTTTCGTATCTCTGTGGCATCCATTATGTTCCCACTGACATAATACCGATTCCTTTGATGTATTTCTACATGGTTTTATTCACATTTTGTTTTATTGCATAGATTTTGTCTTTTTTTACTAAATGCACCACTATAAGGTCTTATTGTATGGAACTTAATATTTTAGTATAATGTCAGATTTGGTTAACAACCATGAATAAAGAATTCATTCATTCATAGATCTATCTTTCTTTATTTGCACCAGAACATTGTGCGAACTAAAATTACAAAACAGAGGCAAATTTAAAAGCAAATTAAAACAAGATATTTAGACCAATTTTGACTGGAAGCAAGCTACTTCAACTGGGGGAGGGGCATAGAAGGACCCTCCCTGAAGAGCAGAGAAGCATTGCAAGTATACTTGGGCATTTCCCTGAGCAATGGCATGCAGGTGGCCTGTCCTTCATTTTCAGAAGGGTTCCCTATCCCTACACATCAAAAAATTACATGTACAGTGTAGGTGGTGGGCACCATCTTCGGTGAAGTCAGTATAAGAGTTTCTCTTGCTGTGGATGTCTATAAAAAGCATAATGAGACACCTATAGGCTGGCCTTCATGTAAGCCATCTCTGTATCAACAGAAACACAGAGCTGGTGGGGGACATTTGGAACGTACAATGGGACGGCAAGGATTGCCATGTAAGTAGACAAATATGCGAAAACTGAAGCACAGATTATTTCTTTATGGATGAGGCTATTTCTCCTGGCCCTCTTTGGGGAGGGGGGCTCTAATGCCTTCCATCCCTGTGAAAGATGACCGCTATCCTGCACGATCTGTATGCCATGTTAAATGGAAGCAACAATTCAGAAGAGCAGGTGTCCTCCATTTGAAAGATACAATTGACGTATGGAGCTGGTGGGATAGCTCAGTGGTTTAGGTGTCTGGCGGAAGAACCTGAGGGTTGGAGTTTGATTCCCTACTGAGACCTCTGGGAAGTAAAGCCAGCCTGTGTGACCTTGGGCAAGCTGCACGATCCCAGGGTGTCTCCGAAAGAAGGGAACAGTGAATCACTTCGGATTACTCTCTGCCTGGAAAACCTGAAAAGGCTGACCATAAATCAGAATTGATTTGGCATCATGTTATTAGCATCAATTCCATTTGAAACACTCTTCAATCCAGTTAGAGATGAAGAAGCCCAAGAAGGACCTTGGGGTTGCCTATTTGGAGTAAGCAGATTCAGTAGGCAGAGAAGTCCCTTGATAAAAGTTTTCCCCACTCAAGTAAAAATATGGATTACTGTATAATTCAATTTTGATTATAACATTCTATTTAAATTATGCAAGTCATTTTTTACATCTGTACATATGATTTTGCATATGCCATTTTATGTAAATCAGGGTTCCCTTTTATCCTTGTTCTTGGTGATGCGTGACTCCCCTACTCCCACCTGGCTCACACCAAATCTAGTTCAACTCTGTGTTCCAGTTGCTGCCAAGCAAAAAGTAAAACAAAGGGTGCTGCTTATAGATTGCTTATATATAGCTCCATAGTTCTTAAATCATTCTCTGGGCATTCTCTGATATTATCAGTTCAGAGCCTGTATACCTTCAGCTTGCAATGCGACTCATTCAGTGCTCCTTTGTTGTATGTAACATGAAGAACTTAGATTTAGTTTCCACATGCAGGAGTTATGGCAGGTCGTGATTTTATTTTTTAGGGACATGCACTGCTCACCATCCAGTCAATGCCCAAATATGATTAATGCCTGATTCAGTCTGTGCCCTTTCCATGTTATTGAGGCCCAGTCAGAATAGTATAAAATAGTGTGTGGGAATATGAAATAAAATAATAAACCACATGATGATGAGAGAGCATTGATCAGAAAGAATAAAAAGGTAATATGTACATGGGTGGAACAATTACCACCCCTTAAGAAAGTCAGGTAAAAAATCCACAAATCTTTCTTCTTCTTCTTCTTTTGCTTAATGTCTTTCCCACTTTGGTGGGTTCTGCCAAAATCAGGTGAAAAATCCACAAATGAAAAGAATAATTTTAAAACTGAAATACCATCAGCTGGAAATATCATAGTAAAGGTCTAGAAAGGTTTAGACTTGTGGTTGTGAGTGTGCCCACATTATGTGTCCTTAGCAGTGTAGAGACCCAAATGTGTTCAGTCAGAGGTCTGTCCTGTCCTGTTTGTGCATTAATATGCAAAATATCTAACCATATGTAAATTGATACTGAAATCTGTATTTAAAGTATATTTTGAAAGTAGTGTAAAATGTTCTAATAAAGTGTACACTTCCAAATACGTTGTTATCCTAAAATATGGCTTTTAAAAGTAAAAGAATAAAAGTATCACAATATTTGGAAAAGGGCAAAATCCAAAGAGGTGCTTATTTTCCAATCTGCACATGTGTCCAGGAGAAGCAGAACATTAAGGATGATAAATCCAATCTTCCTTCCCAAATCCTTTACTCACAAATCAATCACTTTGGGGCAGTTCGCAACAGAATTCAGAAAGATCAAATTCCTCACAGGTCTCAATACATTCTCTGCGCATATTTGTACATGCTTCTTTTTAAACACCAGAGATGGAGGAAAGCTGATCGACATTTGAGGAGATTGTTCTACTATTCTTCCTCCCAGTGGTCACCATTTCAGAGCCTAGCGAAGACTCTCAGCTGCCTGAGGTAATCTTCCTCCTCCCGACCTCCCCAGATTCCATGTACAAAGCCATGGTTGTTCTATTTTGCAAGCACTGTTGGATGAGACAGTCTCCTTCACCACCACAATGAAAGGAATCAGGGTGACTTGTGGGCATGAGAGAGGCTGTGTGTCAAAAACACCCCTCTTCCAGTACCTTGTTTTGCCATGCACTCTCTGACACCTGAGCCAACCTAGATTTGGCTAATGGCACAGCTAGCCCTGCAGATTTTCTACTGTTTCAAAAGAAGGACTATGGGGAAAGCACAAAGCAGTGCCATTTCTTTATGACATCATGAAAGCCCGTGGTAAACACCAAGTGTGGGCACATACCATATAGTAACTATGGATTAGCCAAAAACTGCCGCTGTTGCAACTTACAATAAAGGTCACGTTAATTTCGAGGATCACACAAACTCAGTTATGATGATAAAGCACCATTTGCACAATAAACCAAGTGCAGTAAGGGTCCGCTGTGACTGATTTGTGAGGAAAAGATTTGTGAGGAAAAACTAGATGTATCACACTTGGTTAAACTATGACAAAAGAGTGTGAGCCTAGCATGAAACAAGCAGAAGTATTTATTCATCCTTCCACTAAAAATGAAATATTGAAAATAACTCTATATATGCCTCAACATAAAATAAATATGCAGGGATAAAGTGTCAGCCAATTAAGTGTAAATTTAGATGAGTTGACCATTTATTAATTTATTTGTCAATTTATCATGCTGTAGCCTGCCAGCCATTTCTCAGGCGTCTTCCCTATATAGCAATATATTTAAATTTTTCCTCTATATTGTGCTCTGCTACTTGAAGTTGAATTCTTAAATTTAAATCCCATAGAGATGCAAAGACAACTTGGTTGGCACATTTTTTTAAAAAAAACTCTCATCTTAAAAATGTGGAAGACAAAACAAAAAAGCCCTCACATGCCCCCACTTTATTCCTATCATCTTACATTTTCTTCTTCAAGATGGTAAAATCTACAACTCAATTAGATGACAGAAAGCCAGATAAATGATAACTAGGTAAGGGACCCCTAATTTTTGTTGGCATTCACTCTCAACTTCACTCCTTGTTTCTGCTTCTTTGTTCATCTCTTTCTCTTGATGGCTTGTCATGTCACAGTAGCTGTCCTGGGATTTATTGGCTTACTGGCTGTGATGTAGAAATAAAAATTGCAAGCCTTGTCTAAAGCCTGGGGTGTGAGGCAGATTTTGAGTCCTCAGAGCTATTTATTTTTCATCTAGGTTAAAATTGAACATTTCGTGTTGGATGGGGTCCAGTTCCGAAATCGAAACATGGCAGCACCGCTGCGGTTCAGAACCAGGATCCAGCGTCTGAAACAAAATCAGTCACTGACTTACGTTCATTTGGGTCACACAGGCGAAACTCCAATCAGGAAGAAGCTTCCAACGTGTCATCTTTCCTTCATCCTGGCACTGGCCAGTCAGACAGGGAGGCAGGATGATGCATGTCCTTGCACAGCTCCAGACTGGCCAGCACCAGGGAGACGGAAAGATGATGGATCAGAGGATTCTTCCTGATTGGAGTTTCGCCCACATGACCCAAACAATGGCCGTTACTTCACGAGCCGCTCGCTTCGCGGCTAGGCTTTTTTTCTGTCCGAATCGATCGTTTTAGTCCGCACGCCCCTCCTTTTTGGCTGCGATGCCACCCCGACCACGCCCCCTTTACCGTGCTCCAACCGGGGCGAGTGGTGCCCCTGCCAGTTGCCGGGAATCTTTTCGCTTCACATCTCGCTTCGCTCCCAACGTGGCATGTGGTCTCGGTTTTTGGCTTTTATTTCAAGTTTTTTTAAAAAAATATTCAAACAGGGTTATCGATGCATCGCTATATTGTTTCATCGCTTTGCGCTGTTACTTCCTTGCTCGAGTAGCGGCAGCAGCGGCGGCGGCGGCGGCAGCGGGAGCAGGAGGAGCCGCTGCTGCCTCGCCCAGCCAGAGCAGAGCACCCGGGGCAGGCAGCGTGCAAGCGGCGGAGGGCAGGCGGCTGTGCCATGCGGGGCTCCCCCCGAGTAGCGGCGGCGGCGGTGGGGGGACTGCCAATGATGCCAGGAAACAGTTGAAATCAGTAGAGCCATTGCAACTGACAGTCCAGTATCGATGCATCAATACGCCGTCGGTAGGAATTTTTTTAAAGGATGGATGGGAAATAACGAATGTTGAAAAGTGGCATGCGAATGCGAAGGGAGCAGGTGAGGTTGTGCTCGAATCGGTCCTAAAACTGCAGATCGTGAGTACTGAGAAACAGGGGCGGGGGCGAAGCGAGAACACGTGACCGCCACGTGACCGCCTCCGAATTCAAATCGAAGGCAATATCACTGCGGAGCGCCGCGTCTCGTGAAGTAAGGGCCAATGATAAGTCAGTGGCTGATTTTGTTCTGGAGGCTGGATCCCGGTTCTGAACCACAGCTGTACTGCCATGTTTCATTTTCAGAACTGGACCCCTTCCAAAATGAAACACCAATCTCTAACTGAAATCCTCTTTTAATAAGTTTCACTAGAGTAGGCCCATTGAATTAGTGGGGATATGGCGAGTCAACTCCTCTGTAGAGTCCACTGATTCAAAATGGAACTCCCTGGCTCACTTTCATGTAGTAAGTCACAACTAGTTAGGCTCATTTGCACTTGTGGAAGAGATGACTCATCAAATTCCCATTGATTCAATGGTTCTGCTCTAGTAGCACAACCTATTACGCTGCACAACAGGATGTCAGCCTAAGTATTCCTTTTCCTTTTGAACACTAAACATAGGTCACTTTTTTGAAAAAGCACTTGCAAAATTACTAAAACGCCGTTTCAAATGGCCCTTATCATCAAATGGTGATGCACCCAGTCTCTGTGGAAAATCTATACAAATTTGTTTGTTTGTTTGTTTGCTTGCTTGCTTGCTTGTTTGTTTGCCTTATATGTTAGCACAGACTGCTGCAGCTACCACTTCTGAACAGTGATGTTGTGTTATACTCACAACAGCCTTCTAGGGTTTTTCTCTTCATCTGTGAGGTCCTTCTCTTCCTGTATTTTCCCTCATTTCATATACTGTGAAGGATCAGCTGTAATAATCTGCATCACCAAAACATGCTAGCTTTCAGCATGTTATCTGGAAATGATAGCTCCCCTTTGTTTTACATTCCTCCAGAATACTGCATCCAGTTCTGCAGGCCACATTTTAAGATGGATACCATGGACAAATTGGACTGCTTTCAGAGGAGGGTAGAGAAGATGGCAAAATCCTATGAGAAAAGCTGAAACCAGACATGTTCAGCCTGGAAAAAACTGAAGTGGGACCAATATATGAAATCGGCTGCCATACAGAAGAGAGAGAAGAGTTATGCTTTGCTAGCTCAGAGACCACAACTAAATCTAATGGCTTATTTTCAGCTGAAAATAAGAAAAAGGAAGGACAGTTTGTTAAAGGAACCAAATATCTTTAAAAGGTGGGAGGAATAGGTGACTTATGGCACTCTATATAATGTTGCACTGGAATTCCTATTAAACCTAGTCAGCCAATGATAAGGGATTATGGAAATTGTAGTCTGTTTTAATGAAGAACCAGAAATTGCTCATCAACCCAGAGAAGGCAGGATCCCCCTAACTGAAAGTTATTGGGAACCCACTGGATAGCCTGAGTCTAGTGCCTGGGCTTTACTGGATGATAGTTTGTAAGGATGGAGTTATGATCTACTCTAAAATGCAGCTGATTAAATCACACACACACACACACACACACACACACACACATTAAAACTAATATGGTAAGGAGGATCTAAGTACTAGAGTCAAGGATGGTGAAAGAGGGACATTTTTTCATAACCCGGATGATGCGAAAATACACCAGGTATATATTGTATAGTGGTCACCCGCCATTTTGCAGTTCATATACTGTGGTCCCAGTATATTGTGGTTAAGCTGAATGGGCCTATCTGGGGCCTCCTGCACGTACCTGTGCCCTGGAGCTGCCCTGAACGGGCCTCCAATGGGCTTCCCGAGCCTGTCAGAGGCCCCAGAAGTGGTTTCCGGCAAACCAGAATTGACTTCCGAAAAACCGGAAACACTACAAGCAGCACCCTTCTCCATCCATGTCCCACTGGTGCGAGGGCTTGGCATGAAAGCCTTCAGATGAATGTTGTGCTTGTGCAGCATCAGTGCATAAAAGAGGAAGAAACAAATAGAAAGGACAAAGGAAGAATCTGGTGCTCTAGTCTCTTGGAGTCATTTGGGCAACCAGTGTAAATGCTCATGACGAGAGATGGGCATGAATAAAAAAAATGGTGTTTTGGTTTTTCATTTTTCATTGAGGGGTCCGTTTTGGTTCATTTTTGTTTTTCGTGAATTTTTGGAAAAAATCATTTTCGTTTATTCATTTTTTCATTTTTTATTTTTACCTGCTTTTCGCGTGATTTTTAAAGCATTTCCATGTGTGGGTGTCCCCCAGCGCCCCAGACCAGAGGGAAAACACTAAAAACATTGATGCTGGCAGAGACACAGTATAGACTAGGTACGCAGGGAAGCTGCAAAGGCAGCAGCGGGCATTGCCCAGGGTGCAAGGCAGCCGCAGAGTGACTGCACTGCGGGCCAGGGGAGGGTACTCACCGAGAGGTACGCACACATGCACACAGAGAGGCTGCAGGACTGAAGCTAGAGAGAAATTTCTTGTTTCTCTCCCTTAAGAGCCAGTCTGCAGCCAGCAGGAACACAGAGACACACACCTGCCTGGCTGGCCTAAAGTGAAAATAACGAGTTGCAGAGACAGCAATCCCACCTTAATTCCCACCGGAGACTTCAAGGAGGACGGGGGCTGCCAGAGCTTTTTATGCCCTCTGTGGCTGCCAGACCTGCCTAGTCTGCAACCTGGGCATGCTATTGGTTGAAGTTGTCCAAGAATTTACATGATCCCATATGGCTTGCCTCCATTTTGTGGCTGGAGTAGCGACATCCATTTTGTCATACTTAAAGGGAAAAGAAAAATACATCATGATTGGAGAAGACAAAAACAAATGTTTTAAGGACCCCAACCTCCCCGGTAGGTATTATCAGACAGTATAAATAATTATTGCTGCGTTTTATGGATGTCCAGGGCATTTTTTAACATTTAAAACAGCTCATTTCATTGCGAGTCACCATTAACGAAAAACAAAATGTAACGAACCTAATTTTTGTGGTTCTGTTCGGTTCGTTCCAATTTCATCACAATGTTCGTTATTTGTTTCGTTACCTAACAAAACGAATAACGAATAATGGAAACGAAAAAAGTACACTTCATGCCCATCTCTACTCATGACTCTTCTTTTATCACAAACCCTGCTTGTAGTGTCACGGGGCCTGAAAAATATTATCAGTGGGTTGGTGATGAGTCATTTACAAATTACAGCAGAAAACCTCCTCATGTCATGAGTGTAGTACTAGAGATATGGCTGAACAGCAGTAAGCCCTAGCAGGAATGGTGGCAGCCACCAAAGATACCAGATGTATTTTTCCATGATCCAAGCCATGAGAAAATTCCCCTCTTTCACCACCCTTCTCTAGGTTACCCATATTGTCTGGTTAGCAAGTTTTTATTAGCTAATTTGTCTGTATTTCCTTCATGCACATTTCCACAACTGGCTGGCTAGTAAGGAGTTCTGTAGCCTCCCCAAGACATGCCTGCCCAACCTCTGTGACATTGCAGCAACCCACTCCTTTGGCAGCACTTCTTGGCCCTGAAATCTCAAGGAATTGAATTTTCAATCTGAGAGTTGGCTTTTCCAAAAGCAACAAATAGGTAAAGCATACAAATTCAAAAACCTATCAAATCGATTTCATTTCCAGCTTGATATGAAAATTCCTTGTCCAGTAAAGACAAGTTACCCATTAAAAGTTTTGCCAGAAAATAGAATAAATCACCGACAGAATTCAAAACGGCTCCTTAGACGAAAAGATTCTTCTTTGGAGGGGGTGGCCATACTGAAAAGTTTCAGATGGCACATTTATCAAAAAGCAACTACCCATGCAATCGCAAGAAGTGAGCAAGCAGGGCAAACTGGTTCTGAAGCTATGCTCCAGTGGAAATCAAACAGCAATATCAAGTGCCAGGTACAGGACATAGCAGATTATTCAAGCATTGTGCCTAGTGTTTGCAGAGTACATATTGTTACTGTCACCACTTGAGTTGTGGCCAAGATGCACTGATTTCTGAACGATGTCTGATAGATGGTCCTGCAAGGTGTTTTATTTCAGCTGAAGAACAGAGAGTATATTTTCACACAATACTTCCTAGAGGACAGAAAAGTAAGCAACATATTTCTTGATAACTTCAATTGAAGCAAAACAAGTTGAGGAGCTGTATGGCCATCACAAAAACCAAATACAAAAGCAGAACAGGTGATACCTTTAGGCTACTAGAAAAATAACAAAAAAGTTCCCAATATTTAGAGGACAAAAAACCCCTTCTGCAGAGCTGTATCAACAGGTTAAAAACATGACAAAAGATGGAGGTGTCAGGAGTTATTTCTTAGATGTAAAGTCTTTGGCAAGAAGTGGCCATTTAGCCTCAAAGAGCCACAAAGAGAAGGGCTGTGAATGTGTGTATGTGAGCCCTGACATGTTGTTTGAAGGACTGGGGCAATAAAAATACCACCCTTTACTTCAGATGCAGCCTCAGAACATCTAAGCTCCAGGCCTCAACTAAGAAACTACCTGGCATATTTATTTATTTATTTATTTATTTATTTATTTATTTATTTATTTATTTATTAGGCGCATTTATATACCACGACCTTTTTCCATACCATAACTCAGGGCGGTTCACAATAAAATAGATTAAACCAGCACAAGTGCGGTAAAGGAGCAAAACAATATAAAAAGGTACAAGAGGGGAGGGGAAAAAAAAACAAGGATAAAAATGGCAAGGAGGGAAACCCTCGGCAGGGAGCAGCAGATGGAAGGGGAAAAAGGAAAAAGGGAAAAAAATCAAACAGAAATGAGGTCATCATGTGCCTCCTTAAAGAACAGTGTTTTAAGTGCCTGTTTAAAGGCGGGCAGGAACTCTGCAAGGCGCAGCTCAGTCGGAAGCTGATTCCAGAGAGAAGGGCCTACAACCGAGAAGGCGCGGTTACAGGTGGTCGACATTTGCGCCTCTCTCGGAGTGGCCACCCTGAGTGAGCGCGCCCACACCGATTGAGTGGGTCTGGCCTCAGTTGGTCTCTGGGGGATCCGCTCCGCCAGGTATTCAGGTCCCAAGCTGTGGAGGGTTTTGAAAACCAAAACCAGGACCTTGAACCTAATCTGGAGGGCAATGGGCAGCCAATGCAGGCGAACCAGAACTGGGGTGATATGGTCGTATTTACGAGCACCCACCACCAGTCTGGCCGCCGCATTTTGCACCCGCTGCAATCTCTGGACAAGGGTCAAGGGCAACCCCACATAGAGTGCGTTGCAGTAGTCAATCCTCGATACCACAAGGGCCTGCACAACTGTCCTCAGGGAGGGCTCGTCAAGGTACGGGCGGATCTGGGCGATCCTGCGGAGTTGGAAGAAAGCGGCCCTGGAGACCGCCGTCACCTGGGCTTCCAGGGAGAGGGCTGAATCCAGGACCACGCCCAGATTCCTGGCCCTATCCGTAGGCTGGAGGGAAACACCCCCCAGGCTAGGGAGGGGGCCATTTTACCCAGACGGGGACGCCCCGAAGAACAGTACCTCGGGCTTCTCCGGGTTAAGCTTGAGCCTGTTCATCCTTGTCCATTCCAAGACCGCCTCCAGGCACAGATCAAGGGAGCAAACTGCCTCCACTGCAGAAGAAGAAAAGGAGAGATAGAGCTGCGTATCATCAGCGTACTGATGACAGCAAACTCTAAATCTCCTGATGACCTCCGCCAGCAGCCTCATGTAAACGTTGAACAGCATAGGAGAGATTGCCGACCCCTGGGGCACCCCACAAGGGAGGGTCCAAGGAGCCGACAAGTCCTCACCCAGCTGAACCCACTGAATCTGGCCACTAAGGAAGGAGTGGAGCCAAGCAAGCGCTGAGCCCCCAACCCCCGCCTCGGCAAGCCGGACCAACAGGTTAACGTGGTCGATGGTATCAAAGGCAGCGGACAGATCAAGGAGGACCAACAGGGTGGAACACCCCCTGTCAGCCTCCCTGATGAGGTCATCCTGCAGAGCGACCAGAGCAGTTTCGGTCCCATGAAACGGCCTGAACCCGGACTGGGAGGGATCAAGGATATGATTGTCCTCCAGGTAGGTCTGAAGCCGGACGGCGGCCACCCTCTCAACTACCTTGCCCAGGAAGGGAACAATGGCGATCGGACGATAGTTGGCAAGATCGTCCAAAGCCAAGCCGGGTTTCTTCAAGGTGGGCTTCACCACCGTCTCCTTCAGACGGGAGGGAAGAATTCCCTCCCCAAAGGAGGCGGTTGCAATGGCGGAAGCCCACTCTGGCATGTTCCCTTCGGCAGATTTAATAAGCCAGGCTGGGCAAGGGTTGAAAGGGAAGGCCACCGGCCGGCAACAGGCCATGGCCCTGGAGGCCTCCGCTAGTGACACGGGCCCATCTTGCCCCTTCTTTGACATAGATGGCCACTCCACCTCCAACACCCCCCCCATCCCGTCTGTAGAGTTTAAAGCCTGGGATTGCTGTATCCCACTGGTTCTCTGCATTCCACCAGGTTTCTGTTATGGCTATTATATCAATGTTATCCCTAGCTGCCAAATGTTCAAGTTCTCCCATCTTTGCTCAGAGGCTTCGAGCATTTGTGTAGAAGCACCTGTACAGTGGGTCCCCCAAGAACGACTGCTTCTTTGTTCTTTTCTCCCCACAACTTGTAATTTCAGCAGACAAACTAACACATCCCATTATTATCCCAGTGATAATACCTACTATGTCATCACTTTGAGCCCATTCCTCTCTGTAGTTCACTGTGGAGTTGAGGATGATGAAGCAAGAGTGGAGGAGGCTAGAGAGCAGATAGAGGAAGGATCAGATGGAATCGAATAGGGCTGTGGTTTGTGCATTGACCAGATGCCATGTGCAAGTGATCAGGGACACTAAAAGATCTTTTGCCTCCCTGAGAATTGGTGGGGCCTTGAACTTTCAGGGGGAATTGTTCTGGGTGGTTCGAGACTTCACCAATCCTGGTCCTCTGGGACGTCCTCTTAGTGATTTCACTAGTGAGTCATTCACAGTCTTTTTTTAAATCCAAAATTGAGGCCATCCATTCTGAACTGGACTCTGATTGCACTGATCTACTCCCGAGTGTGGCCGGTGCTGTGCCCCCTCTGTCTCCTCGGTTTGTTGAGTTTGGGCCTGTTATTCCAGCCGTGGCCTCCAGGGTGCTGGCTCACTGTTCGACCCTTGCCCATCTTGGCTTATTGATCGCTGCCTGGCTGCGGTGCTGGAATGGATAAGGACCAACAGGCCTAAACTCAATCCCGAGAAGACTTAGGCTCTGTTCTTTGGGGGTGCTCTAGATGGGTACAGTGGCCCACTCCTCAGTCTGGATGGGACAGTCCTCCAGCTGGCAGAAACAGTGAGGAGTCTGAGCATCATCCTGGATCCAGTGTTGTTGGCCACCATGTCCAGGTCAGCATTTTACCACCTTAGACTTATTGCCCAGATTCATCCGTACCTTGATGGGGACTACTTGAGAATGGCTGTGCAGGTGTTGGTCATATCAAGGATAGATTATTGTAATACCCCTACATGGGGCTCCCCTTGACCCTTGTTAGGCAATTGCAGTGGATGCAGAATGCAGCATCCAGATTGGTGGTTGGTGCAGGCAGATTTGACCGCATCACCCCAATTCTGGCTTGCCTGCATTGGTTGCCCGTTACTTCCCGAATAAGGTTCACAGTGTTGGTTTTGGTTTACAAAACCATCCATGGCTTGGGTCCTGATTATCTGGCAGAGCATATCTCCCTAAGGTCAGAGGTGGCTTGGCCTACCCGAGATTCTCTCTCTCTCTCTCTCTCTCTTTCTCTCTGGGTGGCCACCCCTAGGGAGGCCCATACGTTTGCAACACTCAATCAGGCCTTCTTGTTGGCTGACCTGGCTCTCTGGAACAAACTGCCAAGCAAGATATGCCAGGTTTCTTCCCTGGTATCCTTTAAAAAGGCTGTAAAATTTGGCTGTTTAGGGATGTCTTTGACAATAGTTAAGGTGTGCTATGTTCTCCCTGTGTCTGTTCATTTTGTTATTAATTGTTTGTGCCTCTTGCTGAGCATCTGTTTGTTGTTAGCATAATATTGTCCATTTCTTTTATGATTTCTTGGTTTTTCTTGTATGCTATTTCATGTAAACCACCCAGAGTTCCCATTTGGAAAAATCGGTTGTGGTGGTATACAAATAAATAAATAAATAAATAAATAAATAAATAAATAAATAAATAAATAAATAAATAAA
>JAHTLZ010000275.1:22705629-22753102 GCA_023846285.1 Phrynocephalus versicolor
TGTGTGTGTGTGTGTGTGTGTGTGTGTGTGTGTGTGTGTGTGTGTGTAATAAGCACTATGGGGCAGTATATAAGCAGAATACTATGCTTTTATTTTACAATCTTTTACTTACAATATATATAAAATTTATTTATGCAGACTTTGCGCCTCGGCAAGCTGGGTACTCATTTTACTGACTTCAGAAAGATAGAAGGCTGAGTCAACCATAAGTGTGCTACCTAAGAGTGAACCCTAGGACATGAGCACAGTTATAGTTGCAGTACGGCAGTTTTAACCATGGCATTATTCAACAGAAAGCCTCCAAAACTGAATATTCATAGATCAAGTCTAAATTGCCAAGGTTTCTTCTAAAGCAAACCAGGACGGTTACTTCACGTCCCTCTCATCACGGTTCGCTGTCCCGCTTGGGACCGGTATGAAAAAATGTTACTCCATGTCCATTGCGTGATGGCAGGAGTTCATCCTGACCATGCCCCCTGAACCAGAACAGAGTGTGATGAGACATACCTCTCCCTGGCCTCGGGAATTCTCTTGTCTCAGTTCTTGTTTTGAGACAAGTGCCCATGAAGTAATGCTTGTTGTCACGCAACACACACATTCTCCATCTAGTGGCAGGAGTGCGAAGTTGCATTCTCCAGTACAATCCCAATTAGAGATGGGCACGACTCAGAAAAATTGTTCGTTTTCGTTTTCGTTTTCGTCTAGGGGTCCGTTTCGGCTCGTTTCCGGTTTCGTGAGCTAATTTCAAAATTTTTCGTTTTCGTTTCGTTACGTAACGAAAACAAAAAAATGAAAACAAAAACGAAAAATTTTTCGTTTCTTCCCATTTAGCTCCATTAAGTGCTTTCCCAGTAACGAAAAACGAAAATTGGCTCAAAATTAGTCGTTTCGTTTCCGTTTTCATTCCAGTTCGAGCCGTTTTTCGTTTTTCGTTTCGTTACGTAACGGAAACGAAAAACAAAAACAAAAACGAAAATACCGCTAAGTCGTGCCCATCTCTAATCCCAATAGCATAAACAATGCATCGCATAGAGGGAAGAAGGCATGAAACCAGGAGTTTTGCCGCTTAACCCATGAAAGGCAAAGTTGCGGAGATTCAAAAATGGAAGCCCAGGCCAAAAAAAGGGTAAACAAAGCCAGGAAAATTCAGTAATTGTCATGAAACAAGTTGTCATGATACCATCAATCATGCCCATGGGTAAACGGAAACAGGGATAGAACCGGGACAAGACCACATGACCGCGAACAACGTTATCACGAAACAAACGTAATCTCGGAACGAGGAAGGACGTGAAGTAACCATCCAGGTATGCTTGGCAGGGGTAAATTACCAAAGATACCAGGTGTGATAAATGCCATTTCATAAATGTGGAAAGAACAAGCTCATCACTGAATTATTGCTAATAACTCTAAAAAGATACATAGCAACAGACAGAGTTTAGAACATCACTTTTGCGGGCTACAATCTCCACAATTCCCAGAGCTCCACCACATTAGGTGTTGGCCTGCTTATGGAAAACCAGCAAAGAGGTGGCAAGTCTAGCATCTTCTGGAAGAGAATGACAAAGTTTGGGAGTTGCAACAGAGAAGCCTTCTTCTGTGTCCCCATAAAATATACCTGTGAAGATATTAGGACTGAGAGAAGTTCTTTTGCAAAAGCCATGCTAATTCTGCCACAAAAGCTATCCTTTTATTTCTCAATTAGGGTTTTTTTCTGTTAAGAAAAATTATATCCTTGAAGATTTCCAGCAGGCAAGACCAAAACAATAAGTAGAGTCAGATACCAACATGGGTGGAGCCATCTCTTTCTCCAGTCTCACCAATTTCAATCTTACTAGATTATAAAGTGATGGAACAAGTGACCTTGTGCAACATATGAACTTCTTTCTTGCAGACCACATGTGCAATCAGGTGAAGGCCTCATTTTTTCCTGAGCCAAAGGCTTTCTATCTTTGTTATGCATTTCTTCTCTAGGCTTGATAAGCCCCCAACAAGAAACAACTGGAAGTTGAGACATGGCAACTGGGCTTCTTTTCTTGAGAGACTGAAATGTTTCGCTGCTCATCCAAAGAGCTTTGTCAGTCCTCCATCTTATAGTTCACTTTGACCTCATGTCACCCTGGTCTGAAATAGGCTCATAAGATGAACAATCACCTGAATAGGCTCATTAGGTTGACAATAGTCTCAATAGGCCTTTAGGTGAACAATGGCCTAAGGTGCTAAAATCCCAAGGCATGTCCAAACTTCAGCCCTCCTGCTGTTTTGGACCACAACTCCCAGAATTCTAAGCTTATATTGCCAATGACAAAGGACTGTGGGAGTTGTGGTCCAAAACATCCGGAGGGCCAAAGTTTGGACATGCCTAAGTATGAGTCATTAGCCATGGCCTTGGTGGTGGAGGCATGAAATATTTTTGATTCATCTGGGTATTATTGAAATCACTGCCTGATAAGTGGCAGATAGACTGCGCTTCGGGGGGGGGCACCTCTGTTGAAAGAGGGGTTTTCAATACAGTGGTACCTTGTATAACGTAATTAATTCGTTCCAAATTAAATTATGTTATACAAGTTTTCCTTTGTACAAACCCTAATTTCCCATAGGAATGCATTGGAAGTGGATTTAATCCGTTCCAATGCATAGTCAAGTAATGAGAGAGAGAGAGAGAGAGACCCTCCCCCTCCTCCCGCCAAGGCAGTCCTGGTCCCATCCCTGAGGGGGCTGGGAGCCCACCGACTCAAGCCCCCTCCCCCGCGACCCCCTGCCTCCCTCAGCGCAGCCCCCCGCCCCGAAGCGTGCCGAACAAACCAGTCCCTTTGGGAGAAGGCAACAAACAGGAGCCGAGAAGAGCGTGCGTGGGGAGTGGAGGGGAAAGGCGGGAGGCGGGAGGCGGGCGGGGGGAAATCCCAGCGCGCGCCCCCCCGCCCCAGGTCACACACACCCTTCCCCTCCTAGCATCCGCAGCGGTGGCGGCAAGAGGCGGGCGGGGGGGAAATCCCAGTGCGCGCCCCACCCACCCCAGGCCACGCACCCCCTTCCCCTCCTAGCATCCGCGGCGGCGGCGGCAAGAGGCGGGCGGGGGGGAATCCCAGCACGCCCCCCCGCCCCAGGCCACGCACCCCCACCCCCCCCAGCCACCTGCCCCAAGCGGCTCCCTTACCAGCATCCAGCCCAGCGGCGCAGGAGGGCTGGCCCGGCGGAGCGCGCGCGGGCGTCCGGGAAGATCCTCCTCCTCCTCCTTCCTTTACACGCCAGTAATCTCTCTCTCTCTCTCTCTCTCTCTCCACTCCCCCCTCTTCCCCGGTGGCCGCGGGGGGGGAGGGGGGCGGATTTTTTTTCCGTTATACGGATTTTTCGTAATACAAACCCTCCGTTATACGAGGGTTTACTGTACTCATATTAATGGCTTCTCTGACCCCTCTCTCAAACCATCTATCATCTTTTCTGTCTAATATGTGTACATCTTCATCTTTTAATGAGTGTCCTTTGTCCTTCAAGTGGAATCAGCACTACACCTCCCTTTGTCTATGGCCTATTTAGGCCATTGTTCATCTTATGAGCCTATTTCAGACCAGGGTGACATGAGGTCAAAGTGAACTATAAAATGGAGGACTCACAACTAGCTTTCCTCAGACTGACAAAGCTGTTTGGATGAGCAGCGAAACATTTCAATATCTCAAGAAAAGAGAAGTCCAGTTGCCATGACTCAACTTCCAGATAAACTCACCTGGCTGAAGGAACTTGTCATGCCCTTATTCTATGTGGATCATTGATTTAAAAGTAAATAAAATAAATGAAACATGGGGTGCTCATTGGTAGCGACTAAATGCTGGAAGAAAGCATGTGTGCTTATGCAGTCAATGCAGTCAGGAATATGTCCTCCTCTGGCTGGGTTTTCAGACGTTTGAGGTATAATCTGCTTATATGCACAAGCATTACATGATCCAGAGATCACCTCATTAGACTTCCTGTTCCATTGATCCAGTTAATTGTTTATACTGGCTTAACACCACAATTTAGCTTCGAAGCCAAGAGTGCCAGGTTCAAGATGCAATTCCTGCTCTGACTACATTCGTTCTAGCCAAGACAGAAAGGGAAGCAAGATAAAACACCACAGGCTTTTAATGAACTCTAAACAGTGCTACACTGGGGACATTAATAAAATATCAAAAAGATGAGTTCATGCATAATTTTCTTAGAGTGGTTGCTAGCATTTGACTTAAAACAGTATTTTAGATTGAATTCCTATCACACTGAGCATATAGGCCTTTCCCTCTCACTAATAGAAAATTAAAAGGCTTCCTCTGATTAAATTTAGGCCGTTTTTATGGGAAACTATATATTTGTTAATAGGTCCATCTAACATTGTCTGTCTTTCAACTCTCATTAAGTTCATTGGGGCTTAATCCCAGATACATAATAAAAAGCTGTAGTTTAATTTGCTTATTTTTTTTAAAGTCACACCGCATTTATCCTCAAGAGGTTCCAAGATGGCTTAAGGGACCCAAGGTGGTGCACTTAACCTCAGCTAACTTCTAGGGCTACCATGTTCTAGTACTCCAAATCTGGCCGGCCAACTTTGCATAGCTCACCTGGGTCATTGGCTTAAAACAAAAGAGAACAATGGTTGCTCGTGCAGGCAGAACTCAGAAGTCCCAGTGCATGGATGAGACAATGGTGTTGAGAAGAGGGCTTCAGATTTGTCAGGAACTGGAGAACATTTTGTGACAAGCCAAACCTGTTCAGGGGGGACAGGTTGCTCTTAAACCATGATAGGACCAGATTGCTGGCACTCAACCTCAAAAAGGCTGCAGAGCAGCTTTTGAACTGATAACTGGGGGAAAGCCGACAGGAGCTGAGTGGCATCCGGTTCGAAACACCTCATCCCCAGGGAATGAGGTTGGAGAGGGTAGAGAACCACCAAGTGATGACATAGTAGGTATTAACACTGGGAGAATAATGGGATGTGGTAGTTTGGCTACTGGAATTAGAAGCTGTGGGGGGGGGGGGACAAAGAAGCAGCTGTTCTTGGAGGATCCACTATACAAGTGCTTCTTCGCAAATGCTCGAAGCCTCTGAGCAAAGATGGGAGAACTTGAACATTTGGCAGCTAGGGAAAACATTGATATAATAGCCATAACAGAAACCTGGTGGAATGCGGAGAACCAGTGGGATACCGCAATCCCAAGTTATACACTCTATAGAAGGGATAGAGAGGGTCGGGTTGGAGGTGGAATGGCCATCTATGTCAAAGAAGGGGTAAAATCCAGCAGAATGGAGATTGACAGTGGGTATGACCCCACCATTGAATCCTGTTGGTTAAATGACCAGATCCAAGAAGTGATGTGATAGTGAGTGGGGGGGTGTTATCGTCCACCATATCAAAAACTTGAGGGGGACCTTGAAATGAGGAGGCAATTCAAATCCTGTCTAAGAGGGACAGGATAGTAATCATGGGGAACTTCAAGTATCCCCACATTGACTGAGCCAATGCAAGCTCGGGGCAAGAAAGAGAAACCTGGTTTCTCATAACAGGTTTTTTGGGGCTTTCCTAGGGGTGGCTATCCTAAGTGCCAACGCTAAAGAAGATCTATTTAGGTGAGCATTTATCAGGGTCAGACACTCCATCATATATTCAGGTCCCAAGCTATAGAGAGTTTTATAAGCTACAGCCATCATCACTCTGAACCTGTTCTGGGATGCAATCTTTAACAAGTCCAAATGGTGTGGATATGCAATCTGAAAACATAGTCTGCTTGAGTGACTTGATTAGGTCTCTAAAATATGATAAACGGAAGCTGGCTTTCAACTCCTACAGGAGTGTTCAGTCAGGCTGGGTGTAACACAGCCGAACCCCCCCACACACACACACAAAGAGAGAGAGAGAGAGAGAGAGACCCTCAGAAGCTAGTGTAGTATATATAACCAACCTAGAAAAATCACTCAAGAAATAGTATGAGCTGAAGAGATTATCTTCCTCACCCAAGTGTGTAGACTTCATCCCTGCATCTCTAATATGGGTTTTGCACTGTTGTTCCCAGCTGAACACTATGTTTTGAAATAATCCAATGTGGGGAGCAGCAAAGAGACTTTTAAAAGTCTCTTTGTCTTTTAAAAAATGGGAAAGACATCCAGTTCTAACCTAGAACCTCAGGAGTGAAACCAGAAACCCGATGCTTCTGAACTGACTCTGCAGCACCCAATTTGGAGCTTGATTTAAACAGAAGAACCTGCCACATACACTCAGCCATACACTTTGGGGCACTTGTATGTAGAGATGGGCACGACTCAGAAAAATTGTTCGTTTTCGTTTTCGTCTAGGGGTCCGTTTCGGCTCGTTTCCGTTTTCGTGAGCTAATTTTCAAAATTTTTCATTTTCGTTTCGTTGCGTAACGAAAACGACAAACGAAAACGAAAACGAAAATTTTTTCGTTTCTTCCCATTTAGCTCCATTAAGTGCTTTTCCAGTAACGGAAAACGAAAATTGGCTCGAAATTAGTCGTTTCGTTTCCATTTTCGTTCCAGTTTTGAGCCGTTTTTCGTTTCGTTACGTAACGGAAATGAAAAACAAAAACAGAAACGAAAATTCCGCTAAGTCGTGCCCATCTCTACTTGTATGCATCTTCTCCACCACTTCCTGCTCCTTAATACCTAGCCTAATCAAGACATCTGTAGGAGCTGCAACCTAGCTCCTATTTCCTATGGACATTTACTGAGACAGAAAACACTTTTAATTCATGCATCTGAATAAGCAATTCAAAGATAGCTTGGTTTCTTTATTATTGTTGGAAACCTTTGCCCGGAAATGTAAATTCCATGGCAATCACAAGCTCAATAATAACAATAGTAAGCATAACATTCTGCAATCCCCAGTTTTGCCAACTATCCCTATCCTCAGAATAAGTATCACACAGGAACATCATCCTCTCAGATAGGACAAAACAACCAGGAAGAAGAAAGGCTGGTAATGATGAAAACAATAGTCTTGTTCCTGTTAGGCCTTTTGTAGTTGCTCAAACCTCTTGTTGGAACAGCTGGTTCACTTAGCTGACTGATCTGCAAACTACCCAGGTAAGCCATTCCTCAGTAGTCTGACCCAAATTATGCTGAGATGCAAGCAAATGTCACCAAAGTTTCTGCAACCAAGGACCCATATTCATCGCCTGCCCAAAGATCACGCCTGTAATCTTTGGTCAGAATGGCCACTTCGGTGTATTTCAAGGAGTATTTCATGTTAAGGTCACTCAGCTATATTCATATATTGCTGGTTTCTCACAATAAGTTCAGTGTGTTTGCAAAAGAAAACAATCTGCCATTATCGATCAAGGCTATGGTAGTCTCCTAAGTCCTCTTTTAGGAGGGCTGTCTCCCATCTGAATAGTTGACAAAGGACCACCTTCCTTTGGAGTGTGTCCTGGATTTGAAGGACTGTCCCATCTAAAGTGAGCAGTACTTGGGGAGGACTTCCATTGTTCTTTCATTCTGAGAACTTTCACATGGATCACCTGGTCACAATCTTGCCTATTTAGATGAAATATAATTCTAATGCTGTTCAAATCATTTAATTTTTTGTCTAACTACCACTTCTACATACAAACTAACCTATGCAATGCCTTACAAGTGATTGTCTTCTTTTGTCCTATTTGATGACGCTTGCTGTCGTCATTTTTGGTAATGTACAAACAGTGGGGGAAGCCTACTTAACATGTTTTCTCCCCTTCTTTTCTGCTCAAAAGCAAGACAACAAGCATAGAGTGGAAGGTTTATATATTAATATGCATCATTCATATACAGAAGGAACTGGCAGTCAGTGCTACTCAATGAGAACAATGCTTAAGACCTGGAACAGAAGAGGACATCATAACAAGCAATTTATGGACAGGTCATGACCCTCAGTAAATATTCAGCTCACGACTGCTAATATTTCCAGTGGCAACATAAATCTACCATGAGCAGAATGGAAAAAATATGTTTGGCACAGCTGGAAGGTCAAAGAGCAAGAGTATGGGAAAAGGCTTCTGAATTCAGAGATCAACATAGTAACCTTAACTCTGACCTATGAGGTCACATGGTTAAAAAGAACCAACAAGGTCTTATTCAAGGCAATCATACTTTCAAAAAATGCCCTTGATAAGCATATACCATGCTCTGCAACAGGCCTTGCAGTGGCTTTTCATCCAGGGATCTAGCGTATCTACTAGCAACAGTGGTATTCCACTATCCTATGCTCTTTAATGCTCCTTTCCTGCTTCAAGAGTTCATCTGCAAGGCCTACATCTCTCACCTGCAACCTAAGATCCCTATCAGCTTCCTTACCCCAGATGCACCTGCCTCCCAAGGTGAGGTAATCCGTGATCGACTGTTCGGAACAGTGGCATTAACTGCCCCTTGACAGAAAGACTTGTGTTTTTTTAGTTCAGTTTTAGATGACAGCTAGAGATAATTGGTCTGTGTGCACTATGCGACATAGAGTAAACTGATGAGAACTTGTTGTTACTGATTTACTTACTGATTGAGTTGCATTAATCACATGACATTCTACTCTGCCCAGCACTGATTTCCCACCCACCCCAAGTTTTCTAACCCATTACTGTAGGATATGGTTGTTTCCTTAATGACTATGATCTTTTGAACATTTTTGGAAACTTTTCTTCTAAGTGAAGAGCAAGTTATTCATTTTTAACTATATAAAATTATTATCTCATTACTGCACAAACATACCATGTGATACTCTTAATTCTGTCATCATCCCACACCACACACTCTTACAGCATAATGCTATTTAAAACAAAAGGCTTTAGATGCATAACCTGGGAAACGTCACTTCTGGGACTAAGGGTATTTGTACATGACCCCTAAACTCCACCGCAAATGGCTGCCAGCTCCAGAGCTTACAATTGTTTCCCCACCAGCTCCGGAGTTTGCAGGAAATTAAGTGCGACCACGCCCACCTAAGCGCGTCCCAGCACACTTTTCATGTACCTGCTCTCGGAGGGTGAAAATCCCCAGATCTGGATGTAATCTGGTGAGTGCCCGGCTCTCCTCGCTTCTGTTTTTTTTTTTTTTTTGCCTCCCGCCCCTTTAAGAGAAGGAATCAGGACGACGGCGGGGCTACCGGGCGGCTTCAGAGGTGAGCCTGCATTTTTTCCTCTCTTTTTTTCTCCCTCCCCTCACGCAGACAGGAGCAAGGAAGTGCGGAGTGGTGGGGAGGAAGGAAGAGCAACGAACCCCTAAGATCTCTGGTCTGAATTTATGTGGCCAGCGGATCTTAGGTGTCGTGTGAAAAGGCCCTAAAACATTCAAAATAATTCAACACACCATAGCTGTAGTTCAAAAAGGTTAAGGTTTCCAGGCTGTGCTTTAGAATATGTGGCAATACCTCAGAGCAATCTTGGCCGAGATTATCTGATGATCAACAATAAGTTTCAGTGTCAGCTCCTGATTACTTTCAAGGTCTTATGAGAACAGAACAAACAGTGATGTAAAAGAGGCACAGTGTGCCCAGATGCCAATATAATGGTGTTATGTCCCTTAAAGTTGCTTACCTTATGGCAGTGTTGGCGAACCTACAGCACGGGTGCTAAATGTGGCACTCGGAGCCCTTTCTGTGGGCACCCAACATCACCCCTTCACAGCCACCTGTATTCAGGTTAAATGGCTGTACAGTATCCGGTCAAAAAGATCATTGGATGATAGCAGGCCAGTCCCAATCCCTTCATTTTATCTTACCCAACAAGTAAACATGGGAGGCTCACGTTGACCCTCCTGAATTGCAGGGAGAAAGGTGGGATACAAATGGAAAATGTATATTTGCAGAATGTGTACTGCAGCATCTGTTTGCCATCACACTTAAAGGAGACTTTCCCAACCTGTTGCTCTCTCGATGCGCTGGGCTACAGCTGACAGCATCTCGGAAGAAGGATGGTGCTGTGACATGCCCAATGTTGTAAGCAGAGATACGCCCATTGCTGACTGTCACAATTTATGGTCCAAAACTGTAGTTAGCTTCTTGCTTGCCATAGCCTCACATGTGTGCAGTCCAACATGAAAGGGGTGAATGCTCCTTCGGCTCGAGAGTTTCCAATTTACGGCCTCCATGCTTTCTAGGTGTCACTCTAGATCATCAGAATGCATTGCAGTGCATTTGAGTGCACTCTACCAAGCAGGCTACTAGCTATTACAAAACTTAAAGAGTCCCTTAAGGTATGGCTCACTTTGGAGCTGTAAATAAATCCTGTTCAGCCTCAGTTTTCTCTAGCAGCTCCAAGCTACTACTGGGCAAAATGCAGGAGATACAAAGCAAAGGAATCAGAGGCTGCAGCAGCGGCGTCAATAAAAAAACCTACCTCTGTGCGCATCTAGCTGTGCCCAGTTCACACCTGGGGGTCATTTCGAATTTGTACAGTGAGGCAGATCCCCCTTCAAGGCTCTGCTCCCCCACAGGGATCCATCACTCCTCAGCCATCCCTTCCTGCCTCCTGGATTTTTAATTTCTCCTCGTAATTTTTGCAAGGAGCCAAAAAAAAAAAAGTTGCCACTTCTTGTTAAGGAATTAATGCCTGCTCACAGATAAGTAGATTCATTAATGCATTAGGCAGATCTAATCTGATTGGTTGATTTTTTTTTTAAGGCATACAGGATGCAAACGGATTTATGAGACCTGGGTGTCAGGGCAGACCAGGTTACCTGCCAACATGTTGATCTTTAGAAGGGGAATGAATGCAGGCATCAGGTCCCCAGAGACAAAGGAACTTACATTCAAAAGTCAAAACTAATGATGCCCCCAAGCGAAGAACAGCAGGCTTTACTTTAAAAAAAAAAATGTGTGATGACCACATTGCCTGTTTCTTAACTCTTTAGGTGTTATTGATTTCCTTCTTTGACCTCCTCCATTTCTCTTGCGATGAAATGCATTTATTGAAGTAGGTTCTGGCCAAAACAGATTAGCTGCCATTCCCCCCCATCTATAAGACACCCCCATGTATAAGATGACCCCTACTTTCCCAAACCAAAATTACAGTTTTGCAACCGTGGGGTTCTCTCCTTGGCTTACTCCCATGTATAACATGGACCTCAAATTTTAATCTAACAATTTTATACAAAAATATAGTCTTACAGACGGAAAAATGCTGAATGGGGAAGGAAGCATAGCCAATTCCTGATGTGCTCAGCAAACTTGATGCATAGGCTGCAATGGGGGGGGCAGGGGGGCATATGCCCCCGGTGCTGTGCTTGGGGGGGGGGAGGACCAAAAGGATTTAAAAGTATTTGTACTCTACACTATTTTGCAACCACAATTCCTGCTGGGGAGGGGCCACAGAATCCATGTTTGCCCCCAAGTGACCCAGACCCTAGCTGTGGGCCTAGATATGGGAAATGTGGGGCTTATGGTGGTGAACTGTCTGAAGCTTCCCCATAGCAGCCCTTGTCAATGCACACATTGATGATCAAAACAGAAGACAGGAATGGGACACATGAAGAAGGGAGTGTGATAATATGCCGGTCTGATTTTCCTTTCCAGGCTGAGTATAAAGGGCTGAGTTGTATCTTCTGTACAAAACTCAAAGTGGATTTTTGTTGCAGTTGGGGATGTGTATTGTTAAGTCACCACCACTGTATGGCAAACCAATGAAAGAATGATTTCCTAAATGGTCTATCGTTAACAGGGCTGCTTCCTTTATGGGAATCAATCCACCTCATAAGAACATAAGAACATAAGAAGAGCCATGCTGGATCAGGCCAAAGGCCCATCTAGTCCAGCTTCCTGTATCTCACAGCGGCCCCACCAGATGTGTTTGGGAGCGCATGAGACTAGATATCTGTCTCCTGATACCATTCCCCTGCATCTGGCCCTTGAAGTACCCCGGTTTTAAGCCTGGAGACTACACATCTCCATCATGGTTTGTAACCTGTGATGGACTTTTCCTCCAGGAATCTGTCCAATCCCCTTTTGAAGGCATCCAGGTCAGATGCCATCACCACATCCTGTGGCAGGGAGTTCCATAGACTTACAACGCGCTGGGTGAAAAAATATTTTCTTTTGTCAGTTTTTACTCTCCCAGCCCTCAATTTGAGTGTATGTCCCCTAGTTCTGGTATGTTGGGAGAGGGAGAAGAGTGTCCCTCTATCTACTTTACTCATGCCCTGCATAATTTTGTATGTCTCAATCATATTCCCCCCTCAAGCGCCTTTTTTCCAGACTAAAGAGGCCCAAATGTTTTAGCCTTTCTTCATAAGGGAGGTGCCCCAGCCCAGTAATCATTTTAGTCGCCCTCATGTTTACTCCTCCTCTTTCTCTACTGCCTCCAGCTTCTGGTAGCTTCCCTGTCCTCTCCAGTAGCCTTGTCTTCTCATCATGCCCCCACCTCCCCTAAAAATGAAAGCCTCACTTTTGTGAGGTGTTTTGCCCTTAGAGAATCCAGACTCCGTTTGATCTAGGAAACATTTTGTCTTTCTGGTGGTTCAAGGATGCCTGCAATGTTCTCCTCTGGCATCTTATTTTGAAGTTAAAAATTACTTAAATGTTGTTGCAAATAATCTTGCTGGACTGATTCCCCCCAAAAGTGGGGTGTCATTTTTAAAAAATCGAGCCAAATAAAATAAAGCCGAGAAAATATGTTTGTATTCTCTTTCACACAAGCCTACCTGTTGAATTTTCAGATTTGCTGTCTTCCATATTTTTGAGAAACCAACGAGAGAGAGAGAGAGAGAGAGAGAAAGAGAGAGAGAGAGAGAGAGAGAGGGAGGGGGAGAGAGAGAGGGAGGGAGAGGGAGGGAGAGAGAGAGACAGAGAGAGAGAGAGAGAGAGAGAGACACAGAGAAGTGACATCTATTTTCTGGCATTTATCTTTTGTAAAGATTGCTCCTTCCCTCTGGCCGAAGTAAAGGCTGTCTTCCTTTAGGCCAACACTGCTGCCAAAATTCAACCATATCCAGAGCAAGTTAAGGAATTTTTTAAAAAATAACAACAACACACAGTACTGATAAGCAACTGAGCAACCTGAATTAGCCCATTATTCCTGTACCTCCCTTGCACCCAATGGAATGGGAAGCAGAGCTTTGCGAGAAAAAGTTAATCTTCCAAACAGATTTGAGACTGCATCCCTCGTTTCTGAATAATTTGCCATCGACTTGATCCTATTTTTGCCCTGGCCCAACTGTTGCTCCAGCCAGCACTCTTAAGGTCTGTTGGACTATGTCTTCCATCATCCCCACAATCATTGCCAGATAAACAACCTAATAAGGATTATCAGCATCTTAATGAAACGCCAACCTAATCCAGAGTCCTTGGATGGCCCTAGCTGACCAGCAGGACAAAAGGAGTGAGTAGGTCAGGGTTTAAATTTATGTTTTCTAAGGGCCTAGTGTCTTCAGGCAATGTCACAAAAGCACCAACCAAGAATTGTGGCAAGGTTGTTTCACAAGGAGTTATAATTTCAAGCAAATACTTGAAGGACTTGGCAAATTATTTTTTAGACAGCAAAGTTGAGCTGCTATTTCCCATTCTTTCATTGTCTGTTTAGATCTAGCCTTGGTTTTAGAAAGGCTTATGTCTAAAAACAGCATACCGGTTCAAAATTCCTGAGTCAGGTATTTCCTTTGCATCTCTTTTCAAATTTGCAAGGTATTTTCAAGGTATCTGGGAGATACCAGATAATATTTCTCTGTATTATCTCCTGCCTGTATATAACTACTGTACCCATATAATGATAATCCTATGTTGTCTACACAGTAATGTGTACAGTAATTTAAAAAAATCACTGTTTCAAAATAATGTTCCAAAACTTGGGAGCCATTAAATGTTTAAGGGCAAGGCTTCTCTTAATGGCACATCATTTCCCCAAATGGTGGGCTGAGGAGCCAACTTCCAAAGTGGGCAGCACCTTTGACTTGTGTCCAATCAGGGCTGTACATTGTACTCATATGAAACAGCATACTGTACACCCAATTAAGGCTCTACTTTTAAAAGTTCAGTGACATAGTGATTAAACTGCAGTAATTCAGCCAAGACTCTGCTCATGCCCAATGTATGATCCTGATGAGCTAATGTAGCCACCTCTAAATTGACTCAAGCCTCCATCCTTCTGAGGTTGGTAGCATAATTAAAGTGTAAATTGCCTAGAGAGTGCTTTATGGGGTGGTATATAAGCAGCACACTTTGCTTTTTGATTTACTTTACCTATGTAAGAAATAGCTGCCTAGATGCCCTAAGCACATCCGATCTCGCCTGGTTTTGGAAGCTAAGCAGGGTCGGCCCTGGTTAGTACTCGGATGGGAGACCACCAGGGAATACCAGGTACTGTAGGCAGCTGGGAGTAGGAAAGCCACTCCAGTATTCCTGCCAAGAAAACTCCATGGACATGGAGTCACGAAGAGTCAGTCACGACTGTAACGACACAACACACACACATGTAAGAATTATGCAAAAAAAGAAAAGAAAAACCCAGCTTCTCAAAACCGTATTTTTAAAAAGACATCCCCATGTTAAGCTAAGCATAGGATGTCTGATCTTAGTGGGAAGAATTGATGGCACCCCCAATGAACCTTGCAGGTTTTAGTTGCTACAGGCTAGCTGCCTTGGACCCTACCTAAATTTCTACTTGCTGATCTCGCAGCTACTACCAGACTTGTAATCAATAACATTTAATTCCATGAAGCCTCATAAACAATGCTGACAAGTAATAGCAGCAGCAGCAGCTTCAAAATCAGATAAACACCCCAAACACAGAGATGGGCAGAGAGATACATTCCAGCGGGTGGTGCAGCAATCAGTAATACACCTTGAGTCATGACAGGCCCAACTATATATAACCAAGAATTAGACGGGTAGGCCTCAACAAATCATTTCATTCTCAGAGCTGTAAAATACAAAGTGTCAGACAGATACTATTCAAGGACTAATTGGAAAGGAAGGAAGGAAGGAAGGAAGGAAGGAAGGAAAGAAGGGTTACAAACCCTTTTCTAAGTGGCTGCTTCACACCTTGCCAAATTGCCTACAAGCAAGGTACTTTTTGCAGAAGGTGACGCACAGGCAGTGGACAGAATTTAAACCGTAATGTGTGGAGCTGTTTCAATTCTTCACAATCTGTGTGAAAGAAATCACCTTTCAGATGTGGAAAAAAAGAGCTCCAGCTGCTTCCTAGATGGAAGCACGTTCTTTTATATTGAGATCACGAGGGAGCTATTTCGGAGGCTTTTCGTTGCTTTAGACCAGAGCTGTCACCAACCATTTTGGCACCCACAGCTTCCCCGCCGACTAGGTATGGTTTGTATGAAATTGGTAGCCATGGGGAAAGGACAGAGGAATGGGTAGGGAATGCTTGTGTGTCAAGGCACAGTTGGCCAAACGGATTCCACTCTGACCTTGCTGGTTCTGTGTTTCCTTCCACCCAGGGAGAAGGAGATTGGGGGCAGGATAGATGCTCGAGATGAGCGTGGGGGGGGGGGGCCCAGCAGGACATTTTGGTGTGAAATACAGTATCTTGGGTCAAAGCCCACTTACTCTCCCACCACACACATAGTTCCACTTCAGACTAACAATAGTGTCTCGAGCAGGGGACTAGTTACACTTAATTAGCTACTTGTAAATCCCACTCTCATCACCAAGGTATAATTCCATTACACTTTGATTGTAACGTTTATTGCTTCTTTCTTAGCGGGATTATTAAAGCACTGGGCTCCATCCCGATTTGCTGTAGTGCTAGGGAAAGGTGTTTGTTTAGACTATAATTCTCTGCTGAAATTAACACTCCCTGAGTAGGGATGAAACCACCTATTCACCCTTTGCCTTCAGTCTCCCCACCCCGGAGAACGTGCCCAGGAGCCTGCCTCAGCTGGGTTCCGGTTCTGCTTCTTTCCATTAGGGCAGGCATGTCCAAACTTCAACCCTCCAGATGTTTTGGACCACAACTCCCACAGTCCTTTGCCATTGGAAATACTGGCTTGGAATTTTCAGAGTTGTGGTCCAAAATATCAGGAGGGCTGATGTTTGGAGATGCTTGCATTAGGGGAATGATGGCCGTTTCAGTGGAAGGAGTAAGTGCCATGTGTCTTCCCACCATCTTCTTCCTCATCTTGCTTCCACACAGGATGTAGAGAGGCAGCCTGTTTTGGTAACAAAGCCTCCCTTGCACTGCATCTTTTTCCAAGACCACTACAAGAGTCCCCTGCGGGGTCCCCCAGATTTTAAGCTTTCAGCGCATCTGAGCTTTTTGTATGTTGAGAGGCAACCGCAGCCAGGCAAATGAAGTAGATGCTACTTAGTGGGAAGTATGAACAGCTCAAGGGCACACACTCCACCCCCCAACAATATCCTATTTTTGTGATCAAACACTCTGGTTTGAACAGGAGTAGAGGGCTAGCAAACAACATTTGAACAAACCCCAGCCACATGTGGGGAAGACAAAAGCAAGTCTGGAGCAGAGGAACACAGAGAGAAATAGGCTCCCTATGGGGATAGATAAATACATAAATAAATACAGTGGCACCCCGACTTAAGAGCAGCTCGACTTAAGAGCAGAAAACTGTTGGTTTCTTAACTGCTGCCTTACAAATTTTAGATATGGTCTGCTCGACTTACTTTTTTATTTATTTTTATTCTTTTAACTTATTTTTTCAATTTTTTAGATAGGTACCCTGACTTAAGAGTAGTTCAACTTAAGAGCATGCATTTGGAACAGATTAAATTCGTAAGTTGAGGTACCACTGCAAATAAATAAATAAATAAATAAGTAAATAAGTAAATAAATTAATAAATTGTTCCAGTTCAGAAGACAGTCAAGACCAATGGATCCCCCCACCCCGGCAAGACATTTGTTTTGGTGTGTGTGTGCGATATTTCATTTGAACTTACCTTAATGGTCAAATAGTTTCAGAAGTGCTGTGTCTGGCCTCATCCAGCTAGATTCCTGAGAGGTCCTTCAGGCCTAAGTCATTGATGTGGGCATGAAAGAGATTCTTGTTGATCCCAGTCTCTCGCAGCAACTGTTGCCATAGTTATAAATCATTTCTTATTGCCCCCCACTGGGCAGCAAGCGAATACTGTATAAAGAATGGATTTACTAAGGAAGAGCAACTGCATGGGCACACAGGGCGGGCTCCCCTTCCTTCAGTGTGACAGTGGGGTTCAGCAGACTCCAGTTATTTTGTTGCCTGCACTGCAGAAAGCCAGTAAAACATAAAACATTTCTGGATGATGCCCAGGTAATAAAGAGAGTTTCCAAAGTCACAAATGAGATGAAAGCAGAGCAGCCTTTCGACTTAGATGTATCCCTCAAAGACGAAGCCTTTGTGATATTTTCCCTGAGCAGAAGAAACAGATGGTGAGGGGACAGGATGCATCAGCGCCATCCTCTCTGAAGTGGAGAAGAACCTACTTTGTTACAGGGATGTGGTTTGGGTAGCTGCCCCATCAGGCTGCCTATGGAAAAATTCCCCCCACACGTCACATATAGAGATGTCTCTCCTTACAATAGAAATGGTGGAGGAAAGTCAAATAGGCCTCGATGCCTTTGAGAATCTCAGCTAGAGTGCACTCTCTATACCAATTAATTGAGGAGATGTTGGCAGGGTGCAAGGCATTCAGGAAAAGTCGAAATGGTCAGGCGCAAAGTGGACAAAGCCATAGGACACTTGGTTACTGGCTGGGGTGGACATTGGGTCAAACACCCAGGCATTACTTTCAAGGCACAGGATATGTACTGGGCGGACTGGGCTCACTTATCAGACAAGGTCAATGAACAATGTTTGGTGAGGGTTAGGAGGACCATAAATGATTGGTTGCAGCTGCAGTGCTCTGGCAGAAATTGAGCCATGTTTGGCTCTAGTGGAGGTTTTACAGGCATTGGGAGACAGCCAAGTGGTTAAAGTAGCAAGCGAGAACCTGCACACGGCGTCAGACAGATGGGGCCATGGGCTGAATTGTGGGGAAGGGGGCAGTGGGAGAGCCCTCCGACAATGATTTATGGTCCAGCCTCTGATGGGGGGCAGGGTCACCCTTCCAGATCATACAACTGGAAATTGGACATGGGACACCGATGGGGTGGACACCCCGGGGGATCCTGTAATTAACAAAAAGTGGGTGTTCTCAAGATGATATGGCGAACACAGGAGCATCAAGGGGCAGGTGGGCTCCTTTGATGCGCTGGATCCAACCCAATGGCTCAGCCAGTGTACTGCCTGGTGTAATCAATAAAGTTGTGACCTATATATTTCCCAAAATTGGTGTCATGTATCATCTTTATGTGCTCATTTGGATTATAAGGCTCAGCTATAGGCAACAAAGTACTAGAAAACCTTCCCCCTTCGTGTCATCATTCTGAGGTTCCTTTCACCATGGTACAGTATGAATGTTGACATGACAACTTCAAGATCGCTAGGTTTACCGTGATTGACACAGAGCATCTATCAACTTATCTTTAAAGTTTTGCATTGCAGTATGGTGTATTTTAGAAAAGGAAGCAGAAAAGGGCTTTAATTCAATAGTGGAAGCAGCAGACATCTCAGATTTACCACAATACCTCATGGCACTTTTGCCGAGTCAAATCATTCTGCAGCACAAACCTGACACCTGATGGCCAGCTACGGAGCTAAAGTTCTTAGCACGTTGTGCTTTTACTGTTGCCGTTCAATATTGGCATCTCAGGCTTCAAAACATGGAATATCTATTAGTCAAAATGCTGATAGATTTGTTTTAAGTTTAAGTAAGCAAGAAATTAGATTTTTAAAGAGTGGGCGCTGGGCAGTGAATAAACAGTAAACCATAATTTGCTGTTTAAATCATAAATTGCATATTGATGGCCAAACAGATGTCTATTCATTAATTTTATTTGTATCTCTAAACAAATATTTTATTTATATCTATTCTTCAAGTAATGTGGCTTGAACTGGGTTCTGCTTTGTCTTCCCCATTTCGGCAGTTGGGAGGGGTTCTTTTTGAGTAGCTGCTTTCGTGTGGGACACATTAAAATGAAAAAGGCTCAGTGTAAACTAAGCTCTGTAATCCAGGACAAGCTACAGTGGTACCCCAAATTAAGATCAGCTCGACTTAAGAGCAATTCGACTTAAGAGTGGAAAACTGTTGGCATTTTAACTGCTGCCTTACAAATTTTAGATATGGTCTGCTTGACTTACAAATTTATTTTCATTTTTTGGAATTTTTAAACTTTTTTTTCAATTTTTTAGAAAGATACCCCGACTTAAGAGTAGTTCCACTTAAGATAATGCATTCAGAATGGATTAAATTTGTAAGTTGAGGTACCACTGTATGTGGTTTCAGAGCGCTCCTTGAAGAAGGCAAAGGAAACTATTTCTGAATTTAAACTATAAACCCCTAAATGGCTTTTGATCAAGCTATCTCAAGGACCATGTCTCCTTTTATGAGCTATCCCACCAGGTGCCTGTATCGGTGGGGAGGGCAGGCCTGGCAAGGGGATCTTAGCTCTATTCAGTTGTCACCTCCATGCTTCTCTCCAATGCATAACCAGAATAACATGTAGTCCAGTTATCCAACATAACTTTCTCCATGGGGAGAGTGTTATACATGTAGAAGAGAGGCTCTCGCTAGTGTGCGGGCTCTTCGTTGGAGCAAGGAACCTGATTTCCCAGGGTTGCTTGCATGGAAATTTGCTTGCTTATGAGTGGGAAGGTATCCTTTACATACTTTCCTCCTCTCCACATGAAAAAAACATGACAGAGAAATTCTCTATACCCTCTACTTACCTTCAAGAGAAAGTGTAATTCCTGAATTGGCCCTTTGCTCCTTTTTGTTTTGACTGTCATTAGTAACTTAAAACAATCATTAGCAAATAAAGAAAAACAAAAATGCCACTCTGGCAGATGGCAAACAAAAAAAAATGGAAAAACACAAGTTCAAACCAAACTACAATTTCAAACCAAACAGTAATGAGTAATAATCCATCTAAAATCAAATAACACATAGCCAGTAACTCAGGGAAAGCCTGTCTGAAGAAAAAGGTCTTTGCCAGCTTGCAGTAAGACAGCAAGGATGGGGTAAGTCTGGCTTTCTGTGGGAGGGAGTTCCAACATCTGGGACAGGTGATACCTTTAGGCTATTAGAAAATTAATAAAAATGTTGCTAATATTTCGAGGGCGAAACCCTCTTCTTCAGAGCAGTACCTGGGAGTAGCAACAAGAAAAGGCCTTCTCACGTTTCTCATCAGATACACCTGTGAAGATATGGGACTGAGAGAAAGCCCTATCCTGATGATCTTAGCATCCATTCTGGGACATGCTGTCTTTAAGGTAGTTTGGGCTGAGGCCATGTAGTGCTTATAAGTTAAAACTAGCACTTTGAATTGTGCCCAGAAACTGACTGGCAGCAAGTGCAGCTGCTTTAACAAGGGTGTTGTGTGATTTCTGTAACCAGCCCCAGTCCGCAATCTGGTTGCCACATTTTGAGCACACCGAAGTTTCCTGAGACTTGCCATCCGTAGCCCCACATAGAGCACATTACAGTAAATCAGCTGGAAAGTGACTAGGGTATGTGTCACAGTGGCCAGATCAGATCTCTCAAGAAACAGACGCAGCTGGAGCACTAGTTATAATTGTGCAAATGTATTTCTGACCACTGCTGATGCATGGGAATCCAGGCTCAAGGATGAATCGAGGAGCACCCCTAAGTTGTGCACCTCTTTTTTCAATGGAAGAGTAGCTCCATCCAGTACAGGTTGCACCCCTACTCCTTTATCCTTTTGATTTTTATAGAAGCACTTCTGTCATGTATGGATTAAGCTTTAATTTGTTTACCTTCATCCAGTTCATTACTGATAGCAAACACTGATCTAAAGCTGACGTACGGATTCAGGTGGCAAGGATAGGTAGAGTTGGATGTCATCCTCATACTAGTAACACCAAACTGCAAAACTCCAGGTAATCTTTTCCAGTGGCTTCATGTAGATGTTAAAAAAAATACAGGAGGAAAAACAGAACCCTGAGGGACCCCAGAGGCTAGCAGCTGGGTTGCCGAACATGAATCCCCTGGCATTACTTTCTGCCTTCTCTCATTGAGAAAGGGTTTGAGCTACAGTGCCCACAATTTCCATTCCACAGAGACAGGTCAGGAGGATGTGGTTGATAATATCAAAAACACTAAGCGGTCCAGTAAAACCAACAAGGAGACACATCTCCTATCACAGGGTCAGTTGACTGACAGTGAGATATACATTGGTCTTTAACTTTTACACATAACTTTTGATTCAAAGAAACCTGGCTTCCAATTCACCACATCCCAGTAGTTCCCAAACAGTGCACTCTGGCTCTGTGTGCCATGGAACCCTCTTATCAGTCTGGTTCCGATACGTGGATGACACATTCGTAATTTGGAGCCACAGTGAAAAATTTCTAAAACTATCACAACAATACCCACCCAAATATACAATTCACCATGGAAAAAAGAAATGGAGCGGAAACTCCCATGTCATGGTCATATGCAAACAGGACCTCCAATTAGGACACAAGGTCTACAGAAAATCCACCCATGCAGTTCAGTACCTACATAAAAATTCCAACCGCCACCCACGACAAAAAAGAGGCGTAATCAAAACTCTTGTAGACCGTGCAAACTGAAACTGTGAAGTTGAATTCCTCAACACTAAACTCAACCCCCTGATTTGGGCCCTACAAGCAAATGGCTAGTCCAACAATGAAATCAAAAAAGCCATCAAACTGAAAAAACAACATCAAATTAAAGAAGAAAAACAGCGTCCAACGAAGTATTTCTGCCACACATAAAAGGAGTAACAGACCACATGGACAAAGTGTTGAAAAAACATAAGCTACAACCAGTATTTAGACCCACCACAAAATACAACAGATGCTATGGTCAGCAAAGGACAAAAGGAACCCATTCACAACTGCAGGAGTATACCGGATACCTTGTAGCTGTGGCCAGGTACATACTGTATTGGGACCACAAAGCACAGCATTCAGAACAGAATCAAAGAACATGAAAGACACTACAGACTAAAACAACCTGAAAAATACGTAGCTGAACACATCATGAAACAAACTGGACATGAAATCCTCTTCCAGGACAAAGAGGTACTGGACATCACTACCAATCACTATGTCAGACTACACAGGGAAGCTATTGAAATCCACAAACATAAGCACAGTTTCAACAAAAAAGAAGAAAGTCTAAAAATCAATAAAGCCTGGCTTCCAGTACTAAAAGCTGCAGAGTGCAAATGATTCCCACCCAGCCACAAGCAAAAGTGATCAGTTCACACAACAGAACAGCTAAGGACACCCATCAAGGATCATTGCTACCCGACTGCATTGAAACTTCTTAATCCCTTCATCACAATACAATGACTAACACCTATGTTCCTGCATAGGACAAGTTTCCTTTTCCCCACAACTTTAAAAACCACAGTCTCACTCACTTTATAACCCAGAGCACAGAAAGTAATCCTAGTTCCCTGAGCTCCTTGGCCTCTGAAGATGCCAGCCACAGTCTGGTGAAACGTCAGGAAGAAAAACTTCCAGAATACGGCCAAAGAGCCCGAAAAACACACAGAAACTATCAGATCCTGGCCATGAAAGCCTTTGAGAATACATTGAACCTCTTATCTTTCCCTCTCCCTCACCCATAGTATCCGACAGCACTTACCTGCAGCTTCTCTCGTGTCCATACATGGTGCAGAGGTAATCCTGGAGCCAACATAGTACAGGACTAGTACTTTATAAAGGCAATGTATATTTATTCATTTTACAAATGAGGGCAATATTTGGTTGCAACAGCTCCAATTATAGACAAATATACATGTACATTATACTGGTGAATGGCTCGAAACCTTGTTCTAATCTTGCGCTTTGAAACTGTTTATACCGCTTCAACTAATAGCAAGCCCTGTTCTGCTCAAGATTTTAAAAAATTGTAATCAATTTATACGCTTTGTGTTACATTATTCACAAGCATTTGCCCCTCTTTTAATTATTATTCTTTTAGGTTAATCATTGCTCCTTCAAAGATGACAGTTCTCTGGGTAAGTGTTGATTTATATACAAGCTCAAATAAAAGAAAAAGTTAGGAGCCACCACTGCGTCTTCTTCTTCTTTTTAAGTATAATAAGAATGAATGTTTTGCACAAACATATAAAAAGTCAGTTTGGTTTTAAAATGTTGCCGATTCCAACCTGTCTAGCAATGTATCATTGCTGAAGCATGGATAATTCTGTTTGGGGGGAATGGAAATGTATGGGGGAAGATGAAGAACTATCAAGAAAATTCAACAGTAAATTTTACGTCTTACAAAAATATTTATTCTCTTCCAAAAAAATGTAGCAAGATGCCATCTGGAAAAGTACTTAACTAATGTAGGTCAAGAAGATACAGAGTGGTCTTTAATTTATCAGAATTTCAAAATAAGCTGTAACAAGTTCACCATCCAAAGAGCATCGGTAAAATACGTCAATAGAGATGCAAGACAAACGTCCAAGGAACGGGGATAATTTGCCTACTATGCCAAAGTTTCAATGTGATCCCAGGAAATATAGGACAGAAGAAGGCTGGCACTGATACATGTTCTGGTATTGGAAATACAACATTCCAATATGCTATCACATGTTGGCCAGGTTTTAAGTCTGCACTTGCTTGTGTGACACAGACGGTTTTCACCATGACGATCCAGAAATTATGTTTTGGTGGCCAGCACGCAAGCAGCTTTGTTTCTTTTAAGATATATGATATTCTTCTAAGATATATGCTATTCTTCTTCACTTTCATTTTCTGGGTCCAAATCTGATTCTCCATTGATTTCTTTATCAACATCCATTTCCTGCTCATCCTGAGATACATCCTCTTTTTCATCATTCTCCTCAGCTTCTCCCTCATCATCTTCCTCCCAGTTCTCCTGCAAGAGAGAGTGACAAAATACATGATGACTGCAATCCTTTTCAGATATAGGAAATCATCTGAAAATCAGTGATTTCTTTGGGTGGAACTTGCTCTCCCAACTCACACGGACTGCAACTACTCTCCACTGCCACTGGGTTTCTTAGCTGGCGCAGCCAATTCATCACCTAGGGACCAAATATCTCCCAAAATGGCAAAGAGAACTGATGGGATATTTACTTACATCTGAATCTTTTTCCACAGCCATCTCATCATCCGAGCCTTCCTCTGATGATTCTAGGAATAAATATAAGTGTTTCATGTAGACATTTCAAAAAGATTCTAATGACATATAGGCTACAGAATTCTGCCGTATGAGCCACTATGAAAATACAGTATATCCAGATAAATTTAAAATGGGATATCTGACAGGCTTTCCTTGAAATTTGCTTGGAAGGACTATGCTTCTTCACCCCACCAGGTTCAACATCTGCATCACCAACAGAATGCCTCAGAAAGGGCACCTTTGCATGCAGAGCTGTATGGAAAGGCAAGGACAAAGTCAGCAGCCACAGTCCTCCACTCTACGCTCACATACACAGAACCATGGGAGGAAGGTAGTGTGACAGTTTGACCTGTTCTGTTTTTAAAGAGAAACTGATTCATATTAAGCACACAGCATTTCCTGATGACTCCCCATGCATCACCAAAAATTCACTTTGCTTACCTTCTTCATATACCAGCTTTGCAGTCTGGTCAACATCTGGTACATCCTGAGCCTTCTCCAATGCAGCAACCTAAGAAATAAAGGCACTGCCTCATCAACAGGGGTTATGACATCCTTTTCTAAGCAGGTCATCATGAACTCACATTACAATTAAATGAATTGCAATTAAATGAAATGCTACTCTGAATGAATAGCTGCAGCTGAAAAGGAAGGAGGGTAGATAACTTCAGTTTATTTCTTTCAATTTGTTTCTTTAAAATATTTTTATCTTGCCTTTCTCGTCAAAAGGACTCAAGGTGGAATTTTTGAACCCAAGTTACATGATTATAACTGCAAAACTCTTTTGTTTAAGCAAAACTTTTTTAAAAACTGGAAGTAACAATATATCTGCATATGCAACTGTGCAATTTATCCAATACCTCAAACATTATGTTTCTGAAATAGATAAATATCATATACTGTCCTTCAGACAATTTTCAGGCATGTTTGTCACTCGTATACACTGATGGATCTAGTGACTGTATTACTGTGATAAACACCTGCAAGTGAGAACTCATTTTGACAGTATTGTTATCCACTGTAGTCAGATGAAATATGCTGAGGATTAACACTTCATGCAATATTAGAGGATTCTAAATGAATATGTCACAATAAAATTGTTCGCCTCCAAGGTGCACAAGATTCTCTGTTTTGAATATGCATTACTCAAACATTGTACATTCAGATCTTCTAGAGATGTACACAATTAACTTCAACTCACCTGGGTAATAATGAGATAGAGTTTTCCATGCAAGCGAGAGAGCTTCTGCAAGGTCTTCACTCTGCTCTCCATCAGCTGATACAGCATTCCTAGCTGGGGGACCAGATCTGGCAACTGGAGAGGGGAAAGAAATCTTTATTAAAACATAAAGCAGATGACCTTCCAACAGGATAAGCAAGCTGCTCTCACCCCAAGCCAGTTGCTTTTTACAAACGCACAGATGAAGACTAGCTGTGCTAGCACCTGCAGAGTAACCCTGCTTTGCCCCCCGGCCCTTTCACAGGCTACTGACAAGTACCACCTCTACTTTTCCTCTTTCACTGCCACCAACTAGCTTCTCTAGTAAAATTAATGCTTTCAGACTGATTTAAATTGAATAAAGATTTTAAAAAAGTTTATGACAAAGCAGAATCAAAAGCATAATGGGTAACGTGTTTAGCTACAAACCAAAGGAAGAATGTACAGTGGTACCTTGTATAAAGGAATTAATTCGTTCCAAATGAAATTATGTTAAGCAAATTTTCCTTTATACAATTCCCATAGGAGTGCATTGAAAACAGAGTGATCCCATTTTTATGTTGTAGAAATTAGCCCCATAGGCGATTAAGCTCGTTTTTTATGTTGTACAAATTTTATGTTATAAAAGCTGTTTGTTATACAAGGGTCCACTGCAGCTCAAAAACACTGAAGTTAGGTTACAGATAAAGCTGATCCCATGCACACCCAGTTCTTAAGTTTACAGATACTCAACACTTCGTTTTCCTCACAGAAATTCTAAAATCCTATCTCTTCTCCCTCTAGTCGTTAACACACTCTCTCTGTCTCTCTTGTGTCCACAAACTCTCGTGTGTCTTCTCATTGGTCCACAAACAACCAATCAACATAGACACATCTCATAAATTATTCATCACCAAGGGGTAAACACCACAGCCCTTTTCATTTTTAAATATTTGCTGTCTGTGCTTCACTTTCCTGAGCATCTAGCATGGGAATTATGCTAAACCTCTCTGTTCAGGCTTTATCATTGCAACTTATTTTTCTCTTCTCCTCTATGATCTGTGCACAAACTTCATCTTATTTTTAGGGCCTAAAATAAGCTACAGTGGTGCCTTGTAAGACAAATTTAATTCGTTCTACGAGTCAATTCGTCTTATCGAAAATTTATCTTACCAGGCACGATTTCCCACAGGAATGCATTGAAAACCAATTAATCTGTTCCTGAGAGAATAGACCGATACGTTTTCAATGCATTCCTATGGAAAGGCTGTCTAACGGTGGCCTCACGGACCGGGTCCTGGGGCTGGGGTGGGCGACACCAGCACCGGGGGGGAGTACAGACCAGCCGTGTCAGCCATTGTAACGTCCTACCTGCAGCTCGCCAGCCACCAACACCTGGCTCCGTATCAGTGGTCTGGCCTGTGGGACTCTAGGAGCTACCTCTCTCCCCACCTTCACCTATTTTATTACTTTACACGGCTGCAGGCCTCACATGATCACCACCACCGCCGCTTTACCTCTGGACTGGGCAAGGGGGTGGATGCAGCTCAAGAAGGGCAGACCAAGGTGCCGCTCTGATGACCTGGCCTGCCTGACAGGCCCTGTTTGGGCTGAGACGGGAGGCCCACGAGGTCGGCTCTGACTGGCAGGGAGAGGTGGGAAGGGTTACCACCCCGACGAGGATCGCAGCCCGGCATCCGATGCGACCACGGCCTGAAGGTGTGACCTCCCCCACTCAGAGGCCAACAAGCCACTGGGGTCCGAAGTCCCCATGTGAGTCCCGCCATCACACTGCTGCCCCAGCCCAGGACCAGGTGACAGAAGGGGATGGGCCGGATCAGATGGACAAGCAGGTCTGACCACTCACCACAAATAAGTAGGGATGCCACCGTGGCAGCCCGATCGGCCACAGGCTCCAGCAGCCACCTGCTCACTAACACCCGGTGCCGCAAGTGAAAAAGGGCCAAGTAGGTGCAGCGAGTGGGCAAAGGCCATGGCTGGCCTCAAGCGGTAGTAAGGAGGGGGTTGAGTTGCCCTGCCCCAGGGCCCAGTCAAGCCACAGAATATGGACGGCGGGGCCCTGAGGAGTCCACCTCGGTACACACTGGCTGCCGGCATCAGTGAGACTCGCAGCTGGGTGAGATAATAAAGCAGGTGAAGGTGGGGGTGGCGCCCAGAGTCCCGCAGGCCAGACCACTGTTGGGGAGCCAAGTGTTGGGGGCTGGCGAGCTGCAGTTAAGGCACTACAACAGCTGACCCAGCTGGTCTATGCCCCCACCCAAAGCAGGGACCCAGTAATTCTCACCCAGTATGGGCTGTTCACTTGCAAACAGCCCAGGTTGGGCAAGGAGCAATGGTGCCTCATAAGACAAATAGAAACAGGAGGGAAAAATTGTCTGAGTTTTTCCTATCCCTGGAAATTGCATTCGTCTTCTGAGTTTTTCATCTTAAGGGGCTTTGGTCTTGCGAGGCATTACTGTATTGGGAAAAACTGGAGAGTGTAGAGGTGGAACAGGGAAAAAGAAACAGAGGTTATGGATATGGAAGCTGCCTTCTATTCAACACAACCACGAGGAAAAGCAAACACCGAGATCTGACATTCTGCACACTTACTGTTGAAAGGTAGGATGCGTGAATAATTAAAACAGACTTCAGCCATCGAACCATTTGGGAGGCACTGAAAAATAATGACAAGAACAAATTTCATTTACTGAAAAGAGTTATAAACTTCAAAAAAGTTTCATCCGACAAATTGATCAAGGAAGGCTAGAGCACACAGGGTATACAAATGAATAAACTGACACGAATGAGGACATGCACTGCATTACACCACACAGGCCCACTGAAGAACTCACATCAGTGCTAATTACATCAATCAAGAGCACTTTAGGACCTCTCCTACTTTCCCAAAACAAGTGAATATGCACATAAGAATACAATACAGAGACTAACTCTGGGTCTATTGAAGCTAACATTATCTCCCTT
The DNA here is from genome assembly GCA_023846285.1 of Phrynocephalus versicolor. NCBI lineage: Eukaryota > Metazoa > Chordata > Lepidosauria > Squamata > Agamidae > Phrynocephalus > Phrynocephalus versicolor. Next base: position 22,733,949 of record JAHTLZ010000275.1, read on the forward strand.
TAAATGCTTTGGCCTTCCAGGGTCTCAGGCAGCACCTATTTGTAGCAGTTGAAATTCTTAATTTGTAGGAAACTTCATTAGATTGCTACCAGTCTGCTTGAAAAATAGAACCAAAACATTCTGTGAACAAACACTGGAAGGCTTTACTTGTACACTGGAATATCAAGGTCTTTCAATTCATAAGGATATAGCTCTGGTAGTGCTTTAGGCGTGTAGCAGTACAAGTATAAATCCAGACGTACAAAATCTTGATGGCGAAACAAGTAAGTCTGGTTTATTTATTTATTTGCAGATTTTTTTTAAGACGCCCCACTACCAAGTGGTTTCTGGGCGGCAACACTGGTTGTCACACCTCCCTCTCCAACTTCTACTGACGAGAAGCAAACTGCCCCCCTCCATCTCTTCCAAACTTTTCTATGGGAAAGAAGGTGGGAAAGTACTTTGCTCAGAATCCCCTTACCAAGCAGTAGCATCAGTAATAGTCTCCCTATTTACCCAAGAACATAAGAACAGCCTTGCTGGAATAGGCCACAGTCCATCCAGTACAGCATTCTGTCTCACATAGTGGTTCATCATTTGCTTCAGGGCATTCCCAAGCAGATGTCTTCACCTGCTTAGGATTCCCTGCAAATGGCATTGAGAGACAGCCTGCCTATCTCTCCAACCCGGAGGTTGTCCTTAGGCATCCATAATTATAGCCATTGATACCCCTGTTCTCCATGAACTGGTCTAATCCTTTCTTAAAGCTATCAAGGCTGGCAGCTGTCACCACTTCTTCTGGCAGGGAGTTCCATAGACCAGTGATCCTCTGGGTGAAAAAGTACTTTCTCTATTTGTTTGAGATCCAGCACCCAAAAGTTTCATAGAGTGCCCTCTAGTTAGTTTTGTGCAATAGGAAAAACAGTTTTTCCTTATCTACTTTGTCCACACCGTGTATATTTTATACACTTCAATCAGGTCACCTCTTAGGTGCCGTTGTTCTAGAGTAAAGAGGCCCAGCCTTTGCAGCCTCAGGTGGTAAGGAAGGTGTTCCAGTCCCCTAATCATTCTGGTTGCCCTCCTCTGCACTTTTTCAATTTCCATAATATCCTTCTGGAGGTGTGGTGACCAGAATTGTATACAATACTCCAGATGGGACCTCACCATAGATTTATGAAGAGGCAAAATGACACCTGCTGACTTATTTTCTATACCCTTCCTAATGATCCCTAGCATTGAGTTTGCTTTTTTCACTGCTGCAGCAAACTGGGTTGACAACGTTCATTGAGCTGTCCACCAAGACACTAAGGTCCTTTTCCTGGTTTGTTGCAAAGAGTGCAGACCCCATCAGTTTATAAATGTATTTTTTTTTTTGCCCCAACATGCATCACTCTGCACTTACTAATGCTGAAGCTCATTTGTCACTGGTTTGCCCCCTCCTGCAGTGTCAAGAGATCCCTCTGGAGCTCCTCACAATCTTTCTCAGCATTTACTACCCTGTATAATTTAGTGTTTAGTTATCAAGCTTCGGGTACGTGCTTGCCTTTCTCAAATAAATATGCCCATGCTTATGAACTGTCATGGCTGATGCAAGTCTTAGTTACTCGTTGACATCACAGCTTTACTCTATAAATCTTATCTTTACTGTCATGTTAGATTTTATAGTACATTAATGATCCAAGAACAGAGTCTTGTGCCCACTTCTTCCCTCCAGTGGCATACTTCTATGCAACTGCACAAATATTGGCCATCTAACATGACAAATAAGATGCAGGCAAGATATATATTCTGGTCCTTCCAAGTACTGTGTCAGGATTACCTGTTTCAATTTCCTAAAACATTTACTGCAGCCATGAGAACCAATGCAAATCCAAAGGAATAAACAAAACAAAGAAAAACAATCCCCAAGCACTCAAAGTAATTTAAAACGATAATACAAAATTAAGAAGTCTTCAATAGTTCCTACTTTGTTTTTAGTGGGAAAAGCTGAATGATTTGAATTCTGAACTGTAGGGCTGTTAAAAATTTATTTCCACCCAGATATGCCACAGTAATTCCTAACAAACATTCTTTCCCCCCTTCCTTGTCCATGCCAAGTCAAAGACATCTAGATACGTAAGCACATTTATAGGGGGCACATTTGCGGTACATATAAATATACCTTCGTGTTGTTTTAACCTACTTTGAAATTTCTTCTAAAGGGCCATGTAATATTTCTTAAATAATATGACTGTAAATGGCTGGGAGCTGCATCATATTGCTTTCAAAGGGATGCCCACTGAAAGTTACATCCTTACAAGCAGGCTTGAATACAACTTTAAACATGAGCTACAGTGGGGGGTGGGGGGGAGAAAGGTGACTTATTTTTTAAAATGCTGAGTCAGAGTTTCAGATCTTGCCTTACCTGTATGGATGACCTTGTAGCCTTTTTGTGAGCTAAAAGGGAAGTGAACCAAGTAGGAATTAAAATAGCATCAGGCACAGCATTGTCTCAGTGAAGACACACAAGCATTAATTCTCAATTATCTACACCTCTATTTCAGAACAACTTTTAATGATTTCTGCCAGATGCATTTCATCTTTTTAAGACCATTAACAATGAAACTCTAACTGATTATTTGTTGTTATTATGTACCACTAAGTCACTTCTGCCTTATGGGGTTTTTATGAACCTCAAAGGTCCAATAATTAACAGTTCCACTCATGTTGTGCAGATTAGAGGCACAGCTACCCTCACTGAACCCATTTCATGTCAGGTCCTCCTATTTTCTTAATGCCTTACACATTTCCACATTATTTTTCTTCTCGTGATACATTTAAAGCAGGGTATATTCAGTTTAGTTAACATCTACTGACAGCTTCACCTTGATTTGCTAAAGAACCCACTTATTTGTTTTCCTGGTGGCTCTCTTCCTCTTTTCCTGGTAGGTTTCTTCATTGTCCAGCTTTCACACTCATACAGTCATCCGGAATACCACAGTCTGAATGGTCTTGGTCTCTAGTGATATATCATTACACTTAGGGATTTTTCCTAGTTTCTTCAGAGTTGTTTCACAGTACTATTTCACAGCATACTACATACTTCATGAAGTGTTATGACTTCTTTCTGGCGTGTAAGCGTCAGATGAGCAGATAAGGGACTGGCTTGCTTAAATGTAGTTTCAGACTTCAAACTCATTTATTTTTAAATTCATTTTGACAAAGTGAAGCCTTTTGTTTAAGCACTGGTCCCTTCAGCACGTTTGTTGGTAAAGCAAAAGCTTTGTTGGGATACTGATACCAGACAGTAAGCATTTCAACTTTGAAAACGGCCTCAAATTGGACCTACTTTAAAAGGAGATGGAGACAGAACCCAGTGTGACATCTTGCTACTGCAGAACTATTGCAGTGAAAGGCATATTGCAAATCAAGTGAAAACTCCTGCTTTAAGCTTGTGCCCTGACATGAGAGTTTCCCTTGAATATGTAATCAAGGACTCCTCCCTTGATTAACCCAAACAACTCAAATATATCAATAGCTCAAAAACCTTATATAGCTCATCTTACGCCAGTACTTGTCAGGAGTGGAATGTTGGCCGAAATGCATTCTATGCACTGAAAACACATTTTCACCACAGGACCAGAATATAAATTTGCAAAATAAAATAAGACTTTGACACCACTACCACCCCAGGCCAGGTCCCGTTTTTTCAGAAAGACTATTTACTTGACTTTGGTGTTAGTTACGTTTCTGACATGACCAAAAGAATAGTTGCCCCATGAGACAGTCAAGCTGCCTTCCTTCACTTAATGAAGCATAATCAACATTTCTGTATATATACTTATGTGCACTTACACTCCTGTATAAGTTAGTGATGATAACAGTAATGGCGACAGTAATAACAGCTTCATTTTCAAGGCTGGTTAAACAATACCCCATTTTACAAAAGTGACAAACTCTACACTTTAAGATGTTACAATCTGTTTTTGGTTTTTATTATAAATCCTGATTATTTTGCTCATTTGCATTGGATTTGTCTGAAAAGGAAGCCTACTGCAAAGCTGAGACCATGGTAACTAATATAAACATGGTAACTAATATAAACTATCTCTTACCTCATGCAGGAGTGGAATGACAGCATGTACAGGCATTCTGGCTACCGTTTTCTTGATGACTGCTTCTTTCTTGGTCTGAAGCACTTTCTGTAAAAAAAATTTGATGAATGGAACATATTATCAGCTTTTCATTATTGTCACCAAAAGACCTGCACTAGAACCTACACCAGGCAGCTTGTGGTAATTCAGCTGGCAAGACAGGAAGGTAAAACCACAGTTCAACCCTGGTGGTCACTAAATGTCTATTTTTGGCTTCACCTTCTGCACAGAATACAAAAACAAGTGGAACATACATTCAAGTGTTGTGGTGTCAAATGTTCTTGGTTCTTAGACACTCATGCCTTCCTTACCAATTTTCCCCCTCCATCTGCATGACCTCAAATCTGATGGTATCTCCCTTACTCCAAACATTCAGTTAGCATTTCATGGCAAATAAGCAGGTTCAATCCTCACTGAGAGGTTTAGAGGCTTCCGCATCACTCTTTTAGGTTCCCGTTTTAATTTACTCTGAACTTTTAGTGTCCCCAAGCCATTACTCCCTTGTGTGTTAATGTCTTAATAGATGGTTTTTCTTTTACCTACATGTTTATGATGAAAGAACAGAGATGGAGGTTTTTGCTACTAGCTACATTTTTTTCAAGTGGAAGTTCTATGTAAGTTATAAACAGAAAGCACTACCGACCGACCAACCACCTGCCTACCACATTTCTATACCGCCCATCTGACAGCAAAACTACTCTGGGCCTCACAGGCCATTATGTAAGAACAGACCCATGTACAGTTTAAGAACTGTTCTTTGTACAGTGTTCGGTGTTTACTCACATTCCTCACTTACCCAGTCCAAGAACTGTTATAACCCCATTCTTAGTATGTTTGTTTTCTACATACACAACATGTACAGCCTCAGAGCTTCTACTTTCAGCTTATCAAATTTGCTCAACATGGTCACTAAACATCTTGGGATATGAAAACATCAGCATCACCCAAATCCATTTCAAAAAATAACTTATTTATCTTAAGTTCTGGAGAGGATAAAGGTTTGAGATATGGTATTTATATTTCATGGGGACATACACAATGTCATGTGCCCAAGAGACCTACCTGGCAACCACCATATCCTCCTCCTGTCTCCTTGTTGAGACCCGATCCATTATTACATTCAAATCACTATTTGCTGTTCACTGCTGTCTTAACCGCTTCACTGACTGTTTTTACTGTATTAACTAAACTGATCCTTCTGTAAATAAAAAAGCTGTCCCGTCTGTCCTCATCTGAATGATTCGCACAGAGACTGTGTGCATGGCACTATCTGTGGTTCTATGTACCTAGCAACCCAAAGTGAAATGTTTTTCTTGTCTGACATGAAGCTTCTGTATTTCTTAAAGGCTGCATGGGAAATATGTGAAATAATGGAAGGGAGAGAACTTTGAAAGAAAACCTGCAATGTGATTAACTTAAAATGAAATCTCTCTCCCCATCTTGACTGTTTTTTGCCCATATCATATGAGCTTGAAACAGCAATCACTGAGTTACTATACACTGGTTCTTAATTAAATAAAGAAATGTTGTGCGATGCAGTCCATGTCCTTTCTGAACTATACCATTATATTTCCTTGAAACACAAGGTAGACCTCTCTAAAATGAAATGAGTCTTGCTTTTCTCTGTGTTCACATGCAAGAGCACGTATCTGAAAGTCTGAAGATTCTCAGTTATCTAGATGAGATTATCTGCAAGTTGAATCAAGGCAACTGGATTTCTTTTCACATAGAACAAGGACTACAGTCCAGTTAGGACTGTGAGCCACATGCCGGTCAAGCCACCATTTCTATATGAGGTGGAAAACAAACATGCAGAGTTTTATCAGTCGCTGCACGTACTCAAGATTAGCTATATTTATTAATTACCAATTGTATAGTATTTCTAATACCACTTTTTAAATCTTCCCTAGACAGGCAGGCTGTATTTCAACATGTGATCAAGACAGTGGGCAGTTTCAGGATCAGTTGTGGATATTTTCCTTTGAAACATTTTTTAAAGTAGCACTTATTAAAATTGATTTTAAAACACCATGTTCCGGTTTGGGATCTCAAGCTACTCTGTCAGGTTAGCCTTTAGCCTTTTTTTATGAAACTGAAAGCAGCCGCGGGGGGAGGGGGAAGTATTTTTTTACAACTATTATCCCGATGAGTATAACCAACAGGATTCTGACCAAAATATAATTTTGATCACTTTGCAAAATAGAAAGTCCTCCCATGCTATTCTCAATACTTACATTCAGAATCTCAGGATCACTGCTTTCCAATCCTTGAACTAAAAGCACTGCAAAATTGTCAGTCTGTGGAAGGCCTCCTGATGACTGTTTCACTTTCATCACATCTATATCCATTGCACCAAGACGGTCTTCAATACTCTCCTAGGTGATTAAGAAGGTTATTGCTTACACCACAAGAAGCATTGTCTATTGAATAACATCCACATAATAAGCCTTTTTAGCTAGGCAGATACAAATCAATGAGTTTCTTTTGGGGGGAAATGATTTAAATCAAAAACAGTGATTTTATTTAAATGGTAAACAAAGCCAAATTTTAAAGTTTAAATCATGATTCAGTTGTGATTTAAATCAAATCCATCCAGCTTTTTAGTGACTTGACATGTCATCCACCAAGGCAGCAACACCCTCCCCAAATAACTATGCTTTCATAGGCTAAAACAATCACTCATTAGACTTTCAAGGTTTAAGAACAAAATGAAGTTGGGACCAGTTATGATCATTGGAAAACTGAAAATTGATGACTGAAAATACTGAAAGTTCCAAGATGAAATTTGAAAGGAACTGGTCTATGCTGTAAAGCAGGCCTGCCTAAAGTCCAGCTCGGGGGGGCCAAATCCGGCCCGCCGGGCCATTCTGAGTGGCCCGCGGCTGGCTGGCCCGCCCCTCCCTCCCCCCATGTTTTTTAAAGAAAGTGGGTGGGGCTTGCAGTGGGGTGGCAGGGTTGGGGAGCAACCAGCCCCTGACACATTCTCAGCCACCAAATCTGGCCCTCCTTACAAAAAGTTTGGGCAGCCCTGCTGCAAAGAATATTCTTCATTGCAGTGTGAATGGCAACAAATGAGTGACTGAAGAATCTTACATTTAACTCACTTATCCCTGTGGCTAGCACAGAAATCCATTTACCTCTTTGCCCCCTGCCTTCCTTTTAGTTTCATTTTTCTCTCTGGAAGATAAGGATCTGACAGCTGCACTATGACCAGGAATCCCAGGAATTAAGGTTTTGACTTCTGAGTTGATTACAGGAGTCTTCACCTATTTAAAAACAGAGAGAGAGAGAGAGAGAGAGAGAGAGAGAGAGAGAGAGAGAGAGCGTGGGTCCAAAGCTTTCCGTATTTCGTAACAATAACTTAAACCTTGTTTGAACTCAAAATCTGCACAGGAATGAACTTCATGGCATGTAAACTTGTGTTGTACAGAAGAAGCACCTGGCAACATGTTCCAATAAACTGCATTTAAACAACTGTAAAGTAAAATTTCTTAACACTTTGCTGGACTGAGTTGTCACAATTACACAAAGTAAGTTTTAGAGGAAACCAATCAAGCATCCATCTCTAAATAGTCACTGAAATCCTGCTGCTGTAGCTAAACCAGCAGAAGGGGGTGACATCACCAGCAGGGGCAGATTTCTGTTCAAGGGGGACTTTCCTTTCTCTCTGTCCTCTCCTGTTCTGACACCAATTTAACCCTATCTGTTCTGCTTGCTCTGTGCATAGAGAGGCAAGGACAATAAGTGCTCTCTCACTCCATTCATATTTCCAACAGGGTCAGGGGAAATGATCCAACTGGAATCTCCATTCTTGATCTGGAGACAGCAGTGAGATTCCTCTGTCAACCTCCAAATATAATAATAATGGCTATAAGTCACAAAAAGATGGGAAGGGAGGAGTGAAACAAAACAGGCTACTCGGCAAGAAAATAAACAGGAAGTCTAACACCTAGCGTTGCCAATCTAATAATATTCTGCATACAACTTTCCAAATCTGGTTCCCATGTTGAAAACTCTTGTGAGGAGGGTTGTAAAAGCAGTGTTATAATCATCAATGATTATAAACATATTATAGTCCATCACTGTACAACTGGACCTATTTAAAAGCAATATCTGAGACCTAATAGCATTAAGTACCAGTTTTTTGCTGTTCCAATAATTAACCAAAACCTGTATTGCATATATATGCTGCATAACTTATTACAGCTAGATACATTTGCCCAATTTTAAAAAAAAAGTGAGAGATAAAGGCTAGGCAGGCTATCCCTAGCTGTAACATACTTAAAAGACCATTTGTATTCCCCGCCTCTTTTGGTTAGTGGCTGCTAGTGATTATGGATATACTGGTATGTATTCCCTCAGTGCCATATGAATCATGGTTTGCTAGGGAACACAAGAAAGAGGGTGGTGGGTTTCCCACAGATATTTTGTACAGAACCCTGGCCATGATGCTTCTTCAACATGTCTAAACAAGTAACATGAAAAGGGAGGGAAGGCATCAAAGCAAATGAGAATGTATCTCAGTTTCTCCTCTCTATGCGTTTTCTTCTCTGTCTTTAAAACAGAGGAAAATCATAGCTTTCCTATTTTCAATTCTTCTGATTCTATTAAAATCTCCAGGCTTAGTCCGCACTTTGCCATCTTCATTGCCTGTTGCCTATTTTAGCCACGAAGACACACAATTTAAATCTCTGATTTGGGGAAATGACTCAACAATCTCACATAATTCAAATACAGTGGTACCTCCTGAAACAAATTTAATTCATTTCACAGGTCCATTTGTTTTAAGAAAAATTTGTCTTAAGAAACATGATTTCCCATAGGAATGCATTGGGAATGGAGTAATCTGTTCTGGAAGCTAGAATAAAGGCAAAAATAACCTGAGTTTTTTCCTGGATACATGTGGAACAGTTTGTCTTGAGCATCCCACAGGGAATTTTTTGTCATGCAAAGCCTGCCTATTCCCGGAATTTTTTTTCTTCCTACAAGTGTTTTGCCTTACGAGACATTTCTCTTAAGAGGTACCATTGTAATGTACAGAACTACTGCAGGACAGGGTGAATAAAATATGCATGGTGTTTATTTATTTTTATTGGGGTTCTAGACCACCCAATGTAGCAAAATACTACTTTGGGGGTGGTTTACATAGTTAAGCAAACATACAAACTAAAATAATTCAAGAATGTATACATAATGCCACAAAGAAACAGAAACAAAAATACAAAGGCAACTGAGGAGTGCCACCTGGTGGCTTAGGTGAACCATATGATATAAATTATAGCATAATAAAAGAAAATGTCCAATATTATAATAAAATAATCAATATAATAACATTTCTAAAATTCATTTTTGATACAAAATGGATTTAACTAATATAAGCAGCAGAACACTTTAATGTATGAAAATAATCACACTTGCTTAAAAATATTTCCCTTACATTCCTGAGTTACTAAAACTCAATAGCTGTTTTCCTTATAATTTTTGTATCACAATGAATGAGAACAGCATTTCTCCCATAAGTGCTGGCACAAAATAATTTGCACTATTTTGAGGTGCTGTAATTATCTTGACATGAATTTTCTTACTTTGGTGAATAAAGCTGGATGAAAAAAAAACAAATTCTGCAGTGAACCTCTTACAGAGAAAATGTGACAATTTTCCAGATAATGTACCCAAGATTCACCGTACTGATGTCGCCTCTCTCCTCCGTCAAACTCTGTACTTTCCTTCAATAACCTAAACTGAACCACTGTTGCCACTCTTATTTAAACTGTGTGAAGCTTATTTATTTATTTATTTATTTATTTATTTATTTATTTATTTATTTATTTATTTATTTATTTATTGGGTTTTTATACTGTCCATCTGACAGCAAGGCCACTCTGGGCTGCTAACAACAATTTAAAAACACAGGTTGATAGCATAACACCAGATACATGGCGTAGGGCAAAACTCTACAAAACTACAATGATTTCAAGAAGGCTACCTTTGAAGTACGTATAGCATTGCAGCCTTAGATAGATGCATTAAGATGCACTGTCCAATGTATGCTTTGAAAAAACTATCCTACTTACAATCTAGCCTTTTGGTGGGTTGTTTGGATCCTAATTAAAAGAGCTCCTAGAATAAAGAGATATGCCCATATGAAATGCATGAATTCCCTCCACTCCCAGGCATGCTCAGACAGCCAAGAGAGATTGTCATCACTGGAATTCAGAAATAAGTGAAACCATGATGGCAGTCATCACAGCACACCCTTGGGTCCTTAGCTGTTCTGTTCCTCTGGGGTTGGCATAGCTGAGCCCTACTGCTGAAAAGCATGCAATTTTACTATCAGCATACAAATGAATAAAATTTAAAGAAACCAAAGATAAAACTGTCTCATTGGCCTCCTTAATGCAATCGATATTTCTGCATGTACGTCTGCACTACAAGCAAGGAATTCAAATGTATACATGGCAGAGCTGAAGCCTATACAGCAACGGTAAAAAAAAATTAAAAGATTTAAAAAATACTAAGCAAAGTTTCATAAATTACCATCTACTTTCTTGGACACAACAAACAATACATTTGTCTTTTATCTTTATAGAGCCAGAACATTTTTGACTTGGTTGGTTTGCTACATACATACTGGAAGAGACGAACACAGCTATTTTTAAAATCTTTTCTATTTTCTTGTTCTGACTGTTGTATCGGGATTACTTTTCATCCCTTTTGTTAACCACCCGGAGTTCCTTTGGAAGACCGGCGGTATAAAAATAAAATAAATAAATAAATAAGTGTATAAGCTACGGTCCTAACAACTAAATGCAGTTTAGATCCACTCACCTGTGTACAAAAACATATAGCTTTACAAAAAGACATACCGAAATGTAACCATGAATGTGTCATTTCTATTAGATGTGTGTTACTCTACCTACTACTATTTTTACTGTAGTAAGCACCAGTTAACAAAGATTTCAAGCCTTACCTTTGTCACAGCTATTTCTGTTTTAAGTGTTAATGTCTTCTGAATATCTCTTACTAGGCACTGATGTGGTTCTGTAGTATTCAAAGACTAGAACAAGAAAAGGGGAAAATGCAGGTGTATAAGGGTTTTCCTAACAATAACAAATTTCAGTCAGATCATTTAAGTAGCTTAAGCTGTAGGATATTCTCACAAATAACAATTGTTCAGATCATTGATCAGCCCTGGCTAAGTATGATTTCAAAATTATAAGCACCTTATGCATATACAAAAATCTGTCTTGAAAGTTTACGATTGCTCTTGCATTACCAAAGAGGATATAGGAAATGTTAGATATTAATTCTGAAACAAATAAAGCAAACTTCAATCTTTTCTAATATATTACACAAGTATCTCACAAACTACAGCATGCAACTGTATTCACATTAGTCAATTTTTAGATTCTAGTTTCAAATAAACTTTGAATTTTTTTAAAAAAAAACTTTACCTACCACTCTCTCAAGAACAGGTTGCAAAGAATTTCCATACACAAGCAGCAAGGATTCCTTATCTGAACAAAAGGCAGCTGCTAGAATAGGGACCGGCTTTGGTGTAGAGTCATCCCCTACTCCTGGTGTTGCTATCTGGATTGTACATTTTGATGTTAAGGGCTTTTTGCAGTACCTACAGAGAAAACCGATTGTTAAAAATACCTTTATATTTTGCATACTTGCCTCCTTTGCTTATCAGGTCACTTTTTAATACAATTACAAATGATTTCCCAACATGTCTCATATCACGTGAGCACTATCTCCAGGAATGGATATTTTTCAGCTTTTTTTTCCAGGGGTGGTTACCATATACCCAATACAAACTCAATGACAGAAATCCATTAAACCAATGGGACTGACATTATTCACAGTGGTATTCAAAATATACTAAGCTCTATCGTAAGAGTACCTGATATTTCTAAAAGAGGAGTACACTGCAGCTAAGATTTTATCTTGTTACTCTCCTCTGGAGTACTACAACAAGAAACCCAAAAACTGGTCTGGTGCTTAAATGCCAACTTACCCATTCAATACTTGTTCAAATATGTGCAGCTGTCCATCTCTGCATACAACAGCTATTTTGACTGGCTGAAAACAATGAATGTATCATCAGCATAGACCTCTAATACAGACATATTATTTAAAAAATAAGGATAATTTACACTGAACTTCTCATTTTAAAATTAATATATCCCGAGTAGTCACACACACAAATACAACTGCAGCTGAGCAGAAACTGTATCATCCCTTCAAGAAAATGGTATTTTATAGGCTTAAGAGACAGCAGGCATACCCCTATCTGGACCCCTCTTTGTACACATGCTAGCACTCAGTTGTGGTTGCCATCTAAGGCTTCTAATAAACACAGCTGCTTCCTACACAGGTCCCAGTGAACAAAACGGGAGTCGCCTTCAAGAAAACAGCCATAGGATAAGGCTATAAAACTATGCAGAACCTTTCAATGCCAAGGATCAGTAGTTAGAGGACAAAAGAGAGTTTCCTTATGAAATGCAAAGTAGATGTCCATACTGCCTGTTTAGAGGTTGTTCATAATTATTACTAACAACAACCTGCAGGATAAAGCAGCTAAAGAATCAGATGGGCCCCACTGATTTTATTTAAGAATTGTATCCTGCTTTCCCCATACACATGCATGACATGATAGCTTATCACAATTTATCACAATTTCATAACAAAGACTACAAAACACTAGAAGATAAAAACAATATAAGAATGTAAAAACTTTGTTTTCCAGAATGTCAAAAACTTGCCAGAATAGAAACGTCTCTACTCATCTGGGCACATCCTTGTTCCAATCAATCACGTCTCCGCTACAGCCAGGACACATATAGATGAGTCTACCATGCAGGAAGCAGGCAGGCTGATATGGTGGACGTTAGCTGCCGAAGTACAGTATCCGTGAGGGATCGGTCCTAGGCCACCCCGCGGACACTGAAATCCGCAGATAAGAGCAAATGCTTTTATCTGAGGATGATGGTTGTGACAGAGGAGGTGGTGTGCTGGGGATGAAAGATTATGTCCCTAACAAAGAGCTGCCAACATACCCAGCGGGAGTGGGTTTCTCCCCCCGGCACCTGGTTCACCATGCAGGAGTAGTGAGGTGCCAGGGATGAAAGCCGCGTAGCACAGCTTTCACCCCAGGCACTAACCCGACTCCCACTGGGAAACACAGTGGAGCGAGCAGCAGGAGAGCACGCCTTCATTCCACCTGGTCTGCCACACTGCTGCACCTTCAGGCAGACAAGGAGGCACGAAGGCAACCTCTCCCACCACCTGGTCCGCAGACTTGCCCAGCACGAGTGGTGGGGTGCTAGGGACAAAAACACTGCCCAGGCAGTGCGGCTCAGCTTTCATCCCTGATACCCCACCAGCCCCACTGCCTGCTGATTGCCAATCACAGATAACTGAATCTGCAGATGGTGAATCAGCAGGTATGGAGGGTGCTACTGTACAGTATTCTGGTTCCAAGACCTTTTCTTAATGTAAACAGGAAGGCATCTTCTAAGTGCTAGCTAGCCTCTTTGATCATTAGCTCATTCCCCATGTGCAGTAAGAATATCACAACAGCAGATACCAACTGATAATGACATCTCCAGTTATTTTTCCAACCTGTGCTTTATTTTTTAATAAAACATGAGACTTTAACTGGATGGGTTGGGGGGGGAGCCTAACTCAGAGATATTATTAAACTCAGATTTACTTTTAAAGCAGATCTTAGTTACATAAAACAGATCAGATCTAAGCCAAAACAGTTTCCATTAGTGTTTACCAGAAAATCAATACTTATAATATATACCTCCTCTTTAGTTTCTGATATCGTCAGGTCGATATGGATGGGCTCATCTGTAACTGCAAAATTCATCACAGCATTCTTCTCTTTCCTGTCAGATCTCACTTGCCTTGAGATACAAGAGCATATTTTAAAAAAGAATTCTAAGAACAAAAGCCTATTTCACTAAGAAAATCAATTTGTTAAAGAAAACTATCCTCACAAAAATATACCAAACACATAATAGTCAAAAAGAAAGAAGAAATCACATCAAAACATATTATAAGCTGTACATCCAAGAGGCCCAGATACTTACTGGAACTGTCAAATTGGAAGGCTTATTTTATATTATAACCGTTTATTGCAACAATCCCAGACCATGTTGGATTTTTATCATGTACTTTCTATTTCTTGAACCAAGCTGACATACAAAATTGATGATGACATTTGAAAAAAAAATACATACCACACGCTGAGTAATCTGTCATGTACTGCGCCTGATAAGAAATAGAGCCCTGTGATTCCATCAAAGGGTTGATTTTCACTGGGAGGCCGTACTGTGATGAACATAAGTGTCGAAACTGCTGTAGCATGTCCTGTGAAATGCTAAAACAAACAAACAAACATCATTTGAGATTGATCATGGAAACCTACACATAAACATGTAATGCTTATCCTGCAATGAAGATGTATAGGATACATACAGAGTTACTGTATTTCTATTCAGGGCATCTCAGGTATGTGTGCTTCAGAGGAGAACAAGAAAAACCTAGGTAAGGAAATATTGCAGCTATGTACCTCGACAGAATGAATCAAAGCTTTGAAACCTGTAGACATTCCACCCTTTTTATAGACACTTTCTTTCCATGTAAGTAAGTCTATGTATTAGCAAATAAATGAAAAATACTATTGGGATGTACTTAAAATGAAAACCAATTAAAACTTAACACTCTTGTGCTAGAAGCCTGATCCAACCATAGTGACACAACTAAATCTCACCTGAGGTGGGCCACAAAATTCAATTTATGTAGGGCTGCCTCTGAGAAATGAATATGCTGCCATTAGGCAGATAATGAGAGCTAATGACAGGGCCCACATGACTCCTTTTTCATGACAACTTCACTGGCTATTAGCTGTTTCCAGCATACAGTGGTACCTTGTATAACGTAATTAATTCGTTCCGAATCAAATTACGTTATACAAGTTTTCCGTTGTACAAATTGTCATTTCCCATAGGAATGCATTGAAACTGGATTTAATCCGTTTCAATGCATTCCTATGGTGGGTTTTTTGGGCGACGGGGGGCGGGCGGGCGGTGGACCCCGTGCAGGTCCCAGGTAAGGGTGCCCCTCCCCGGCTCACCCCCCCTCCATATCTGCCGTCCCTCCTCTCCCCTCCCTCCTTCCCTCTTTCCCCAGCCGGCCGCAGGTGGTCGGACGGAGGTGGCCGCGGGGGTGGGGGGAGGGAGTGGGGTGCGCCGCTTGGCCTGGGGCGGGGGCTTGGGGGACCGCGCCGGGAATTCCCCCCCCTCACCTCTTGCCGGAGCCCCGGAGGCAGCTGGCAGGCAGGAGGGCACACCAGCAGCCGACTTTGTTCCGAGGGGGGGGGAGGGGGCGGATTCCCCCCCACACACCCGCCGGCTTGGCGCTTCCTCTTGGGAGGGTCTGGCCACCTTCTCCCTCTCTCTCTCTCGTCCCTGCCACCTGCACCGGGACTCTTCCCGCACGCTGCCCCAAGTGCCTGCGAGAAGGGAGCGGGCGGGAGCCGCCGGCCCGGCGGCGGGCTTTCCCTCCCGGGTTCGACCCGTGGGGCCGCCGCCGTCGCTTGGGTCTCTCTCTCTCTCTCTCTTACAGACACACACACACACACACACACACACAGGCGTTGCCGCGTCTCCCTCCCTCCGTCCCTCCCCCCTTTCGAGTGCCCCAGTTGGCACCCCCGCCGCCGCCCGCCCAACCTGCCGGCCCCAAGAAGCAGGCGGTCGGCAGGCAGCCGTCGGGTTGCGCGCCCAGCAGCCCGCCCGCTCGGGATCCCCGACGGGGGTGCCCACAGCCAAGCGGAGTGCGGGGGCCAGGGCTGTCCGCGGGCACCAGACGGGGCCACCAGGGCCTGGGCCGTCGATGGGGACGCGGGCAAGGGAGGAGGACAAGCCGGAGCCGCCCTTCGGGTGCGGATCGTGCCCCCCCACCCCCGCCCCAAGAGCTCCCCACCCACCCACCCATCCGCTTTCCCGCCTGGTCTCCCGAGGAGGCGCGCCCCCCCGACCTATCTGGCGCCCCTCGGGAGGGTAGTAGCGGCTCGCTCGCCTCGGGCTGGATGGGCAAGAGGGGCTTGGGTGGCCGGGGGGGGCGGCGGGCGCTTGGCCCGGCCACACGAGAGCGAGCGGCGGCAGGAGGAGCAGCCCCAGAGCCGCGCCCAGCAAGCTCATCGCGGCGGCGGTGGTGGTGGATCTCCCCGTGGGGTGGGGGGGAGGAAGAAGAGAGAGAGAGAGAGGAGGAGGAGGAGGAAGGGGTGGTGGTGGTGGTGGATCGGGCCCCTTCCCGGCACGGCTCCTATCGCTGCCGCCGCGATAGAATGCATCCCGGCCAACTCCCGGGTTCGACCCGTGGGGCCGCCGCCGTCGCTTGGGTCTCTCTCTCTCTCTCTCTCACACACACACACACACACACACAGACAGACACACACACACACGACCCACCAGCCACCCGCCCGTTCCCGCTGGCCTCCCTTTTCCTTTTCTCTCTCGGCCCCCCCACCCCCGCCCCCACCACCCTCCCTCCCTCCCTCCCCGCCAAAGAACCCGGACTCGCCTCTTCCTCCGTTCCTCGGCTCCTCTTCCTTCCTTCCTTCCTTCCTTCCTTCCTTCCCTTCCCCGGGGATTCCAGCGCCTGGGGGTGCAGCCAGCCAGGTAGGCAGGCATCCGTCCCCCATCCCCCCCCAGGGCGCAGCCCTGAAGGGAGAAGCACCCCCCTTCCTCTCCCCGTGGGTCAACAGTCACTTCAGCCCTTTGGTCCTCTTTGAAGGGGGCGGTGGGACCCCTTTTCCCCTCAGCCGCCTCCGTCCCTGCCTGCCTGAGGGGGGGAGGATTTTTTTTTTTCGTTGTACGGATTTTTCGTTAAACAAACCCTCCGTTGTACGAGGGTTCACTGTAATTGCAAATGCTGGTTTTGACCTACAGAGGTCTCTACAATACAGCACTTAGAAGGGCAAAATTCAATCAAACAAATCTGTTTGACTTTTAAGACCATGTAAAGATTTTGGAGTAGTAGGAGATCTGACAGAGGAAATGTCAAATGTTGCAGATTTTCACAGATATGAGATAGCTACATTACATAGAACCATCAGCTCTTTCATATTCACTAAACATAAGTACTGTATTTGAATTTCTTTGCAGCTATACCCTTACTCTAAGATTAAAATATGAATACATATGGATCACAGCACTAGCAATTGCACATTATCAGACACTGCAAAGGAAGCAACCACTGCCCTTGCATGGGATGTGCTGTGCACCCAGTCGTACAATATATTGCACAATTCTGTAATCCAGCAAAACTAGCAGGGATTTTCATTCTATTTACTTGGTTGGACTTGGCAAGATATTCATGCTGTATAATCACTGCCTGATCTTTCCCCCCCAAAACAATGTTCTATTCCTCTAAGCAGTTATGTTTAAGAAACTGATACACCAGGAGCAGGAAATCTCAGCAGGGCTACCATCTCAAGGGTTGCACTCACAAGGGACAGAAGCCAAGGGAAAGATGTGATAAAAAGGCCAAGTTTGCATATTTTAAAACCCAATACATGGGGTTTTGTTAACAAAACAATGGATACAACACTATAATGGTGTTAAACCACTTTGCAGCTCTAGTGACCCAAAATACATGTTTAGAAAATTAAAATTGAAGAGTACAAGGTATTCTCGAGACATGACAAAATTTCTCCTAGAACATACAATGGGAGATTGGAAGCACTGAACAAAAGGTGCTTTCCCCTCAAAACTGGTTTCATATTCTTAGATGTAGGGATGGTACAAAATACCCTTAGATGACGAAATCGGACTCATATTGTGTATGGCAGTGAGAATGAAAGCAAGACCTATCAAACAGAATAGTTCGAATTCAATGAGTACTTGAACAAAGATTTCAATGGTTTAGAATTCTTTACAGCTCAACTGACACATTATATTCTCTCGTATACGTTTTTAAAATATTTTCAAACCAGCACACTAAATATGAGCAAGTTCTGTATGTCTTCTCTAACTCAGGGTAAATTTAGTGAGTAGAGGCTACTGTTGGTGCTCAGACACAGCCAAGGAACTTCCATTGTCCTCATTCAAATGTCAGTCAACTGAAACCACATTTTAACGGTATCATCACAGCAACCTCTCCAGTAGCTCTTAAATGATGATATTAAACAAGATGAAATGAACAGCTCATTTTAGTTTCAGAAGTGGTAATCTTATATTTCTCTTTGCCCTTTTAAAATAAACACATACTCTATAGACTTCTTTGGTCTCCAAGTCCCACAATTTGATTGATCGACCAGCTGAAAGAAGCATCTTTCCATCAGGACTGATGCACAGGGAACTCACACTGCTGTTATCACCTTTCCACTTGCTGAAAAAAAAAAAGAGAGGAATGAAAATAAGGTTTACTAAGATTTATTTATCCTGCCCTGAAAAGTAAAAAGAATGGCTTAGAAATTTAAAATGGATCTCTATATTAAAGCACTTTATTTCAATCACATTATAGAGCAAAGTGATAGCCTAAGCAGCCCATTCTAGGCCGTGTTGGAAGCTGCATTTTGCAGGGAGGTGTAACTAATGTATATAATTCTAAATTCCAAACCAATGTACAATTTACTTAATATAGGCCCAGACAGAATTTAAGAGCCTGTACCTCTGTCTCACATACCAAGGAGGAAGCTCCACTGAACTCAGATCTTTCTGCTGATTATTTTGTTTTGTTCTTTGATGACATCTGCTTGGCAGATACTGTATCTCTATTCTCATTTATCAACCAAAAAGCTGCACAGAACTGCTTTTATAAAACCACAAAAGTTACATTTTAAGAATTTAAAAGCAAAGCAAAGTGTTCTGCTTATATACCGCCCCATACTACCTCAAGTAGTCTCTGGGTGGTTTACAGTTTAATTACAGTATTCAGGCTACACATTGCTCATGGTTGACTCAGTCTTCCATCCTTCCGAGGTCAGTAAAATGAGTACCCAGCTTGCAAAGCCCCCCCCCC
>JAHTLZ010000275.1:22753142-22844674 GCA_023846285.1 Phrynocephalus versicolor
GGGGGGGGGGCTTTGCAAGCTGGGTACTCATTTTACTGACCTCGGAAGGATGGAAGACTGAGTCAACCATGAGCCGTCTACCTGGGATTGAACTCCAGGTTGTGAGCACAGTTTTAGCTGCAGTACAGGAATTTAACTACTGCGCCACAAGGCTCCTAGATCAATCTTCTACTTAGCCTGCCTCTTCTAACACCCACAATTATTCCATTCCAGCATCTTTACATTTTCACACCACACTAACTTTTAAATGGATAACTACCTGGATAACCTCCAATTCCTACTTGGCATATTTGAATATTCAGCTATGTCTGCTCAGACAGCCAAGAGAAAGTTGTCCTCACTACTTATCAGAAGTGAGAAACCACATGGATATCATCATAGCAGCATGCTTTTCTTAACAAGTGTTTGACAGTTATACTTAATAATTAGGAAGAAAATAAGTTTATTTAGCATAGCACTAAGTAAATTCATTTTGATAGGTGAACCAGCAGTTAAAAAACTAGTTTCTGAATAAAATGTAGCTGTTCAAAAGGGATACAGCTCCATCAATCACTAGAAGCTTCAACCTGTGAAGCACACACATACCTCACACTTCTTGCTTCAGAATCTACTGCAACCAACTAAACTTCGGCCCTCCAGATGTTTTGGACTACAACTCCCACAGTCCTTTGCCATTGGCAATCAAAGCTTAGAATTCTGGGAGTTGTGGTCGAAAACATCAGGAGGGCAGAAGTTTGGACAAAGGCTCTAAAAAGCACAGGCGAGAAGCCATTGCTCAATAAGAAGGGTGCAGCTCGTAAATAAAACCCAACCATCACTGCTTGATCCCACCCTCATTCCAAGAAGCAGTCATGGTTAGGAAAAATGTTTCCATCTACAAAAATGTATCTTCTTCTTTTAAAATGTAACTGCTATGCTGAGCAAGTGGAAACAGTGACCACAACAGGAGGGTGGGCAGAAAGTGGGTAGACTACTACCAGTTCTGTTCTCACCCCCTTTGAGTGAGAACCATCAACTCTGGCTTCTGGCAGATACTGTCCTATGACAATACAGCTATCCGCATACAAAAAGTTCCCATTGCTAACCTAAGCTTTCCAGATGGATTCAAAATTACTGCTGCACAAAAATAAACATCAATTTTCCTTCAACTAAAAATATTACATACCCCTTCAGGATTTTGCCATGTCTAACAATAATAATAACTATGTTCCACCCAAATAATTCTGACTTATGGTGGTCTTTTCCAGAATTTTCTAGGATGAGAAAACTGAGAAGCAGTTTAATATTCCCTTTTTCTAGGGATGCCCTGGGATTGAAGAGCTTGCCCACAGGCACACAGGCTCACCATACTCACAGACAGGATAGTGGGGAATCACACTCCCAACCTCTGGCTATGCAGTGAGACAACATTAAGACAGGAGAAGACAATGAGAAGCTGTAGCTAAAGATATCTGATGGGCAGTAGATCACATTTAGCTGAATGGCAAGACAAAAAAAATCCCTCCCAATCTAAAGCAATATGACAAAAGTTAAGAAATGCTGCCTTTAAATAAAAAGCAGTCTCACCATTTCACTTTGCATGTCTGTATGTTCCATTCTACAATTTGTTTGTCATCTGAACAGCTATATAAGCAACTGTTGAACTGGTGCCACCGCACACAGTTGATTTTACTGTCATGGCCACTCTAAATGAAAGAAAAAAGGTATCAGCAAACAGTGTGAGAATCTTAGAAGGACTGAATTAATCTAAATCATTAATCTCAGGAAAAAGATGCTTCATAATAATAAGCAATTATATATGTTGTTTCTATACCCTGCCAAACATTTAATGTAACTCTTATTTCACACGCAAAAAGTAGAGGCAACTTTAAAATGTCTTAGGTTAAATAAACACTGCAGAAGCAGGTTTTATCACAAAATTCTCTCTTTCAGCAGAGAGGAGCACAAATGAGCACTGAGCCTTTACCCCTTACTCATCCCTGCATTTTTCTCCATATAAAGCCCATATAAATGGCTAAGGAGAAAAGCTGTGATGAGCTGGAGAAATGAACTGCTGACAAGGTAAGAGCGCTGCGTACCTACTTCATTGGCTCCTTATCCCAGCAGGCACTGCTGCATGCAACATGACCTTTACAATTATCAGTGATTCATTAAATCTGCAATTTCTATGTCTGTACGTAATTTAATGACCAAATCATGGCTATCACACCTGGCCAAATTTCTATATGGCCTTGCGTCTTTCTCCATTCTTTAATATTTATACAACCTAGCTCAACTAACAGTTTGGGAACCTCAAAACACCCATATTCTGGTAGTGTTTTAGTTGACCATAAGAAAGGTATTTGTTTGTGCATTTTAAATTATTGCTCAATGAGCTATATTTGTTTTCATATTAAGAATATTGCATTTTGTTTGTTTACAAATGGCTATATTTGTTTTAATAACTGCATTAATGTTGCTTTCTAAGATACAGATGAAATCAAGGTTTCTATGGTATTATTAGTTACTATAAAATTCATTTCCAAGTACCCCAAAGCTTCATTTGTTCTATAGGGCATCTGGTTAAGATAGTCTAACCAAAACTATTATGAAAAACTATCTTAGAAGTAGTAAAACGGCAAAAGAACAAGCAATACTTACTAGTTTATTCTGCAATTCTCCTTTTATTGTGCTATATAATAAAATGCTGCCATCTGCAGTACCAATAGCCAAAAGATCTAACTGTCTGCTTGCTCCCACGGCTTCAGATTTCCTCTTCTTCCTCTGAGGACCTTCCTGTAAAGATTCAGTAAAAGTAAGAAGACAGAAACAGTGCAACTGGCTGTATGTCAACATACCTTAATGGGTATTAATGCAGAACCTTCTTCATATCCTGCCATATTAAGCTCTTCGGGTTGGAGGCAAAAGAGAAAGACCAAAAAGAAGATGGCTTGACTCTCTAAAGGAAGCCACAGGCTTCTGCCTGCAAAAGCTGAACAAGGCTGTTGATGACAGGACATTTTAAAGATCCCCCATTCAGAGGGAGTTTGAGGAAAAGAGAAAAAACGTACTCATCTTTCTGGCAATTCAGGGGATCCTCAAAACTCTCCTCTATCACAATGCTTCAAATGATTCATTTTTTTCTTGTCACCTTTCTTTACTGTCCAGCTCTCCCATCCATGCGCAGTGATTGAATATACTGTACAAGAGTAAGGATGATCTTTGTGTCTAGTGACACATCCTTACACTTGATCATCTTTTCTAGTTCCTTTGTTGCTGCCCTTCTGATTCTCAATCTTTTGATTTATTTATTTTTTTGGCTGCAGTCTCAATTTGGACTGTGGGTTGAATCAAGGTATACGAAATCTCTTTACTACAGTATTCCAATTTCTTCATTGTCAGTACTGAGCAACAGAGCTGGGCACTTTGTGCACCTGACAGCTTCATAGGAAGCTGTCAGCACAGCCAGACCCTTTCTCCTGCTCCCTTGGGCTGTTTTATTAAAGACCTGCACTATGAAATAAATTTGAGTTGAGGGGTGTGTCCCCAAACTTCTGCCTGCCATTTTACTTTAGTCATTAGAAATAAAGCTTTCTCCTACATAGTTTTCTGTCCCAATTAAAAAGAGGCATGATAACCTACATTCATTATCATAGTGGCATACAAAGAAAGGGTCTTTTCACTTGTAGAAACCTTCCAATCCAGCTGGCAACTGCCACTGAAGGAACTAGGAGGTGGTAATTTAAGGTGATTCCCTCTTTAAATCTGCCAACTGCACAGCAAACTTATTCTGTACCACATGGGGACCCCCACAGAGCAAATGGAGAGGGGACTCTAGGGACTGAAGAAAGAGGAGCAGTCCCTCAAACATCACCTTTTACAGCTAGAAGCATTCTAAACAGAATTTCTTTCGACAAGTGGATAGGTGCCAGCAAGGAGTAAAAATCCGGAATCTATCTCAATACAGTGGTACCTTGTATAAAGGAATTAATTCGTTCCAAATGAAATTACGTTAAGCAAATTTTCTTTTATACAAATTTCCCATAGGAATGCATTGAAACCAGAGTGATCCCATTTTTATGTTGTACAGATTCGCCCCATAGGCAATTCTGTTAAGCAAATTTCCCCTATCTGTGGAATTTTTTATGTTGTACAAATTTTATGTTATACAAACCCGTTGTTATACAAGGGTCCACTGTATTGAGAAGTGTTTTTATGTGTTTATGCGTGCACACCTTGAGGTGCCCCCAAGCTGGGTTCCAGAGGCAATGGCCAGATTCAAAGGACTGACTTTTCCAGGGGTGGAAATGAGGAAGGTGGTGAATATCTATTGCCCCTCCTTGTAAGAAAAGCCGAAAGATCGAACTGGCCTTTCGGCGTCTTTTTAAGTTTTACTTTCATGTGGGGTCTGAGGGAGGAACCAGAAGGTCCCCCCCCCAGGGGGGTTAAAAACCCCAACAAACGGCGGAGGGAGGGGGCCGAGGCCAGCCTCTTGGTGGGTCCCAAGCGGGCATCCTGCTCTTTCTGCCTCTCGCCGAGCCGTCCGGGCTTCCCGCTCGGAGGCGGAGCCCAACTGGGCGAGAAAAAGCACGCGTGTGGCCACCGCGCGCCTCCCCCCCCCCGAGGCTCCCCAACGAGGGTTGCCAAAAGGCCGGCCCGGATCTGGAGAGCGGGGGGGGGGGCGCGACCGAAGGAGAACCGGGAGCCAGAATCCGCCAGTCCCTCCCGGGGCCAGCTGACAGGCGGGGGCTCCCGTTCACACGTGAGAAGGGGGGGACCAAGCTTCGTCGTCAGAAAAAGCCGCATTCCCCCCTCCCTCTGCGGGATGGCAGGCCCGCCTCTCCGGGAAGGCCTTCTCTCCCCCCCCCCATCGCCCCCTTGGCCGACTCGTCGTGGCGGGGGAACCGAGGAACCCGGCCCGCAGGTCTCCCCGACGCGGCCACGGCAGGCGCGACGCGGCCCATCCCCATCCCCTTCTTCCCTTTCTCCGGAGTACCTTGGTGGAAAGCGAGCCTCCTCCTCCTCCGGGTCCGGCTCCCGGGGGCGCCCAGGCCAGGCAGGTGCAGGCGGCGCTGAGGTGGGCCGAGGGCACGTACTCGTGGTGGAGGCGGCTGCTGGCCGTCTCCCACACGCGGAGGCGCCCGTCGGGCCCGGAGAGGGCCAAGAACCGCCGCTCCTCCTGAGGGGAAAAGGCGCACGGGCTCCCCGTCACGAATAAGAGCGGGCTCCCGTCGGAGGAAGAGGAAGAGGCCGCCGCCGCTCCTGGCTCGCCGCAGCCGCACGCGGTGGTGTCTCGGGCCGAGGCGCTCGCTCCTCCCGCCGCCATGATGGCGCTCCGTCGGGTCCCGGTCCGTCTCCTTCCCGCCCCCCCACTTCTCGGTTCCAGCAGGCCAGCGAGCGACCCCGCCGCAGCCACGTGTTCGGGCTCCGCGCAGGCGCACTCGCCCCCGCCCATCCTTCACGAGGCGGTGACGGCGTCTGTGCGCGCCCGGCCATGAGTGGCTGACGCGAGGGGGGGGAAGGGAAATGGCCCGTCACACACCGACTAGCGGCCTCAGGGCGCCGTTGCAGCGACTCCGAGGTTGGGAGCGCATGCGCAGAGGTGGGACATGTTACTCCGGGGTTTACGGGGAGGGTAACCAGTCTTTTGAATAATGTCAGGCAAAAATCAAAGGGAAAAAAAACAAAAGACCCAAACATGTGGCACCTTAAAGACTAACTTTCATATTTTAATGTAACGTTTCGTGAACTACACTCCACTTCAGAGATATAGCAGCATTGCTCAGTACTGACAATGAAGAAATGCTAATATGTCTGAAGAAGTGGAGTGTAGTCCACGAAAACGTTACATTAAAATATGAAAGTTAGTCTTTAAGGTGCCACATGTTTGGGTCTTTTGTTTTGTTTTGTTTTTCTTTGATTTTTGCCTGAAATCCTTGGTTTACGAGTCCCAGAATCCTTGCCAGCAGAACTGCGACTGCATAGATTAGAAAGCGGAAAAGATGCTCTGGACTTTAGACTCCTAAACGCTCAGCATGGCCATGGCTACTCGAAGCTGAGCTTGGAATTGTTGCTTCTTTGGGACTACAAATTCTAGAAGTTCCCCGTCCAACGTGGGACGACCAGCTCTGCTCCTGAAATTCTGATGCACTTATTCTTATACGTGTGTATTAAGATTTCTTTGTTTTAGACAACAGGTACAAACAATGTGGCGTAGAGATTTATACAGATATTAAGTAGACCTATCATTGGAAGCACAAGACGAAGACACTCTCTTTTGTCTACAAAAACAAGACTAGGAACAGAGTGGGGATGCAGGCTATAAACATCTAACGAGAAAAATTAGATTAAAGTAAATGAGAACAGGACAATCCAAAAGACAGAATCAATAGAATGTTTTGTACCGGTAACATTCTTGAATAACATAAATAACAGGTTTCCATTATTAAAGTCAATGAATATAAACCAGAACATTAGGGAAGAGTAAAGAATTAGTTGATATATTAGTAAAAAGAAATGCCTAGCCTGATGACCAGTGAAAATGAAATTTTAAAAGGTGAGAAGCAAAAGCAAAATTTGCCAAATTAGCACCAAAGGATGTGAAGTTTGTTATGTGCCATCAAGTTGAAAGTGACTTGAATCTGTATTGGGTTCCTGCATCCACGGTGGATTGTGGAACTGATCCCTTGCAGACACAGTATATGGATCCTACTGTATTTTAAGGAGTGGTTTCATACTAGTTCCACACTCGTACTAGTTCTGTACTCCCCAGTGGGTTTCTATAGTTCAGCAGGGTTTCAGACCCAAGTGTCCTGAGTCCTAGTCTGTCATTCTGTCCACTACACTGCACCAGGTATTTGACAGGTGGGTTAAATCAAAATCCAAAGCCATAGACAGGACATAATGTGAGTCCAGAGCAAGGATGTTAATGAAAGGACCTTCTGGAAGTTATTAATTCACAGGATCACCATAAATCCTAATTGACATACACATAAAAACCTGATCAAAATCTATGATCAAAAAATAAAAATTTGAAATTGTAATGCAATGTTGTGCAAAATGTCTCTCTCCCCCCCCCCCGAAACATTCTTTGTGTTAAATATAACTGGGTTGATAAAAACAGGCAGTGTACTTAGAATCATAGAGTTTGAAGAGATCTCAAGGGCCAGCCAGTCCAACTGCCTGCCATGCAGGAACACCATCACAATATTTCTGACAGAAGGCCATCCAGCCTGATTTAAAAAACCTCCAAAGAAGGAGAGTCCACCACCCTCCATGGTGGCATGTTCCACTGCCGAATAGCTCTGTCAAGAAGTTATTCCTGATGTTCAAATGGAATCTCTTTTCCTGTAGTTTGAAACCATTGCCCCGAGTCCTAGTCTCTGAAGCCATGGAGAACAAACCCCTGCCCTCTTCAATGTGACATCCTTTCAAATATTTAAACAGAACTATCATATCCCCCCTTAGCCTTCTTTTTGAAAGGCTAAACATTCCCAGTTCCCTAAGCCGTTCCTCAAATAGGCGTCATCTAGACACTTATTCTGATTAATCCGAGCACTGGAAAGGTCAAACAGTATTTCCAAGTAACCCTGTGAGATTTTCCTCTGTTGAACTCAGTACTCAGCTGAATCAAGCTGCCATGACTCAGTGACACCAAGTAGGTTTGGTTTTCTAGGTCTAACCTGAGTTAACCCATATATTTCCAGTAGCAGCCTCTGCTTAAGGCAGAACTAAGGAACAGCTTGCTTTGCAGATGTTGTGGGTTGCAAGCTAGAACACTTTTAGCCAGCAAAGCCTATGAGGAAGAACAATGAAAATTAGAATCTTGAAGGCAACACAGACCTCAACCCTGATTTTAAGCAGATTGCCACAACATAGATCATAACAATTTGCTCAGGAAAACCCAAAGCAATGACTACTGTCACTGCAGACAACATATACTCTACTGTAATTTAAAAGTGGCACCAACCTGTATTTTTTGAAAACCAGAGTAGGCCTTCTGTCCTCAGCCAGCCAGTGATGGAAGGTTTCACAGCTGACAGCACCTGAGTTGGGTGAGCAGAGTCCTCGCCATTCAACATGCAACAAAAACAGAGCTGCTAGAGCGACATTTATTTGTTGATGTGCACAGAAACAAAAGAAAAAAATCAAACCTGTGTGGCACATTTGAACATGGAATGTATGGAGCACAGATTCATAGTACAGTATGTTGGAAGGGGCCTACAAGGCTATCAAATCTCCCTCACCCCCCCCCCGGGCCTCATGCAGGGATACCGATCAAGGGATGCCTGCCAGATGATTGTCCAAATTTCTCTTGAATACCTCCAGTTTTGGAGGACTCCCACCTCCTGAGGAAATTGGTTCCATTGCTGTACTACTCTGGTAAGAAGTTATTCCTGATATTCGACTAAAAGCTGGGCTATCTTAACTTGAGCCCATTGTTCCCCAATCAATACTCTGGGATGATTGAGAACAGCTCCTGCCCCTCCTCTGTGGGACAGCCTTTCAAATATTTGCAAAGAGGGTATTCTTTTCTCTAGGTCAAACATGCCCAGTCCTTTCATTCTTTCCTCATAGGGCTTGGTTTACAGGCCTGTGATCATCCCTGTCTTCCTCTGCAGAACTTGTTCCAGTTTGCCAGCACCTTTTTTGAAGTGTGGTGTCTGGAGCTTGACAGAATATTCAAGTTGAGGCCTAATCAGTGCTGAACAGAGGGGACGAGCACCCCACAGGATTTGGAGATTATACTTGTTAATGCAGCGTAAAATAGCATCTGCCTTTTTAATGGCCACAACATACTGTTGGCTCACATTCAGTTTATGATCTCCAATAATCCCAAGATCCTTCTTGCTTGTAGTATTGCTGAGGTAGGTACCCCCCCACCTTTTAACTGGATTTGGTTTCTTCTTCCTAGGTGCATCTGGTTGTACTTATCTCTGTTGAAGGTTACCCCCCCCCCCATCTTTTAACTGGATTTGGTTTCTTCTTCCTAGGTGCAGCAGTTTGCACTTATCTCTGTTAAATTTCATTCTGTTGGTTTCAGCATGAATCGAGGTAATTTTGAAACTGTATAACAAGAAATTGACCATTTGAATATATTTGCACACAAAGTGAACTTAAAAGGAATAGAACACAATCTAATGATCACTGCAAAGAGGAAAACAAAAGGTTAACCAACAAATGAAAAATAAGATAGATTTTTCTGTAGCATCCAAGAAATCAAAATATTTAAGTCTAAATTAAGGGTGCTGGGAGATCAACGCAGCAATATATTACTTAACAATAACAAAATAGCAAGATGGTAGCAGTGTACTGAAAAAATTATACAGAATTGATGAGATGTCAGTTTCTTTTGAAGAAGAATCAGTGAAGAACCTGCACTTTTAGAAAGTGAGTGAAAGCTACTACAGTATTGTCTTTTCTTCTTTTTCTTAGTGTTTTTCCCACTTGGTAGTGAGTGAAAGCTATCATTTTGAAGAAATGAATACAGTGGTACCTTGTATAAAGGAATTAATTCGTTCTAAATGAAATTATGTTAAGCAAATTTTCCTTTATACAAATGTCCACAGGAATGCATTGAAAAAGGAGTAATCCCATTTTTATGTTGTATGGATTCTCCCCATAGGTGATTATGTTAAGCAAATTTCCCTTATCTCTGGAATTTTTTATGTTGTACAGATTTTATGTTATACAAACTGTTTGTTATACAAGGGTCCACTGTAATTAGGAATAAACCAAAGAGACCAATTTTGAATGACAGGAACTGACTATCACCTAAACACTAAAAAGAATATGCCAACAAATACAAAAAGAAACAGAAACAAATAATAAAAAATGGGAAACATTCACCATTCCTTCTTACAAAAACTTTCCCTTTCAAGTAGGGAGCCTCAGTCGGGCAGAGATCTGGTGAAAACACAATACAGGATGGTTTTAAAAGCCGTGTAAGATCACTGATTATAGAGTGTTGCAAAGCCCCTGAAGGATTATTGATTTTACAGACATTATAGGCGAACTCCCTGCGCTGATGTTGCAGAAGTCCACGGGTGCTTAAGTAGAAAGCTATCCTCTGTTCCAGTGGCGGTACAGCATGACCTAGTTGGTTCCGTGACAGATCACTAATACTGCAATTGGAAGTGAAGCCTGAGGATGGTGTCGCCAAATCCCTAATTTGCCGCCTTGGGCCGTTTTAAGGAGAAAGGTGGGTTAATTTTTTTTAATATAAATGACAAATAGAAAATAGTGGCAGTGGGTCTGACTTGAATATTTTGCGGATGTATTGTCTTCTTCGGGAGAAAAAAGTAATACGATAATCAATAATCCGTTGTTCTGGTTTTATATGACTCCACGTTGCAGCAAAAACGTACAGAAACTCAGAGTAAGAATGGAGGAATCAACAAAGCACGAGATTCACCCCTTGGTACGACACATGTGGACTTCCATGTGGACCAAGTAGTCGCAGATCATAGACGTCATCAACGGCGAGTGAGTGGCATAGTATGACTAGTCCTGCATTAAAACGACCGGCGCCCAATTGCAGCAGAGGGAATCTTCCATTTGCGGGGCAGGACCTAAATGAATATACAGTAACTCGATATGAAAAAGAAACCTGCCAGATTTGCGTTCAGCTTAATATAAAGAACAAAAGAAGTTACGTTTAGAAGCCCCCATTCATCGCTGTGTTTTAAATTAATCCTATTTTTGTGCACAGAAAATGACCAAACAATAATTTCTTTGTCTGACACAATCTCCTGTCTTTTTTTTTTTTTTGTAAACTGCCTTAAATGACAAGCAAGAATTGATAGAGCTCCTGGAAAAAGTCTATTGCAAGTTCTAACATTTTGATTCTGAGGATTGCGATTGACGGACACATTCTTTTCTGTCATTCCGTTGCGATAGCGCTCCGTTCTCTTCAAGGGTGAGACGAGTCGGAAAGAACGTTTCCCTCAGTGGAAATAATGGAGGAGAGCAGACTTTCTAAGGTCGACTGGCAGAATTCCAGATAACACCTTTCATTCCTCTCCTCTGCCATTGAATTCAGCCTAGGAAACGGACCTCTTGAGTGGCTGGCTGCCTATTGCATCAAAGGAGCAAAAGCCCAGGATCAATGCGCGAAGAAAGAGCAACATCCCTTTTCCGAAAATTGCATTTTAGATTATTTGTCAGCCTCGGCGGCCAAAGCCCAACTGATCGATCGTCAGCTTTCCCAGGGATTCCAACCTCGAGAGTCGAGGAGTCGAATCAGAACCGGAAGCAAGAGCCGCCTGGGAGGTTGATTGGTTCGACGAAGCCGCAAACGCAAACTCGTGCTTGGCCAGGGGGGGAATCTGACTTCGACCGTACAACCGTACAAGCTCGGTGCAAGCTCGGAGGTTGGGGAGGGGGGGGCGAGCGCTGAGCAGGGGGTGAGGTCCTCAAGGGCCGCCCCCCGCCCCCCAGGGCATTGCGACAGGAGAGGCCATGCGGTGCTGGCGGACCAGGCTGGGCTGCCCGGCGTGGAGCCGAGGAGGGTGGGCGGCTCTCGTCGTGAACCCCGCCGCCAAATGCTTGCCGCCCCAGCCCGGCAGCCGGAGGAGCCAAGGCAGCTTCCCGGCTGGAGTTGCCGCGCAGCCCGCCTGGCCCCCCCACCGCCATCAGCCAGGAACGCCGCCCCCGGGAATCCAGGACGGTCCCCGGGGCTTCCCGCCGCGCCGGTTGTTTTCCGCCTCGGCCGGGGACGGAGAGGAGCCCCAAACGAAGGCGGCCGCCGTTTCTCCTCTGGACTCGGCCGGGATGATGGGCAGCCGCAGGAAGCGGGCGTGGGCGAGATCGCTATCTCCTTTGGAGCGTGTGAGCCGGTTGGTGCCCGAGGAGTTCCTCTCTCCGGAGGTCCGAGCCCTGAAGAGCGCCGAAGCCCAGGAATCCGCGGAACAAGACGAAGAGGAAGCCCCCTTCCCTCCTCCTCCTCCTCCTCCTCCATCCTGGTTCCTCTCCCAGGCAGAATCCCCGCTGGGGGGTCGGGTCCCTGTGTCTGAAGAACTGCCGGCGGCGCCTTCTTCCCAAAACGTCCCTTTCCAAGTAGGGGACCTCGTTCTGGCAGAGAACTGGCGAAAGCACAACGTGAGGTTTAAAAAGCTGGTGAAGCTCACCGGCTCCGGAAGCTTGCAAAGCCCCTGGGGGGCGATTAGCTTTGCAGAAATTATAGGCAAACTCCCTGGGCAGATGCTCCGGACGTCCACGGGGGCGCGAATGTTAATCCGAAGGCCATCTCTAGAAGAATTTGTGATGGTCATGAAGCGAGGACCTGCTATCACCACCCCAAAGGTACAGGTGCCAAAGGGTTTGGTTGTGCGGGGGGGGGGCATTGCCAGCAGGAGGATGGGCAGCAGGGGACAGCAGGAGTTGGAAGGGCCCCATGTGACCCCTGGCTTTGCCCACCTATGGTACAGACTCAGCCACTGTCTGGGCTTTGTGCCCCTCCGAATGTGGAACTCCCATCCACTCTGACCATTGGCCATGCGGGCTGAGGTTGATAGGATTTGGAGTCCAACAACATCCTAGAGGGCTACAGCTTTCCACTTCTGTACCAGTTGAATTAATATAGCATGACCTGGCTCATGAAATCTAGCAATTTTGGGGAGCAGCTCAAATGTGGACCGTTTCCTAGGGGCAGTGGGAGTGACCTGTAAAATGCTGGACTGCATGAATCCAGACTATATCCTGTCTTCCCATATGCACTAGTTTGGGTTACTAAGTCCTTGGGGGAAGTCCGTATCTTGAACCACCGACATCAGATAAACATTTGGTGAAGACATGAGAAAGAGCCTTTTTGCAGAAGACCTTCCAAATTGGCACATTTTTGCTGCTGTTTTGATTTTTGCATTGTTTTGTTATACTACATAAACTTTTAGATTGCATACCATCGTCACTATACAGATGCATCAGCTAATACGGAAGAAAATGATAGACATGTGATTATCCTTAGTGGTCATCAGGACGTATTCTTAAAATAGAACAACATTTTACAACTGAAATTCAGTGAAAAGTCATAACAAGGGTAGGCAAATTGAATCAACGGAACTTACAAAGTTGACCTACCAAATTCCCAATGTTTCATTTGTTGTACTAGAGTGGTGTCTTACTGTTGGATTTCCTATACAGTGGTACCTTGTATAAAGGAATTAATTTGTTCCAAATGAAATTATGTTAAGCAAATTTTCCTTTATACAAATTCCCATAGAAATGCATTGAAAACGGAGTAATCCCATTTTTATGTTGTACGGATTCTCCCCATAGGTGATTATGTTAAGCAAATTTCCCCTATCTCTGGAATTTTTTATGTTGTACAGATTTTATGTTATACAAGCTGTTTGTTATACAAGGGTCCACTGTATATACAAAGCTGGGATATGTCCCATTAATTACAGTTTAATTAAACAGACAAAAGAAAATATTTTTTCACCCAGCACGTTGTTAGTCTGTGGAACTCCCTGCCACAGGATGTAGTGATGGCATCTGGCCTGGATGCCTTCAAAAGGGGATTGGACAGATTCCTGGAGGAAAAGTCCATCACAGGTTACAAACCATGATGGAGATGTGTAATCTCCAGGCTTAAAACTAGGGTACGTCAAGGGCCAGATGCAGGGGAGTGGTATCAGGAGACAGATATCTAGTCTTGTGTGCTCCCAGAGGCAACTGGTGGGGCCACTGTGAAATCCAGGAAGCTGGACTAGATGGGCCTTTGGCCTGATCCAGAATGGCTCTTCTTATGTTCTTAATTTCAATGGGACGTATTTCAGAGTAGACATGTCAATTTTAATACTGTTAATTTGCATGCTGGAGAAGTGTATAAAACAGTTGCCCTATTTTCAGCTGTTGAGTGGCACCGAAGATGAGCTCTGCCTTACATATCATCAGCGGGACTCACAGATTCTGCAGAAGTTTTTAATGATGCAGCTTTTAACATTTTCAATGTGATTTTGAATTGGTATAAATGTTTGTTTAATCCATTGCTTTTAATATGCCAATGAATTGACATGTTATTTAATATGCCACTTAGTGCATTAGGAAAAAAAAAACCTGTATTGGTCTTCTAAATATTTTGTAAGTCACCCTGAGTTTGTTTATCAGGAAAAAGGCAGGATGTAAATAACATGAAAGAATCTGCAATGAAACTGATAAGAATAAATTTAAGCTAAAGAAATTGGGGTGTTGGTTGTTCTTCTTTGTGAGTTGCCAATGCACCATTATGAATTGACAAAGTACCATTGGTGGTTCATCAAAGCTGCCACGCTGAATTAGTTATATAGCAAAAGGGTTTATTAGAGACAGGTAGAAATACAGCATAGGACATAGACAGTACAGAAAATGTTGTTAGCTCAAGGATCCGGGGCGCAGCATGGCCAGAGGCTCTGCTGCCTCCTGGATCGGACAATACAGAGAATGGGTTAGCTTAAGATCCGAGTGCAACATGGCCAGAGGCCCTGCTGCTCTGGACCCCGAGTGATGGTTTCCGTGGTCTTTTATACTCTTTCTGTAACCGCAGCTTACGTATTTCGTCATAATTCTCAGAAATGGCTTTTGCCTATTTTTAGTTTGAGATTGAATTCCCAGAAAATGACGCTTTTGGCACCATGAGATGGTGCCCACTTATCTGTGTCATCTTCGCTTCCCTTTATCTTGGTTTAACCACAAGAATTTGCTATTTCTGGAGACTGGCACCTGGGTTCTTTATGCCAGCATGACCTAATAGCTTCAGTCAGGTTTAACACTTTATAATAATTTTTAGCTTTATTCTTCATATTGAGTTAATTCTATTAATTCTTATTAATTGTTATTAATTAATTTTCATCAAAACAAAATAGGAATGCAGGTTATATACTGTACCTATTCAGACTGCAGGTTATAAATGTTTAGGTTCTCTTCTTTTCACAACCCTAGGATATTTCTGCAATACTCCTGGTGATGGATATTAGTCAAGGAGATGTAGTATTAGAAGCTGGTTCTGGAACTGGTGCCATGAGTTTATTTCTCTCAAGAGCAGGTAAATGGTTTGGTAAAAAGTTTAATATACTATCAATGCAGTACTTGTTTAAATCAGTTGATATCAATACAGTAATCCCTTGCGCATCACGGGGGTTAGGGACCCGACACAACCTGCAATAATGGAAAATCTGTGATACGCGGATGCTGGGTTGGGTCAAGACTGGGGGGCCTGGCACTGTCCCGAACGGATCTCCAGTGGGCTTCCCAGGCCTGTTGGAGGCCCCAGAAGTGGTTTCTGATGATCCGGAAGTCACTTCTGGGGCCTCCAACAGGCCTGGGAAGCCCGTTGAAGGTCCGTTCGGGGCAGCACCAGGCCTGGGGTAAGTTCAGGAGCCCCCAGGAAGGCCCATCCAGCTTACCCAAGGGGGGCTTGCTTTTCATATACTGTGGTCCCACAATTTACTGGGACTGCAATATATTAACCATGAAATAACGGGGGACCACTGTATCAGTGTAGTGTAGAGGTCAGCCTCCATGAACTATTGACCTGTACCAATTTACTCGTGGGTTTTGCTGCCACCAGTCAGGGTATCCCAGTTCAATCATTGAGTTCCAGACAAGTTGTAACATGAAAAAAAATAAAACATAGGTTTATTGAATACAATAAGATGTTGAATACAGTTCTCTTGTGTTCAGTTACCTAAAGTTTCTCAAAGCAGTTCACTCAAATACTGTTCTAATTCCCTCACTCAAACTTGACAGTTCCCTAACTGCCCTGTCTCTTCTTCAGTGCCTGTCAGTTTCTCTTTCTTTCACTCTAACTACAGAAGTCCCCCGCCAGAACGCGGTTCATATAGTACGGTCTCAGTATATTGCGTTTTTTTCCTTGAGAGAAGCAAGCTTCCAAAGAGAGGTTTTTAACCCCCTCCTGGCACCTCAGCAAACAGAGCTGGGGCTGCTCCTGCTGGCTGAGCTTGCAAAGAGATGTTTTTAATCCCTTCCTGACACCTCAGCAAACAGACCTTGAACTCTTGGCAGCAAGGTTTGCTGAGGTATCAGGAGGGGGTTAAAAATCTTTCTTTGCAAGCAGAGCTGGCAGGAGCAGCCCCAGGTCTGTTTGCTAAGGCACCTACATTTCGCTTCCAAAGAGAGTTTTTTAGCCCCCTCCTGGCACCTCAGCAAACAGAGCTAGGACTGCTCCTGCTGGCTGCCTTTCCAAAGAGAAGTTTTTAACCCCCTCCTGACACCTCAGCAAATAGACCTTGAGCTCCTGGCAGCAAGGTTTGCTGAGGTGTCAGGAGGGGGTTAAAAACCTCTCTTAGGAAACTCAGCCAGCAGGTGCAGCCCAAGGACAGTTTACTGAGGTGTCTGCATTTTGTGGATTTTCCTTTATCATGGGTGAATCAGGCACCTAACTTCCACAATAAATAGAGGAGTACTGTACCTCAGGTAGAGCTATTTAAGCACTAAGGCTCCGTCTCCACATTCCATATTTGGGCATAAACATTAACCCATTATTTCCCCCTCCTGTACAGTCCCGTACACAGTAAAAGGGTGAACACTACAACTAGTACTGTAGAATTCTTTGTGATGGGTTTATGAAGACTCAGCTGTTTTGTGTATTTTGTTTAGAGTTTGGAGAGGTTTCATTTCTAAGTGCTGATTTTAGGAACATATAGAACAGTGTTGGCGAACCTATGGCACGGGTGCCAAAGCTGGCACTCAGAGCCCTTTCTGTGGGCACCCGACATCGCCCTTTCACAGCCACCTGCATTGAGGTTAAATTGCTGTATGGACACTTTGCAAAAAAATTAGTGGGTTTTGAATTGCAGTTTGGGCACTCGGTCTCTAAAAGGTTTGCCATCACTGATATAGAATGTCTATGCTGCCTAGGCCAGATGATGTAAATTCCAGATCAATTCCAAACCCAGGCCATCCAGCCCAGATCCAGAACTCTGGTTACACTGGATCGCCCCAAATAAAAATGCAAAGGAAGATCTTTTTAAAAATTAATTGGAAAAATTGATTGTCACCCACACATGCAATTTATGAACAAGGCATTTCCAACAATATGTTCACACTTTGATACCCCTGCAAAATGATCCCTAGAAATTTTTCAATAGGTGTTTATACTGTATAAGGTTATTTACAATACCAGATTGGATTGTTTTTGTGCATTGAGGAGCAGTACGTTCTGTGTTGTAGAATGAAACTCACATGCAAGAATAAGATGCATTTTGTCCTGTAATAATAAATACCTTTATTATCAATGTACAGCATGTGTACAATGAAATTGACTGAGCCTTCCCCCCCAACACAATCCCACTAAAAACCACTCAGTCTCATTTCACCCTGCGTGCTTGCTGCGCAACTTGCTGGTCCACATTCACACATTATCACTTCCCATTCAACAGTCTAACAGCCCATAGAGAAAAACTATTTTTTAGCCTGTTGGTGCGACTGGCTATGCTTCTGTATCTCCTGCCTGAGGGTAGGAGAGTGAAGAAGTGCTGACTGAGGTGTGAATCATCCCTGAGGATTTTCCTCGCACTCCTAAGACAGTGGTCCCTGGTGATGTCGTCCAGTGGACTCAGGGGGCAGCCCATGATGTTTTGTGCCATGTTCAAAACCCTCTGTAAAGCCTTTCGGTCCATGGCTATCCAACCAACATACCAAACTAATGCAATATGTGAGGACACTTTCTATTCTACATCAGTAGAAGGAGGTCATCAATTGCTGCTCTATCTTGTTCTTTCGCAAGAGTATGAAGAAATAGAGTCTCTGTTGGGCCTTCCTGGACACCTGGGTTGTGTTGATTTTCCAGGTGGGATCTTCACTAAGGTGAACTCCCAGGAATTTAAAGGAGGAAACTCTCTCCACACAGCACCCCTTGATGTACAATGGGGCAGGTTCATCTCTGTTCCTCTGGATGTACAATGGGGCAGGTTCCTGTAGGGGGCACTGCCATTGTCATGAGAAATAAAAAGGTTATTTTCTTTTCACTCGTGAACTTCAACTTGTTGGTGTTGCAGGTAGATGTTTCTTTCCTCGGGATTAGCTCTCAAGGGATTAGGTCACAGGGGTATCCAAACTTTGGCCCTCCAGATGTTTTGGACCACAACTCCCAGAATTCCAAGCCTGTATTGCCAATGACAAAGTACTATGGGACTTGTGGTCCAAAACATCTGGAGGGCCGAAGTTTGGA
This sequence comes from Phrynocephalus versicolor, assembly GCA_023846285.1. NCBI lineage: Eukaryota > Metazoa > Chordata > Lepidosauria > Squamata > Agamidae > Phrynocephalus > Phrynocephalus versicolor. Next base: position 22,771,291 of record JAHTLZ010000275.1, read on the forward strand.
CACCACTGGATTAGGAGGAAGTGCAAGGTGGCGAAAAGGAGCCAAAAGCAAACTTAATTTGTAGGTAAAAGCTGAACTTTATCTGAATTAATGGACTTTACTAAATCTAATCAAGGTCCTTCTGTGCCGAATCTCTAGCGCAGCACCGCAGGTGTGAGACTTAACCTCTCCCTGTCCACTTGTTTGCTGCACCGCCGGGCTTCTCCCTTGCTGACAGTGTGCCAGTCCAGGAAGGAGTTTGGGTTGCCCCCACTTCCTCAGGCAGCTAGCCAATCAGGAGCTGTCCAAGGATTCTTCCCCTCCTGCCTCCTTGTAGGATTGGCTGGCTTCATGAGGAGACAAGGAAGTGTAGCCTGAGCTCCTTCCTGGACTGGCATATCAGGCAAGGTGAGTGGACCTGCGACACTAGAGATTTGGCACAAAGCACTGCACTTGCCCATCTCTAGTCCTTATATAGCATGCTGCTTTATAATACTGGGAAAATAGAGACAACTTGTTGTGGACGATTATTCTCCTTCATGTTATTTGTTCCATTCTCGATTGAAGCAGAACTGTAATTAACATTAGGTCTGTTTTTGTTTTGTTTTCAGTTGGGCCACAAGGACATGTCAGAAGTTATGAAATCAGAACAGACCATCATAAAGTGGCCAAGAAGAATTACCAGACCTGGTGCAATGCATGGAAAATAAGCCATACTGTGAAATGGCCTGATAATGTGCATTTCTTTAACAAAGACATTGTAACAGCAGCCGAAGAGCTGAAGACTATAATATTTGATGTAGTAAGTGTTTATATTTTTAAAGGAAGATTTAAAATCATTAAATTCTCCTCCGCAGTGTAGAAAAAATATAAGGAGAAATACTAAAATCCATATATTCAGTAACCTGATGTCATTAAATTTCCCAAAGTTCTTAATTCATAACTCTTCACGCCAGATATATAGTAAGTTAGATAATAACATGGCTTTATTTTCTTTCATTTTTTACTTTTTACTTTGAGAATATTCTATTCCATCTTTTTTGTCAAGTCCCCAAGCCTGCTTTAAAGATAAATATGATTCATAGCATCAAATGGACACAGATTAGATCATTAACAGTATATACATTATGTGGTGCATACATTAATGTGACCAGTGAGATTCTGGAAGAACTGAAGTGCCACACCAGAGCAGATGGTGCTTTTGTGAGCCAGCTGAGACGGGGGCTCCCCAGAACAAGGCCCTGGTTGTTCTTTTGTACTTAGTCTCATATTACAGAACAGACACCTTCATATCATCATTCTGAGGAAGGTTAGTAGCATTCATATATTGAGGTACCGCTGTATATTCTGGCTAGTGTCCATTGTGGAAGATGGCTAGCATATTGTCCACTAGTGACAACTATGTCTAACAAAGCTTTGTTCCTTTGAAAAAAATACAGTGGTACCTCCATTTATGAAATTGATCCATTCCAAATGCATTTTCTTAACTCGAAATGTTCATAACTTGAAACAGATTAATTTGTTCCAAGTGGGAAATCACCACCCCCCAGAATGCAAAAAGCAGAGTTAATAGGAAAGCAAACAACAGAAGATGAGCAACCTACATTATAACCACTTGAGAAATCCACCAAGAAGTCCCCAAAACGGTGCCCAATATTTCCAAAGCGAGCACCTCGTGCAGGTCATTAACAAACAAGCCCTGTTCTCAGCTTCTCTTTTCAAAATGGCTCCTTTTTCCCAATTACAGCACTGTAGTCAGGTGGCCACAAGATGCCAGTTTTGCTATTGCAAACAAACAAGCCATTTTGAAAAGGATTTTCCCTTTCCTTTTCCCTTTTGTAACTTGAAAAAACAGGCTTTTTCACAACTCAAAATGTTCCTATACCCATGGGTTTCTATTTGTAACTTAAATTTTTCATAACTTGGGGAATTCGTAATTCATGGTACCACTGTATATATGTATCCATGTTGAAGGAAAAGTGGCTTCTGTTTTTGCAAGCCTTTTCCTTGCTTAGCCAGAGTCAAACCTTGGAACACTTTCTTTTCACAGACTACACATGCACTTCCCTTGGCTTTCTCTTTCTCACACCTTGTGCAATTGATGTGCTTTTGTCTGTTATAATGCTAGAACCCTAACAAAACAAGTAACACCTATGAATGGAAGTAGTGAGCAACTGACCTCCTGGCATTCTGGATATGAACGCTTAGGGTTGAGTATCTGGTTAGATTTGTGAGTATATTCCAGCTAAAACATGTACTGTATAATGTCCCATTCAGAGCTTAGAAAAGCTAAGATTGACATCAGTCCCAAGAGTCCCTCAGTCAGCATGGCTGGTAAGGGCTTCTCAGCCTTATAATCTCCCCAAATATAATTTTTCAAGTGCTGATCACAGAGACTTGAGTGCACAAATCATACAACAAGATTACTATATCTAATGTAAATGCATGTTAAATTCATTTGTGTTCTTCTGTAACCTTGGTGAAAATGAATTATTCTTCTATAGGTATATTTAGATATGGTCAACCCCATGAAAGCCTTGCTTACAATTTTTCCAAGTCTTAAAGAGGGAGGGATTTGTACTGTTTACTTTGCAAAGTAAGTACTATATCAGTTCTTCCAACACATATGTTTCATTTCTTTTCTTTTGGTAGTAAATTCATTAAACTTACATTAGTCTCATGCATTTTGTACATAGATGACAGTAAAGCTGCTTTTATAGGCAGGGCTATACATGAGTCCATTCACCTAATCTGCATGCCAATATGACACTTCAGATGACTGAGAGGGATCCAGGTAATTCCAATCTAGTCCAGGCCCATGTTTAGATATCCAGATATATCTGGAATCCCCATTTACTTGAGTGGGGACACACAAAAGGCTGTAATGTGGAAGTATTGTTACACATTCCCATCAGACACATCATTTATGTTACAGTGCTTTCTAGTTCCTAAGAGATGATCAGTGGATACCTATGCTGTTTTTGTGGGTTGTTTAAGTAATGATGCTTAATCATGTGAGCTATTTGGCTACTACACCAACTCTGTAGAATGAATGAATGCTCTCTGATACAGTGAATGCAACCTCTTGACTAATTATGCATAAGCAGCTAGACAGTCGGTTATTATTTATATGTTTGTGTAGAGATTTGCTGTCAGTGAATGTAACTTCAATATTTCTACAAGTGTCACGCAGGTTGTTGAACTGCTGGAAGCCATCCGGACAAAAGAATTAGCCCTTTTTTGTGAGAAAGTACTAGAAGTAACACACAGAGATTGGTTAATACTTCCAACTACGTGGAAGCATGGTGGAATTTTCAGGAAAAAAGAATATGTGCAAAATATAGACAAAGGTTCCGCTTGCCATTCTGAGAGCGATGAGATTGCTTTGGAAGAAGAAGGAGGAGGAGAAGGAGAAGGTATGGAAAAATTGTTGTGAGAGCTTGTTTTGTGTCTTTAATTTAAATATCAGAGTCTTATGTGTTTCAATAAGGAGATGTGAACCTTAGCATGAAATCCAAAGCCTTAGCAAATCAAGGGCCATTGGATTTGTCAGCTACTCACCACACAGCAGTTTGCAAAGATGTAGTACAGTGTTTGCTCCTCTGCTCCTTCAGGGGTGTGTGCAAAGCAGAAACATCAGTTTGAAGGAGGACAATGTAAAAGTACAGCAGGGCCCAGAGATACAGGGAGCAAAACAATATATGAGGTTTGAGGATATCCGCAGGAAAATAATTGTTTAAAGCAATTAAAGAGTATTTGACAACGTTATATTTTTGTTTTATTTTCCAGAATCTTTCATTTCTGACAGTGTAGGGGCACATTACATTGCTAAACCTCATCCATTTCAAATTGGTCACACAGGTAAGCATAGCTTAAGATATACTGTACATTCATTTTCTACTTCTGTTTTTCTACAGCTATTGTTTTTCAAAGATAAATTTGTAACAAATCAAAGCTTGTGTCATGAGGATACATATGTGCAGTATTAATCATATGGCTATTTTTTTAATTTTCCCCAAACTAGGATTTATTGTCAAGCTGCGGAAATTTAACCTGGCAGATCCAAATCCTGGTCCAGATTGTGTACGCTAATTTGAAGAGTTTACTCCAACAGAATTAAAACTGTAAATAATAATTGCTACCTATTTAGGATAGAAAAACCAATTTTGATTTATGTTGATTACATGTTTTGATATTGTATGTTTCAACGAAATATAGAACATAAAAAATGAATTCGGACAACAAGTGTTTTGAAAAGTTTACATGTTGTTCAAAAGACTAATAACATTTCCCTGAAATGTGTAAGCTTGACAGCAAAGTATTTTTTTTTTCATTCTTCATTTCCAGTAAACCAGTTCATGGATTCATCATGTCCAATATAGGTCTTCTTTTTCCCATTTTTAGGTAGTTTCTTGCAGTCTATGAAAAAATTGGGAAGAAAATTACATTAGAAGTGTATGGAAGTTTACAGTGTTCTTCTATGCAGTCCAACATAACTGCATCAAAACCAAAATTCAGACAATTTCCATTTATGGAAGCAAGAGAGGTGTACTGTTAAGTTGCAAACCATATGGTCTCCATCAAGTAACAAAACACCAAAATGAAACAACACTTTATGGGTGGGTGTTCACCAGTGGAATTGTACATTTGCTTAGAGCCCATCTGTAATAATTCTTCCTGATCACTTCCCATAGTTTCCTTCATGTTCTTACCCTTTTATATTCACACTGATGGACAGATGCTGCTTCACTACTAATTGCTAGATTCAATCCTTGATCAATAGAATTATTGATCAATAGGTCTGCTTCCTTTTCATTACAATGTTTTAACAGTTGTGTCCAGCAGGTGTCACCCTACATATTTCTACTATCAGTAAAATGTATCTATAGGGATCTGTGACAAATTCAACCTGGATTGTGTATTTTTAAATGGATATTTCTCATCTTCAGCTCCCATATCAATTATGGAAACAGAGGCAATATGTGCCTGGAAATTTATAAATTTGGAACCTTTCACTACATTATGTGATGGAAATGCTTGAACTGGACACATTTGAAAAACTGAAGTAACTTATTTATTAATTTAAAAAATATTTTCACCCTACCTTTCTCCTTACAAGGACCCCAGGTGACTTACATAATTAGAAAGGCAATGTTTAAATACTAAAAATAGTATTAATCACTAGCCAATCACTAGATCACAAGCTGACTATGAGCCAAAAGTATGAAGTGGCTACAAGAAGGGTAAATGTTATTTTAGGCTGCATTCATAGAATATGATGTACATGTTCCTCTGTATTCAGCACTAATTAGGCCTCGTCTTGAACAGTGTGTTCAGTTCTGGATTTCAAGGATGCTGATAAACTGGAACAAGTTCAGAGGAGGGCAACAAGATGATCAGGATGCTGGAAACCAAACCCTATCAGGAAAAACAAAAATAACTGGGCATCTTCAGCCTAGAGAAAAGAAGGCTAAGGGGATAGATGGTAGCACTTTTCAAATAACTGAAAGGCTGTCATACAGAGGAGGGGGCAGGATCTGCCCTAGATCATTCCAGAGTGCAGTACATGCAACAATGGGCTCACGTAACAAGAAGCCAGATTTTGGCTGAATATCAGGAGTAACCTCCTAACAGTTAGAGCAGTATGGCTGTGGAACCAATTGCCTGGAGAGGCGGTGAGTACTCCCATGCTGGAGGCCTTCAGAAGAAATTTAGTCAATCACCTGGCAGATATCCTTTGGTCTGTATCTCTGCATGGGAGCTGGGGTGTGTGTGCACTTGACAGTCTTGCAGGGGGGGGGCTTCTGTGAAACTTAATGAGTTTATGATTATATAGCTAGGAATAACGTCCTGATAATAAGGGTTATTCTTCAGTGAATCTGCTTACCTCAGAAAGTCCACAAATTGGAAAGCCAGCGTAGCATCATCTTAGTGTATTGGGCTAGGATTTGAGAAATGGGAAATCTACTCCCCTCTGAGCCACAACACTAGACCACAACAGACCTGACACTCTTAGCTTGACCTCCTTTGAAAAAATTTGTGAGAACTCGGGACAAAGAGAATCATATAGCTGATCTTGAGCTTAGAGGAAAGGCGGATTTTACCTATAAGAAACAAACCAGTGGAATTTGTTGGATGTACTGATCCCTAATGTCAGAATTTAGGGAGGGACCAAAAAGTCAATGAAGGGGTGTAGAATTTGATTTCTTAGCTTAGATATGTCACTTTAAGATTAAAATAGCCTGGGGGAATTGAGAAAAACAACTAGAGAAAATTGTAATAGGCAGTAATGCATGTTCTAATATAGGGCTGGCCTGTTAATCCAGCATTGATACCATTTTTTTCAGCCCTCACCGTAGCATACCTTGGCAGCAACAGTGAGGAGGTAGTTCAAGAGACATTTTATCAGCTGAGATAGAGTTCTGCAGTCCCTGTGGTATGTGTTGCTCTTTCATTTCCATGGTTCCATTGGAGGAGGAAGATGATAATCCCAGACTAACAAATCTTATTTTTTTCCCACAAAGCAGACAGTCCGTAGGTGTGGCATTAGGTCCTCGAGGTAACTGTACTTCATCATGTCTGTTGTTTCTTGTAGCTCCGCTGTGATGGAGCGAACGTTCCCGCTGCCATATGTAGTGTGTTGAGGCAATAGCCATTACCTGTGTAAGAGAATCTTAACTCCAAATGAAATTATATCAGAACAAGCAAAGGCTACATAGGCGGATAATGTAATAAGATAATCATAAGAACTAGCTGGTAATGTTTTCTGAAACTGCTAATAACACAGTTGAAAGAGATGGAATGTTTGTGATATAGTAGGATTGGACTGTTATTTCCTGGCATACCAGAACCCTGAGAAACATGAGTTCCTCTTGCTGGGATAAACGAATTATGCTTTCATTTATAACAAAAGTACTTTCCCTCTTCTGCATCTATTAATGACACTGCTTAATTGCACAAAAGCCTTCAACACATTTTCCCTAGTTAATGTTTCAGCAGTTGAACTGGGCCTGTCATAATAGCTTGATAAACATTTAAAGCACTTTCATCTTTTAAGCCCCAAACAGGTGCCCTGTTTCAGAGCAAAGCTGCTTTTCAAAATGCAATGGCTTTTAATAGGTGTGAAATGCAAGCTTACCTCCTCACAACAGCGTCTGCTTACAATAGCCCTGTAATCCATCTTGCTCCAGAGTTCATCCCTTTGAGCTAAGAAATCTGGAATGAGCTTTCTCCAGGATTTTCCCAATGCCCATGGAAAAATCTCATATTTTGATTCTTCATCATCTTCTTCAACTGTATTTGCCAGGTATCTACAATGAGGTATACTATTGTTACTTAAATACGTGTTTAAGACAGATGTGTACCATCAAGTCTTCTTATTTTTGATAGATAGTCATTTCATATTGAGCAAATTAATTTAGTTTGGAGGAATTTTTCCAAATGTCTTTTTCACGGCCAAGATGGGACACATTTGTTTGAGATAGTTATCTTAATCAGTGCAATCCAAAGTCAGCGGAGCTTTGTGTACAGAGACAGAAAAAGCTCCAAGTCTGGAACTAGCAATTTCAGTTTCTTGAAAAGCTTAGATTTTACTTTTAAGGACATCATGTTTCTAGATCTTTATGTTTTCAAGAATGTAGATAATGCTTAATCTTAGAAACCAAAGACTGAAAAGGGTCTTAGTTGTCCAGAGGACTAATTTCTTGCCTTTTCTCATGGCCAGCAGCAGTAGAACAATAAACAATTTAATAGATGGTTACTTGCATAATTTCTACAGGCCAGCTTTACTTCGCATAGACATTCAATTGCATTGGTTCAAGAAATGATAGAATTCTAGGTACACAGCAGTTGCCTATCCAAAGTTAAGTGAAATTTCAAATGGAGAGGTTGCTTAAAAGACAGTAAGTCTCAAGTATGGTCTTTTGTGAAGGTATTCCTTTTTGCTTGATTTGCTCATACAGTCTTTGTCTCAAAATTAGGGGGTCATTGCATGCAATGTAAAATAGTTATGAAACGGATATACCAGATAGCTTTATGGCAGCATCTTGCATTTGCTTTGAAAGTATTGGATTTGAAGATGGCCTATATGGGGAAGAAAGTTAGTCACCTAGGAGGCATGGTAGTATATTTGTACCATCAATAGCTTCTGGCCCAATAAGTTCGTGCTTTCCTAATACTGCTCTAATACAAAATGAAACAAACAAGAAGATACAATCTACATTAAGTGGCTTTTTTAAAACCCAAGAAGCAAGGGTTTTTGACACTGCCTGTTAGAGCTTATACCAGTATCATCACAAAATGCATCATCTGGGAAGATATCAGTATCATCACTGCACATAGATACAGAGAAACAAATGTTTTGTCTACATGAGCCTTCAGTGGCTTAAGTAGAGAATACACAGTCTCCACTATCCCAACCAGTACTGACAGCAAGCACTCTTCTTATGATCACCTCTGTCACTTTCCTGATCACCTGTGTACATTCTATAAGTTTGGTGCAAAATGAACAGAAAATAAAATAATTTTAACAGGTTTAATTCTGGCTTTTTATTTATATGTCTGAAAAATAAGGAGTTTTATTCCATGATACTTTTAAAAAATAAAATAAAAATGTAGGCATTAGTAAACCACACCCGCACCCCTGATTTAAAATCAACAGGAACTTCACCTTGGATTTCAGAAAACAACAAAGTTAAGGTCTATCTGGGACTTTGGGTGAAACATTGTCCAAGCTGAGACAACACCGTCCAAGCCAATGAGATGGGTTCTGAGTTACATTATTTATACTGGAGTATCTGGCAAGCCACTCCAGTACTCCTGCCAAGAAAACTCCATGGACATGGAGTCACGAAGAGTCGGTCACAACTGTAACGACACAACACACACACACACACACACACACAGAATTTATTTTACTAAAATTAAAACTGTATAATATAAACAGAGAAGTCCAAGAGTTTTCATTGAACCTTAAACTGAACATTTGGTAAAATTGGTTGAGAGCTCCTACAGATTCCAGTCTTTTTCACAATAGGGTCTTTACTGAGCAGGGTTGAAAAGTGTGACCGGTACTTCAACTCTAGCCTAAACCCAGCTGTAAACCTCAACTAGGGTAGATCCACTAAATCTATTGCTGAAGTGCGTGTCAACACTTAAGAGAAAATGCATTGATTCAACGGGACTTTATTTGAAATTTATATACCGCCAGCTTGTATGAAACAACTCATGGCGCTGAACACAGGCAAAGTAGGATAAACAAAGAACATAATAAAAATAAGATAAAAGCAATAAAACAATACATAGCAAAAATAAGCAATAAAACAAACATAGATAATAAGACAGGCATCTGGACTGCCATTTGCCCCATTACTGATGCTAATAAAATACGTTATACATAACTTAACAGCTGTTAATTAGTCTTTACAGGGCTGTACAGGTCCCATTCTGTTCATCTGATGTGTCAGCATTTTTTTCTTCTGTGACCACCCTTCTCTCAATTTAAAAAAATCTTGAGAATACCCCATCCTGCATTCTAATTGCACTCATAATTATAGCATACTTACAGAGCAACAAAGAAATTAAGTCTGGTGTGTTCATTTATACTGTAGCCAGCCCTCTTGAAATAAACGAAAGTCATTGCCAAAAGGTACTGTTGGATAAGGTAGAATATTAATATTCTTTTATGTTTTTCTTAAAATGTTAAAATATTTCTCAATCATTTAGTGACAAATCTGGGCAGGAACATATACATATACATATACATACATATATATTTGATTAAAATACAAGTTTAAGCTGTGGGGTTTTTTTTTTTTTGGGTTGGTGTGTGCATTTATATCTATATAGTATACAGTATATCTATATACCAACCATGAAAACAGTACATACTTTCCCTTAACTGTATTTGCCATTGACAGTTTGGGCCTAAATGTTGTTTTAATCTGCAGCAGTGGGTGGGTTAAGGAGGCTGAAGAGTATGACAACAAAACTCTGAAGAACTCCTTTTTAGTAATGAGACAAGAAGAAGGTATATATTTGTTTGTGAGATGATTTGTAAACTTGCATCTTTGCCCTAACAACCTCCATGGTTTTACACAAATGGAAACATTAAAATCCAGTGTCAACAGTAAAACCATAAGAACATAAGAAGAGCCGTGCTGGATCAGGCCAACGGCCCATCTAGTCCAGCTTCCTGTATCTCACAGTGGCCCCACCAGATGCGTCTGGGAGCACATGAGACCAGATATCCGTCTCCTGATACCACTCCCCTGCATCTGGCCCTTGACGTACCCTGGTTTTAAGCCTAGAGATTACACATCTCCCTCATGGTTTGTAACCTCTGATGGACTTTTCCTCCAGGAATCTGTCCAATCCCCTTTTGAAGGCATCCAGGGCAGATGCCATCACCACATCCTGTGGCAGGGAGTTCCACAGACTAACAATGCGCTGAGTGAAAAAATATTTTCTTTTGTCTGTTCTTACTCTCCCAGCCCTCAATTTGAGGAGATGTCCCCTAGTTCTGGTATTTTGTGAGAGGGAGAAGAGCTTCCCTCTATCCACTTTACTCATGCCCTGCATTATTTTGTACGTCTCAATCATATCCCCCCTCAGGCGCCTTTTTCTAGACTAAAGAGGCCCAAATGTTTTAGCCTTTCCTCATAAGGGAGGTGCCTCAGCCCAGTAATCATTTTAGTCACTCTCTTCTGCACCTTTTCCAGTTCCACTATGTCTTTCTTGAGATGCGGTGACCAGAATTGTACAGAATACTCCAGGTGGGGCCTTGATATTGTTTTGTATAATGGCATTATAATGTTGGCTGTTTTATTTTCAATCCCCGTTTTGATAGTCCCTAGCATGGAATTGGCCTTCTTCACTGCTGCCATACATTGGGTAGACAACTTCATGGAGCTGTCCACCAACACACCAAGATCTCTTTCCTGATCCGTCACGGATAACTCAGAGCCCATGAGTTGATAGATAAAGTTTTGATTTTTTGCCCCAATATGCATTACTTTACATTTGGCTACATTAAATCGCATTTGCCATTTTGCAGCCCATTCCCCCAGTTTGGAGAGATCCTTCTGGGGTTCTTCACAATCTTCTCTGGTTTTTACGACACAGAAAAGTTTTGTGTCATCCTCAAACTTCACCACCTCACTGTTTATCCCTGTCTCCAGGTCATTTATGAACAGATTGAAAAGCACCGGTCCCAGGACAGAGCCCTGGGGCACACCGCTTTTTACTTCTCTCCATTGTGAAAATTTCCCATTGACACCTACTCTTTGTTTCCTGGATCTCAACCAGTTCTCAATCCATAAGAGGACCTGCCCTCTTGTCCCCTGACTGTGCAATTTTCTCAGCAGCCTTTGGTGAGGGACTGTGTCAAAAGCCTTTCGAAAATCCAGATAGACTATATCCACCAGTTCACCCAAATCCTCATGCCTGTTGACCTTTTCAAAAAATTCTAAAAGATTTGTCAGACAAGACTTACCCTTACAGAAGCCATGCTAATTTTCTCTCAGCAAGGTTTGTTCTTCTATGTGTCTTATGATTTTCTCTTGGATGAGGCTTTCCACCATATTCCCTGGGACAGATGTAAGGCTAACTGGCCTGTAGTTTCCCGGGTCCCCCCTCCTTCCTTTTTAAAAAATTGGTGTGACATCTGCTATCCTCCAGTCCTCCGGCACTGTGGCCGTTTTAAGAGACAAGTTGCATATTACCGTTAAGAGATCTGCAATTTCATTTCTCAGTTCCCTAATAACCCTTGGGTGGATGCCATCTGGGCCCGGTGACTTGTTAATCTTCAATTTATCAATTAGTCCTAAAACATCCTCTTTTTAAACCTGTATTTGATTTAATTCTTTAGTCAAGAGGGGCCGTTCAGGCAGCGGAATCTGCTCTGTTGTGAAGACAGATGCAAAGAACTCATTTAATTTCTCTGCAATTTCCGAGTCCTCCTTAACCTCCCCTTTTCCTCCCTCACCATCCAGAGGGCCAACTGGTTCTCTGGCAGGTTTTCTACTTCTAACATATTTAAAGAAGCTTTTATTATTACCCTTTGTATTGCTAGCCATGTGTTCCTCAAAATCTTTCTTTGCCTCTCTTATCATGTTCATACATTTCTTTTGCCAGAGTTTGTGTTCCTTTTTATTTTCCTCATTTGGGGAGTATTTCCATTAATAGAAAGTCCTCTCCTTGCACTTTAGAGCCTCTCTAACTCCACTTGTTAACCATTCTGGCACCCTCTTGGACTTAGAGGAGCTCTTTTTTTGTGGTATGCACTTGTGCTGGGCCTCTATTATCGTTGTTTTAAACAGGCTCCATGCACTCTGAAGAGATTGGATTCTTCTAACCTTCCCCTTCAATTTCTTTCTAACTAGTTTCCTCATCTGAGGGAAGTTTGCCCTTCGAAAATCAAGGGTTTTTATGTCTGATTTGCTTGATAGTCTTCCTCCAACATGCATGACAAAGGAGATTGCAGCATGGTCACTGTTCCCCAGAGGCTCAGTGACAATCACATCCCTGACCAGGTCCTGAGTATCACACAGTATTAGATCCAGAGTTGCCTGTTCTCGGGAGGGCTCCATGACAAGTTGCTCTAAGGCACAGTCATTCAGCAAGTCGAGAAACCCGGTTTCTCTTTCTTGCCCGGAGCTCACATTGGCCCAGTATAAACAGAATAAAAATATTTATTTATTATTGCATTCCTATCCCGCCCGTCTTCCCGGATGAATAAAAATATAACCACATGAGAACAGAACTTCATCTGTTAAGACCCAATAAGAGACACAGAGGACAAGAACATTTTTAAAGATGGCTTCTAAAGCTAAAGACATGGAACTAATCTAATTCCCATGTGGTAGGAATTCTAAAGCTGAGGTGGTACTGCAGAGGTGATTCTGACCTGTGTTTTTGATTGATGACAACTTTCTTGGTCGTGGGGCACCACAGAGCAAACTCAGAAAAGGACCAGAGGCATCAAAGAAGAGAAAGATATCAAAAGCCTGACATTTGCCCTCCTTGTTATGCAGAATACGACTATATATAGCGTACAGGTAAGTATTTTCATTTTAGTGATTTATTTATGTATATATTAAGCTTATAGACCACCCAACTTATTGAGAACGCTACTCAGTGTGGTTTACATAATTAGGCAAACATACAACAACAACAACAAAATTAAACAGAAAAAAGCATAGCTTCAAAAACTAAAACAGAAAAGACTATAAAAGAATGAAGCTAAAAAATTAAATCAAACTAAATCACAGTAAAATAAACAAAATATCAAATACTTAAATAAAAATAGTGGATACTGTTACACATTGTTTGGGGAGTTACACAGTGTGTGGAGGTAGAAACATAAAACCTTTAATGTTTCCCCCTCAAAGTTACATTTATATTCAAAATAACAGCCAGCTTTACCTTGTCTGCAATTTTACAGCAACAATCCATCCATAAGAAATCTTGAATTAAATCATCATCTGTAAAAGAAGGCAGCTATGACATACCAGTATATCTCAGGAACAATTAGTTTTATACGTTCTTGTAAGAAATCTAATAACGTTTTTAAATAGCCATATAAGCTAGAAAGCAATCTAGCTGTCTACAGAAAGAGATGTTTTTATTTATTTAAAGGGTGAAGAACATCAAAAACAAGGGGAAACTGCTGTTAAGATAAAATAGAAACTTCTATATTTGAATTCATTTTTCTCATTCCCCTATTCCTTCTCTTCTAGGCAACAGAAGTAGAAATATTTTCTGTTATGTAACCTACAGAACATTTTACTTGAGAGGCAATTTTAATGAATTCCAAGGGTTCACCAAAAACACTATCTCCTCTAATTATAAACTGATTTTTTTATGGTATATCTATGTATGTAAGTAAAATAAATAAATAAATAAATATTTATGGTATATATGTAAGTAGGACATGGTGGCTCAGCAGACTAAGACTCCAAAAACTGTCGGCAGCTCGGCAGTTCGAATCCCAGGTGCCACACAGTGAAGCGAGCTCCCGCTGATAACACCAGCTGCTGCCAACCTAGCAGATGGAGAGCATGTAAATGCCAGAAGATAAATAGGTATTGCTGTAAAACGGGAAGGTAAAACAGTGTTTCTTTGCAGCCATGCCGGCCATGTGGCCATGGACTTGCACAACACTGGCTCTTCGGCTTGAATACGGAGATGAGCACCACCCCTAAAGTCTGACACGACTAGCACGCATGTGCGGGGAAAACCTTTACTTTTTATGTATGTAAGTACTCTATATTTTAAGTATCAACAAGATATATGGCAAGAACCTTAGGTATGGCTGTATGAATCAGTGTTTCAAGGCCTATGTGTTGTGGAGACAAATTACAAAAATGATTTTAGATAACAATGATAACATGTTGATGAAAGTGAAATAAAATTTAAATTACAAATATATTTTTCAAAATGACTACATATGCACCTACCAAACAGTTTGAAGAAAGCTGTCATTTCTTGACGCTGAATAAGCAGACATGAACCTTTTGGCCTTTTGGTTTTATTATTGTCAATCATGTTTTTTCCATTGGTCTCTTGGTCATCTTTAAACTTAGGACGTTTAAGGCCAAGAGGTTTTTTTTGCTGATAAGAACAGTAGGCATTTGACTTTATACGAACAGTGACACTGTGGGGTGTCTGGCAGCAGCTCTGATTATGTTTCATTTTTTCCCTAAATGAAGTTACCTGTTAAGAGTGAAAAACATTGTTAGCTCAATTGATAGAATATGAAGCTATCTTCTATGGCCAAAATCCAACTGGAAAAACTGCATGAGTAATAGCAATCACACAGGATTTTTCTTTCTCTGGCATGATGTCTTTTGTTCAAGTGATTTCCTGACTGGTTGTATACCTGATTTCAATGGTTAGTTGTGTGAAGGAGAACGTTTAGGGAAAAATACCTTAATGTTTCCTCTTCAAAATCATATAATCCAGTGTTGTGAACCTATGAAACGAGTGCCAAAGATTGCACTCAGAGCCCTTTCTGTGGACACCCAACATCACCCCTTCCAGCTACCTGTATTGAGGTTAAATTGTTGTACTGGCACTTTGTGAAAAATTAGTGGGTTTTGAATTGCTGTTTGGGTACTCGGTCTCTAAAAGGCTCGCCAAGACTGATATAAACCAACAGGGGAGCGACAAAATGATTATTGGGCTGGGGGACCTCTCTTATGAGGAAAGGCTACAGCATTTGGGGCTCTTTAGTCTGGAAAAAAGGCGCCTGAGTGGGGATATGATTGAGACGTACAAAATAATGCAGGGCATGAGTAAATTGGATAGGGGGACACTCTTCTCCCTCTCACAAAATATCAGAACTAGGGGACAGCCACTCAGATTGAGGGCTGGGAGAGTGAGAACAGACAAAAGAACATATTTTTTTACCCCGCGTGTTGTTAGTCTGTGGAACTCCCTGCCACAGGATGTGGTGATGGCATCTGGCCTGGATGCCTTCAAAGGGGGGTTAGACAGATTCCTGGAGGAAAAGTCCATCACAGGTTACAAACCATGGTGGAGATGTGTAATCTCCAGTCTTAAAACCAGGGTACTTCAAGGGCCAGATGCAAGGGAGTGGTATCAGGAAACAGATATCTAGTCTCATGCCGCTCCCAGACACATTTGTTGGGGCCACTGTGAGATACAAGAAGCTGGACTAAATGGGCTTTTGGCCTGATCCAGCATGGCTCTTCAGCATTGGCTGGTTTATTTTTCATTATTACCATAGAATGATAACAAGTATACCTTTATATCTGTAGTATATAGTATATGGGGCTTGATGGTATACAATTTTCCAACAAATGTTTATATTACATTTTGCATTAGATACAATGTAATGGTATTGCAGCATTTAACTTAACATTTCCAAGTAGTCACTGTTCTAGAAAACATTGTACAGTAGAAATATCCACAGGTTTCCCAAGCAGATTATATAAAACAGTTATATCTATAACTAGATACATTTGGAGTTAGGATTACACTGTACACCAGAGCTTGGCATTATGTGACCTGTGGGCTGCAGGTTGTTCCCTAAAAACATTTTTAAAGGCATTGCACATTGCCCTTGCTGCTGTCACTAAAACTGTTGTGCAAAAATCAGACTGCAGCACTTCACCACTACCCCTTTCCTGATCTTTTGGTCTCAAAAGAGAGAGAGCAACTGCACTGCAAGGCCCTTCCCGTTCCACTGATCCATCCTTTGAAGTGCCACTCCATCTTTTGCCATCTCCTCTTGAATCCTCATGAGTACGATTGCTTCTTGTTTGCATCCTCCCCCCTTGTACACCCATTATGGAATCCCCATGAGAAGCTCTTCTCTACATTCTCATAGGTCTCTTCATGGTGTGGAAGTCCTCTGTTACTCTCCTACATGACAGAGTGGTGCAGATGTTTCCAAATTTTCACAGTTTGGTGGCACCAGCAGTTCTAGCAATGGCAGGGGAAGAGTGCAGCCCCTAGTGTCACTCCCTTAATTCTGTAGAGAGTGTTGAATAGTTTGAGGGGTCACAAATTAGAGAACTTGGAACCTTATCTCTTGGACTACAGCTTCCAGAATCCTCTAGCCACCGTGGTCAGTGTTGGCAAATTCTGGGAGCTATCGTCCAAAAAAGTACTGTTTCAAATCTATAGTAAATTGTCTGCTGGTGGCAACTAGTTCTATGCTTTGTGTTTTTCTATACGTTATATAGCTAGTATAATGATGAAAACATGACAACCGAGATAAATCTGCATTTTGTATCTTATACATAGTGGTGATATATCTGAATGATTAGTGGACACTGAAGAGCTACAGTATATTGATAGTTTTCCCTAGGTGGTACACAGTGAGTAATGCTGTAGTGGCAAAATATGTTGCCATCACTATGAGAGTAAAGCTAGGCAAGCCAGCAATTAACCCAGGCCATTTGTGCTTCTGATAGGAATTTCTTAATTTTTACTGTCTGTCTTGGATGAAACACCCCGTCCTTCTTTGTGTTTTCTATCAGCTTCCAAATAGCAACAACCTTATACTGGACAGAGTGAGAAAGCTACTAGGTAGAAAGGTGAAAACAAAACTTTGTTTTATTTAACAATATATTTGCTACCTTTCAAGATCTCAGGTTTTGCATTGTGATTTTTGGAGTGAAAACAAGATTAATAAAGAAGAAAATAAAATTAGATGGAATTTAAAGAATCTATCTATCTTTCTATCTATCTCTTAGATTTTTATGCTGCTCATCTGGCAGCGAGACCACTCTGTAACTAAAAGAAAACCTAATGGCGTAAGATGTTAAATACCCATCAGTAGCAAATGTCAGCCTCTTTAAACAAAAACCAGGAAGAATGTATGGCTTTTAACTTTTAAAGGTAGGTTCAGTGGCACTTAGCTCCAGAGTGGCACTGGCGCGGGATGGTGTGGTATATAAATCAAATAAATATATAATAAATACATTACATACTTCTATGGTGCTGATTTCTACTTGTTTATTGGGCTGGGGTGGGGAGATCCATTTTGCTTCAAGGTTTTTTTTTTCCTTTTGCCTAATAGACTTTTGCCTACAGCTGATACAAATAAATGAGGGCCCATGTGGTCTGTATGAATGGCTGTGTGGCCTATCATGATAGCAATAGGAGTGACCATTCCATGTGCAAAACTGGTTTCTGTGTACCTGAAACCTTGTACTAATCAGAACTGTGATACGACTGGGGGAGGGGAAGAGTGAACCCACTTATTTTCCATTATTTTAATGTGTTGCCTCATTTTTAAAAAATCCTCCAGTCCAACTGCCTTTTCTGCTGCTTTATACTTGAAATATCCGTGCTTTGCTCCAAAAAACAAAACACCAAGCTTGTAACAAAAAGCCTAGAAAGCATATTCAAGGAAATGGAACCCAGTACAGTTCAAAAAGGAGAAATTTGCATTGAGGGTAACTTCCCTGACAGTCAGGACTCTAAATTTCCTTCACAATTTCTATCAGTCATGCTTGGGGACCTATTTGGGTGGAAGCAGGAGGAAACTGACATGTGTGTCTCCTTCAGAGTGTTTGCTCTATGACAGATGTATTATTATTTTAGCTCCTTCTCACCCTCCAAGACAAAAAAAAAAAAAAAAAAAGCACGGGGAAGGCAGTATAGGGAAGGTGGCTGCCACAGGGAAGTGGTCTCTAGAAGTTTTACAAACTTACAAAACATACTTGGAAAAGCAATTTGACACTGGCTACTTTTTGTCGGCTCCAAAATGGCCGCTGGAAGAGGTGAAAGGTAGTCAACAGTCCTGCTTCTGCTCCTGCTGTTGTTTTTAAGTACTGTACATCCTTTCTTGTCTGCTTGCTTGCGTCCTTCAGCGCTCAGAAAGGCCTCTGTGGCTCTTGTATTCTTCTGTTTGAAATATGTGCTCCAAGAAGCATGTTCTTTAAAAAAAAAAACTTCAATTTCTGGCTCCAAGGGCGAAAGAAGCACACATGCTATGCTATTTATAAGTAGCAGGACTGCAGAATTTATCTGTTTTTTATACTTCCAGACTACCATGTGTTATGCTGGACCTGTTTGAAAGAGAAGAACCTACCACTGCCCCCCTCACCAGAGCATTTTATAGAGGCGACAGTGCTGCAAAAAAGACAGAAAGAACCAGAGGAGGGTCATCTTTTGCTCTCTGAACAGAAGGATTAAAAGAAAAAAATTCCCCACAACTGCGACTAGGCCCGTAATACATATCATTTGGGCCTGGGCAGTCCTTACTCCATCAGGAAAGTCTGTGAGTGCAAAAATATGAATAAGGAGTTATATCCGATGGCAAGTAACTAATAAGCAGAACACTTTACTATAAAGGCCACAAGGGCCATCAATGTAGCGATTACCTCAGGCTGCAGTGAGGAACATGGGGGTGGGCAGGGAGCGCGATCTCTTTCCACCAAAGGAGAGAGAGAGAGAAATCTCTTCAGACAGACATCTTCCTACGCCGCAGAAAGTAACTCACGATAACCCAGGTTGTGGTGCTACCTTGGTTTCTTTTATGACCAATCAGAAAACAGGCAGGAGAAGCCCTAGCCAATTAAAATACAAGGCCTCGCCTCTCTCTCTCTCTCTCTCTCTCCATCCAAACAAAGAATGCTTTAATCTAATAGGTCAAAGGGAAACCTGAGACCAGCCAATCAGGAAAAAGAGAACCTTCTGGCTAAGGTGGGGCGTTCAACCTAAGTGGCTTTGGCCTAAAAAGAGCATCTGAGGGGCAAAAAAGGTGGGGGGATATGGGTTCTGCACCCCTTCTATTGGGCATGCAGATCTATTCTCCTGACATGCCTTCTGTAATACACTGAGTAAACCTTATTCAGCAACCCAAAGGGACCCCCACCCATTTACAGCCTGCTTTGGGTGTCTGTGAATTTTAACAGGCATGCCTGGCCTGATCAAGTGCCCATAAAGGAAAAGTAGGATTGATTGTATATATGGGGAACTGCGACAAATTCTCACACTCCAGAATGAATAGCAATGTAGGATTTCATAGCAAAAGTAAAAGTTATAAAACACATTTTCCCACAAGAATGTGACCGTAAAAGAGGGTTTTTAATCAAAGATCTAGGAAGGCATTGCTGCAGCGGTCAGAAGTAGCAACTACATTTCGATCCCACAAGTTGCTATGACTCATCTCCCAGATAACCTCACCTGGATGACTGAGAATCTCCAGAGACATACATTTTGCATAATTCACTTTTCCCTTACCTTGTGATTGGCCTCCATAGTTATCTCAGGCTTGTGATCCGTAGAGGAATTCTCCCTGGTTATTATAAACGACGGGAGTCAAGAAACTGAAGGAAGACCCAGACAACTTGCTGAGTCTGGGCTCTGTAGTAAAATGCTTCCTGCTGTGGGAGTGGTGGGCTTATGCAGAACAATGGAGAAAGAGGAGCAGAGGAGGCATGGGAAGCAGAATTCCTGTGTAATTAAGATGCATTCAAGAGGAAATTGAACAACCATCTGTCAGGTCTGATTTGATTTTGGCAGGTAGGGTGTGTTTTAGAGACTGCTATAAAGAGTGTGTTTCAGTCTGGTCTCTGGGTGCTTTTGTGACTTTCGTTGCATCTGTATACTGTATATATGTGGACAATGGAAATAAATTGTTGTTGTTAGATTCCTGTATTGAACAGGAGGTTGGGCTCAATGACCAAATAGCCCCTTTCCAACTCAGATATTCTATAAATTTAGGAGGCTGAGACCAAGTAAGTATTTCTTGCATAATTCTGCTATAAACCAGAGAATGTTATAGCAGTATGGGGCAGTATAAAAGTGGAAACTGCAACATCACAACTAGAGTATCAGTTGTGATTATACCCCCACTGAATCAGTGGGGATTTGGTGAGTCACTCCTCCATAAATTCCATTGATTAAATTGGTCTACTCTACTCTGATGCAGTAGTAGAATTCCACCACAGTATTGCTGTGGAAATTAGTGAAGTAAGTTTTTTTTTAATTTTTAAAAAAGTGTAAATGAGTCATGTAAGGTATCAGGTTAGTCACTTAAATAGATCTGTTGAAAATAGCAATTAGTTTGTTGTTACATACTGTCAAGTCACCTCCAAATTAAGCAACCATCTGAATTAATTACTTCCAGAAAGTATTATCATTTGCAGCTCTGCTCAGGTTTTGGAAATGAAAAGTTGGTTTCATCACTGTGTCAATCCAGCACATGTTAGATTCCTTTTCTTCTGCTTTCCACTTTTCCTATTATTGTCATTTCCAATGAATCTTCTTGCAGTGTGTCCAAAGAACAACAGTGTTCATTCATTTCTGCGTCAAGATAATTCTGTCTTGATTTAATGTATTTAATGTAATTTATTTGTCTGTTTGGCAATCGCTAGTTATCTTTACATCCTTCAGTACCAGATTTCAAATGATTCGCGCCCCCCCCCCCCGGTCAGTGTTCTTTGTCCTCCAACTTTCAGATTCACATATAGTCATCAGGTATATGTACTATATAATATGGATTTTTCTCTCCTTAACTTTGAGGATTTCTTCTGTCTCATTCACTGCTGCTCCGGAGTCTGTGTGTGTGTGTTTTTATTTTTAATTCTTTTGCTGCTGTCATCATTTTGATTGATGATTGAAGCAATCATTTTGATTTTGATTTCGTCATTGTTAACATTAAAGTTATGTAATTCTTCCCTGGCCATATTTTTTGTCTTTTTAATATTCATCTTTATGGTACTTCTAGATTTTCACCATTCATCTCCCTCTATGGTTATTTCAAGTCATTGCTATATTCTGTGAGTAACAGCATGCCATTGCATATCTTAAACTTCTTTCACCAGTTTTAACTCCTGCATCTAAATAAAATCCAACTTTTCCTATCATTTGTTCTGCACATAAAATAAACCAACAAAATTAAATAAACCCTTGGCTGATACTTTTGCTAAATTCTTTTTCCCCCCATATTCTGATTCATTGGCAGACTGTTGTGTAGAGGATAGGTTGCACATCGAGACAATCAAATATTGGACACCTTGATTTCTTTTGAAACATTTCATAGCTTTTTGTGGCCTGTGCAGTCAATAGCTTCACTCTAGTCTATAAAGCACTTTCTGATTTCTTTTTTAGATTTTTTTGTACACTCCAGTAGCAATATATATATTCACAATATGATCTCCTATGTCTGCATGCTTGTTGATATATTCTTATTAGGATTTTTATAGAGTCAGTCTTTGATGCTTGAAATAGTTCTGTATTGCTGGTGAATGATTTATTCCAACTTATTTCAGGGCAGCTTTCATTTCATTTTCTAAAACTAGGTTGTTCCTCCATAGATTCGTCTTTAAAGCAACACGTCCCCCATCTCTTCTGTGTTCTTCAGTTTACTGTTGCCATCTTTTTAGTGTTTTGTTATATCAAAGCATACTAAAGCAAAGTGTGCTGCTTTATATGACCCCACAGTGCTTAATAAACTCTCTGGGCAGTTTACAATTTAATTATGAAGGCTACACATCCCCCCACCCCCCATGAGCTGGGTATTCTTTTTACCAAACTCCAGAGGATAAGCCACGAGCTGGCTACCTGGGATTGAATCCCATATTCGATCCCACAGTTTTGACTGCAACACAGCAGTTTAAACACTGTGCCACAAAGCTTTTTCAGATGAAATACAGTGATCTTTCAACATCACCGATCTAAGCTTTAATTTCCCTTTGATGAGTCTCATTTCCCCCTTAAAATGACTATCTAGTTCTTTGTAAATAGCTTGCAAGCAAGCAAGCAAGCAAACACATTTATTGGCATATTCAACAATAAGACAACTCAAAGCAAGGCAAACATTTGGATACTGAACTTATAAAACAAAATTTTCTATGAGATACATTGCTACGTTCCCTCACAATTGCACAAATAGTCCAATCCCCCAGATAGCCTGTGTATTTTGAAGTAGCATAGATGCGTTGTGACTCTCATAATCATGCCCAGCATTTAAAAACACACACTGTAATGTGTATATCTTCCCAACATACACCTAACGAGTTCCTAGAAAGCTTATGCTGTTGAGTAGACCAAACAAAAAAACATCTGGGGACTTTACACAATTAGCTGGGCACCAGGGGGCAGGAGTTGATCACTGTCAAAGTTGATGCCCAGTCTTGCTGGCTCAGCTATTTGCACAGCTGAAACAGCAAATACCGGTCAGACTGAAATTTATTAATTATGTGGCTTGTGCTTACGTAGATTGTAGAGTGATGGACAGAAAAGAAGCACTTCCCACCAAGTGCCGGCTGCCCCTCCCATGGACAGTTACACCCTGTGGGGGGAGTTGCACGAAGAATGGCGTGAAACAGGGAAAGGAACAAGCAAGGGTGGTTAAGGAAAAGGAAAGGGAGATGAAGGAAACAAGAGGAGGAACCCCTGATAGGAGAGAAGAAAGGGGCGGGAGGAAATGAACGGGGGGGGTGATATAAAGGTTATATAAAGGACAATAGACTATTGCCACCAGATTGGGAGTGGGTTTGGATGGCGAACCCTGATGCTCACAGATGGGAGCGCTTGATGATGCCCAAGGCAGAGGCAGAAAGGAGAAGAAGAAGAACCCTTAGAGAGGAGTGTTCTTACTGGGGGGAGAGAGAAGCCTGGGAATATAGAAAGATAGTAAGAGAAATAAAAGCAGAGATAGAGCAAGAAAAGAGAATACAAAAAAAGTAGAATATGAAAGGGGGAACAACCACAGCCCTATAGGAAGGGGGATAAGAGTGAAATCGGAGAGAAAAATTACCCAAGAGGAGGATAAAGAATGTGGACCCCACATGCGTTTTGGGAGTCGTGGATGGAACCTGGAGAGGAGGTGGAGCAATGTCCCGAAGAAGCCCCGACAGCTCCGGAACCCTTAAGAACTCTGTGGACTGGGTCACTCCTGGATTTAAGTTTGTGTTTAAACCCTTTGAATGTTGTCACTTTGATTGAAGGTACTAACAACCCTTTCTTAACCCCAGTTGAATTAGCACCTGCTAAAGAAGTTAAAACGAAGCCATTGTGGTTTCTTGATGACACAGAGAATAAAACAGCCTGTATTTGAATCAAACAAGAGTCCTTTATTGCAAGGAGAAAGGAAAGACGTTGGGTGTGCAAGTGAACCCTCACATGGATGTTAGTATTTTTTTTCTAAATAAATTTCCAGGTTAATTATTCATAATTATGTACTATCACGATTTCTGAGGCACTTCACAATATAATCATAAAACCAGATGCGGAACAATGGTATGCAAGGAATAAAATTAGAGAGAGAGAGAGAGAGAGAAGTCCCTGGCGCAGTAAGAGAGGACATGAGTTTACTGGAAAAGGATCTACATTCCATCTCTGGTATTTCCTGATAGAACTCACTGATGTCACAAAGTATAAAAACAGAGGAGATGACAGAGGGTGGAAGGAGAAAAGAGAACACAATGAAAGATGCAGGAGCAGAGAAGGAGCCAACAAGAGTGAAAAAATGAAAGAGAGGTGATCGTAGGACACAGAAGGAAACAGGACAGGTGTGGTAACTAACATACTTTGGTGCTGTCGGGGAGAACCATGTACAGTGGTACCTTGTATAAAGGAATTAATTAGTTCCAAATGAAATTATGTTAAGCAAATTTTCCTTTATACAAATTTCCCATAGGACTGCATTGAAAACAGAGTGATCCCATTTTTATGTTGTACAGATTAGCCCCATAGGCGATTATGTTAAGCAAATTTCCCCTATCTCCAGAATTTTTTATGTTGTACTAATTTTATGTTATACAAACCGTTTGTTATACAAGGGTCCACTGTATGCCCCAAAACGTCCTCTTCCCTAAACTTCTCCAGTGGAGCATAACTTTTCCACTGTCTGTAGTGAAACACAATTTAACTACAGTACCAATTCACAGGGGTTTGGATATGAAATGAATAATGTCATCTGGCCAGAAAAAAAAATGCCTTAGTGTGACACTAGACAAAACTAGATAGACCTGAAAGTCTGATTTTGCAGTTCCCCCTACTGTTGTGGCTCAGCCAACTAGAGTGCTGAAATGTCAGCTGCAAAGTTGGCAGCTCGGCAGTTCGAATCCCAAGTGACACACAGTGGAGTGTGCGCCTGTTGTTAAACCCCAGCTCCTGCCAACCTAAAGTATGTACTGCAAATGCAAGTAGATAAATAGGTACCACCGTAAAAAGTGGGCAGGTAAAAACTGTGTCCCATGCGCAGAAATGCTTTCAGCCATGCTGCCACATGGCCATGGACTTGCACAACACTGGCTCTTTGGCTTGGAAGGGGAAATGAGCACTGCCCCTAGAGTTGGACACAACTAGCATGCATGTGCTGGGGGAACCTTTACCTTTACCTTGTTTTCAGCATAGCTTTGCTATCATAGGATCACTCTATGTACTGGGAACCTGTGGTAAATGGGATTACTGCCCAATCACACCTAGACTCATTGCCAGGCCTGGGTCGTGTTTGAAGTGAAGACTACGAGGGAACACATGAGATCTCCTGCAGGGAAAGAAAAGAATCCTGTCTGAAAATTTGGACAGAGGCTACCAGTCAGAGTTGACAGTAGAGCTAGTTGGACCAATAGTCTGACTCATTATGATGCAGGACTATACAAATGTTTGGTAAAAGAATGTCCAGAATCCAGATGCACCACAGTGCCCCAGCCCAACAGTTCTACCTTGCTAACTAAGGACTCCAATGACGTTTATGGAGAATCTCCCATGCATCGAGTCAAGTGCTGGTCGCCAGCAAGTCTATTTACCCCTTGCTGTATCTAATGGCTTCCCTCCTCCTTCACCTTGCCGTTTAACAGTACAGATTATTTTACCGGTGTCTCTGCTCTGCAGCAGGATAGTCCATTGGCTCTCCATAGATAACAAACATGTATTTGCCCTTTAACAAAGGTAACTTAATTTATGTCCATCATCAGCACATTCAGGTGGATTTTTATTTAGCATTGGTCACCTAAATACATTATAATACATTTTTTCTCCTTGCACTGGCAATAGAGACTAGAAATTCTGGGAGCTGTGGTCCAAAATATCTGGAGTGCCAGAGGTTTGCCACCACTGTCCTACGCTATAAGCAGATTGTCAAAACCCTGAAACTGAACTGCAGCACAGTGGCCAAGACCATACAGCAGTTTAACAAGACACGTTCCACTCAGAACAAGCCTTGAGTGCCCGTGCTCAGGGTCATATCTAGAGGTTACCTTGGGGAAATAGACCTATGCGTGCTGCCAGCATTGCTGCAGAGGTTGAAAGGGTGGGTGAGGTCAGCCCGTCAGTGCTCAGACCATATGCCGCACAATGCATCAAATTGGTCTGCAGGACCGTCGTCCCAGAAGGAAGCCTCTTCCAAAGATGATGCACAAGAAAGCCCACATACGGTTTGCTGCAGAGAAGCAGACTAAAGACACAGATTACTGGAACTATGTCCTATGGTCCGATGAGACCAAGATACATTTATTTGGTTCACATGGTGTCAAGCGTGTGTGGTGGCAACCAGGTGAGGAGTGTATCATGCCTACAATCAAGCATGGTGGTGGGAGTGTGCCCAATTTGGACATTGTCGCTTAGGGGTGTACTCACTTTTGATGCCAGCAGTTTAGAGATTAATGGCTGTGCGTTATGTTATTTTGAGGGAACAGCACATTTACACTGTTATACAAGCTGTATACTCATTGCTTTACATTGTAGCCAAGGGTCATTTCATCAGTGTTTTCAAATGAAAAGACATACTAAAATATTTACGAAATGTAAGGGTAACCCACTTCTGTGATATACTGTACATAAAGCTGAAAAGGGTTGCAAAGTGATTTCAAAGACTTGAGAAATTCACCAGCCTAGTTAGGCAAATGATCTACTTTGGGACTTTGGCTACCCTACCAAGAAGTGGGTGCTCAGTCAAATTGACCCCAAGAGCACAACACTCACCAAAGAGGTAAAGAAACAACCCCAAGTGACAGTCGAAGATTTGAAGGAACTGGTCAACATCTTGTGTTCATGAGTCTCTACAGTATGTAAAACATTGAACAAGCAGGGTGTCTGGCAGGATAACCTAAACCAGTGTTTTCAACCTGTGGGTTCCCAGATGTTCCTGAACGGCAGCTCCCAGAAATCCCTTCCAGCACAGCAAGTGGTGGAGGCTTCTGGGAGTTGCAGTCCAGGAACATCTGGGAACCCACAGGTTGAGTACTGACCTAAACAAAGCAGCTGCTTGCTAAGAACACTGCTGCATGCCTGAAGTTTGCAAATGAGCAGTCTCCTCAGTAGTACTGGCAAAATGTTTTGTGGACTGTTGAAACAAATATTGAACTACAGTAGGACCCCAGTATCCGCTGGGGATTGGTTCCAGGCCTTCCCATGGATAATGAAAACCCCCAAACTGCTGTTTCCTGACAGTAACTTGCTTTATGGCTGCTATTTGTGACAGTAGCTTGCTTTACAGATGCTATTTGTGAAAACAGCTT
The DNA here is from genome assembly GCA_023846285.1 of Phrynocephalus versicolor. Lineage (NCBI taxonomy): Eukaryota > Metazoa > Chordata > Lepidosauria > Squamata > Agamidae > Phrynocephalus > Phrynocephalus versicolor. The sequence goes on from JAHTLZ010000275.1 coordinate 22,798,218, forward strand.
GCTTTGTGGCTGCTGAATTATTTAATTTTTTCCTCTGCTAACTGTGGATAACTAAATCAGTGGATAATGAATCAGTGGATATGGGGGTCCTACTGTATTTGAAAAGAATATGCAGCACCACTAGCGTAAATAGGGCACGGCTTATCATAATGAAAATATCATCCTAACTTTAAAGTATGGTGGAGGAAGCATCATGATTTGGGCCTGCTTTGTTGCATCGGGGCCTGGCCAGCTTGCAGTCATTGAGAACATGGATTCCCAAATGTATCAAAAAATTCTTGCATACCAGCTGAAACTCTGTAGAAGGTGAATGATGGAAACACTTCCTTTGGATTTAGAGGAAGTCCACCAGAAAAAAAAATCTAACTTTTGGAGTGGCCAGGTCAGAGCCCACACCTCAAGCCAAGCGAGATGCTATGGAATGACTTGAAGAGAGCCATACACATGTGATGTCCAAAGAATACGGAGCTAAGTTCTGAATGGGATAAAATTCCTCCTGAACAATGTGCAGGTTCTGAGCCACAGCAATAGGAAATGCCTGGTGGAGGTGGTGGTGAACCAACTATTAATTCCAGGGGTTCACTTTTCCCACATGCATTCCGAATTTTGAATGAGTGTGTTAAAAATAAAGACATGAAAGATCAGAATTTCTTTGTTATTATTTTAGGCACATTATATTTGTCAATACACTTAGAAGAAAATCTAATCCCACTGTGTGACACATTAATGCAGAACACCATGAAATTCCAAAAGGTTCACATAGTTTTTCTTGCAACTGTATAGCAGTTTAGGTGTGTATAAGAGAATTTCTGGATTCTTGCCTGTTTTTACCCAGTATGTTTGTCTATAAACTGTTTGATGGTCTCGGGAGACGGAAAGTTGAGATATCACTGTAAGGATGAGTGTCACACATCATGTAAGCTGACAGCTACATTTGGTTGACATAGGAGACCAAGAAATGATGACTGCATATGAAACAGGCTAGAAAGGAGAAAACTGCAATAGTCAAAGGCGAAATGACTCAAGCACCTAGAGACTAAACTATCTGGGAAAGAAATCTAGTCAATTTTAAAATCTCAAACATTGAAAACCGGTAATACCCTTTCTAGTAAAAGGGAAAGGTGAAAGATTTTTTTCATCAAAATTCAGGTGGAAAAAATTAATCTGCACATCAGTTTTAGTCCCCCCCCCAAAAAAAAAATGTGGAACCACTGTCCTTCCACCAGGCATTCATCTGCAAGTTTTCTGAGTTGGATATCTAAAGCAGCAAAAGACTTCTAAGTTGAACCCTTTTTTCAGTAACACTGTCTCACAATGTGGCATGGGGTTTTTCTAAACAAGCATGCATTTTGCATGGATGCACCAGCTCTAAACAGGAACACATTATCCTTACCTTCCTGATTTTGTAACTGTCTAAACTAGACTCACATAACTTGGTGTCCTCCAGATAATCTGGACTTCAATTACCATGAGTTAACAACTACCAATTGTTAACTCAAGCTCATGAGAATCGGCCCAAAACATTTGGAGGCCATCAGAATGGAACGCTAATCTAAATTTGATTCTCAAATACCAGTTAAAGTGGCTATTAGTAAGTCTCAAACTTAATACAATAATATGAGCATTTGCTATATCATTTTAGAATCATGACAGCAGTAACTGACTTCATATTTACCAGGCATGTCCAAACTTCAGCCCTCCTGATGTTTTGGACCACAACTCCTAGAATTCCAAACCTGTATTTCCAATGGCAAAGGACTGTGGGAGTTGTGGCCCAAAACATCTGGCAGGCTGAAGTTTGGACATGCCAGATATATACAGTACATGAAACTAGTGGTACCTTGGTTTATGGGCACAATCTGTTCCGGAAGCATGCTCGTAAACCAGAATACTTGTATATCAAAGCAAATTGACCCCACAGGAAATAATAAAAACTTACCAGATCCATTCTAGGGACCCTGTTTCCATTATTTCCTATGGAGAATTTTGCTTTGGCCAGGGATGAGCAGTGCCGGCCCTGGGGCAAGTTCCAGAGGTCACATCCAGTCTGCGCTGAGCACGGCACAGGCCCACTGGATGCTCCAGAGGCCTGTTCCAGGCACCGTTGGGCCCACATTGAGCCCTGGAGGTGACCTCCAGGCAGTAGGAGGGAGAGGTGAGCCAGGCCATAATTCACAAAGCGAAGCAAAATTTCATTAAACAATGTATAGAAAAAATACTTTAAAAATTGCTTTTTGTGAAATCCTAGCAAACGAAGTTACCACTGTACCAGGGAAACTCTTCAAAAATTATATGCATTAGAGTCTGAGACTGAAATAAATAAAATTTTCAAAATTTGATTCTTGAGTACAGAATCACAAGATTTGTTAATAATCATCCCTGAAACTCAAGAGTCTTCTAGGCAAGGTGAGTTCAAATGTGATGTTCTGTATCACCAACAACAAGTTTCAAGTAGAGATAGGCACAAACCAGAAAACCCATGGTTCGGCTTCGTATGGTTCGGACCCAACCTTGTTTCGGTTCAAGTTCGGGTTCTGACCGGCGGTGGTGGTGGAGGCTGCGGTGGATCCTGGCCCGGCAGGGGCTTTTTGAGGTGCTAGCATGGGGCTAGCGCCTCCCCCCCAAGTACCCACCGCGCTTGAGCGGCAGCGCAGCTTTCATGCCCCCCCCCCACAGGCTTAGGGTGAGCCCTTCAGTACCAAGCCCTCCGACCACCTGCCTCCTTCCCCCCAGCCCGTTATCTACAGGGCCGATAAGATTGAGGCCGCGTTTAGGCGGCCAGACCGCCGCTCACCTGCCTGCCTTCCTCCCGCCGGCCCGTTATCTACAGGGCTGATCAGGAGGCTGATGAGCTTGAGGCCGTACTTAGGCGGCCAGTGCAGTGCGGCTTCGCCGCCCCTTCCCCTTCCCAAGTCCAGTGACTAGGGCGAGCCCTGCTAGAGCTCACCCTCTCACCTCACCCTTGCTGGTGCTCGACCCCTCGCATTAGCAGGGCTCACCCTAGTCACTGGACTTGGGAGAAGGAGGGCCTCCCGATCGGCCCTGTAGGTAACGGGCCGTGGGAGGAAGGCAGGTGGGCAACGGTCTTGCCGCGCTGCACTGGCCGCCTAAGCGCAGACTCTCTCTTATCCGACCTCCTGATTGCCCCTGTAGATAACAGCCCCGGGAGGAATGCAGGTGGTCGGAGGGCTTGCCGTGCTGGTGTCCCAATCGCAGCTGTCCCTATCAGCTCTCTCGATCGGGCTTATTTTACTTCTGGGTTTTTTTCTTTCAGCGTCGACCAGGCCACCCTTAGGGCCAGGTCGGCGCTCTTTACTGTGCCGACCACATGGCCGTGCTACAGCTGTAGCGTGGCCATCGGCTCGCCATCCCAGAAGCCAGGAAGACCGGACCTCTGGACCAGTACCAGGTAGGAGACATCTCCACCCCCCCATTAACGAAACAAACCTAACCAAACTATTTTTTCTCAGTTCAGTTCGTGTTAAATTTGCCCCTAGGGTCGTTATTCGTTTCAATACGTAATGCATAACAAAACGGGGAAAAAATTATTTCGTGCCCATCTCTAGTTTCAAGCAATCTCTGTGTATTCACACATGTGAAAAAAATAATCAGATCATTTGTACAACTTCTGAAGTGATTTTATCTGGGAATCCAACAGCTTTTCATTGTACAAGACTGTTTAGCCAAATTTCTTTCATAAAAGATTATGTAGGAACTAATCCCACCCCCGTGCAGTAAGCATGGGTTACTATACAAGTCAGGTGTGGACAAATGCTAAGAAAAAGTGACATACAATATATTGTTTTGTGGGAGAGTGGCAATAAAAGGATCTTGTTTCCTTTTTATTCAAAAAAGGTGTAGGAAAAAGGACAGCTTTCAAGTAATAACTTGGTTATAACATTATACTTAGATTTAAAATAATCATGCTCAATACAGCATTTGTATTAGAGAATGAAATCTAAAACAAAAAATATTGAGTGGTGGTTTTTAGCCAATATATTCCTCATTGGTATCTCTTGGAATATAATTATAGTATCTTAACATTAAGAAAGGACACATGAGGCAGTGGACAGACGACCAATTACAACCAATTCATAAATATAAAAGTGTTGCAGTACTTCAAGATGGTTAGTGTAATTATGGCTTTCCAGAAGAATCTAAGCCCATCAGTGTACAATAAAATGACTGGTTTGAAATACTTTATTACCTGGAATAAGGGAACTCTACAGAAAAAAGCAAAACAAGAACAAAGACACTCCCTCAAACAAAATAAAAAACAACAAAATTCAAAGCCTATCACCCACTTTTTAGGAAAACATGGCTAATACATTTTAATTTTTGACACTTCTCATCGCCGCCTGCTTTATTTTCATATAGTGATGGAAAAAGTACTTTCCTTTGCAGGAAGTGGAGAAAGCAGTGCCATTGCACTGGAGAGTACTAATGCTGGTCAACTATTCATTGGCCAAGAGCATTTTGAAAGCTGCTTTGGCACTACCCACTTCTTGCAATTTCATAACTGGATCCTGCCACTTCAGAACCGTATTAGATAACACTCATGTTACTGTCAATATTAAATTTTTGTCCATATAGCTTCTAACACATACCCTTCTATTTCATCAATATTCAGAATAACCAGTCAGACTTCAAATCAATTAAACAACTTTACTAAATGAAAAAACTACATTTAACATGTGTTTAAAACAAAATGGAGTTAGAAAAGAGACTTAAAGTCATTTTAAAGAATTTTTCACTTTGCCAGGTTACTTGCAAAATATGTGCCATTTCATATAATGCAAGTTATTGGAACCTTCAATTTAACATTTGTAAAGACAGTATTAAAGAGTTTTACATTTACTGTTGCACAATTATTATGGTATAAATTAGAAGATTCCCTCCTAAATAATCTTACAAATTTGAAAATGTTCAATAAAAATGTGTATTATCCAATGAAGTCTCTGCCTTTCAATTTTTATCCTCTTACAATCTTCGCACATATTTTTACACCATGTCTTTTTTTCAATATGAACCCTTAAAAGAAAGAAAATGGGAAAAGAAATACTGCAAATCTTGATCATGTACAGAAATTATTGCTACTATAATACACTACAAAGCAGAAGTTTCTACAATGGTATATGAACTTTGATCAAGAAAATCCAGATATAATCTTTAGTGACATAAGCCTTACAATCATGTAGAACATTCACATGGCAATATGAGACAGTCCAACCACCACTAGCCATAGTTAATCTACTGCTCATTTATCAACATCCATTTAAATACACCCTCCTGGAGCACAGGGCAGAGTGCAGAGGGGAATAGGGCTAGATTCTTACGGCTTGTCAGAGAGGGATCTTCATGTTTGGTGAGCTATGCAGAATGCACTTTTATGTAAGTATGGCATTATCAGGAAGCTAAGCATGCCAAAAGGTGTTTCATGCTAATAAAATCTAATGCAAGGTACCACATAACCAAGTTATCAACTAATAATACCCATTCTTGTCCTATGTTAGTTAAATGGGGTGCAATTGTGTGTTTAATGTTAGTTTAAAATGGTGCAGTGCACAAATTCATTCTGTGGCAGTCTACAATAAAAAGCAGGGAGTTTTGTCTCATGAGAAATACTGACAGCTGTCCGGGTAAGGTGAGTTACTGAAATCACGAGCTTGAGCTGGTTTTGTTTTTAGCCACCATACTCCAGAAGAGGGGCACATGTTTAGTAAGCAAGATTACCAGGAAGAGAACAGCAGGAGCTGCTCCTAAAATCTCTTCCATAATTCATTTTCAGCCAGGGAACATGACTAGATACTTTGCCATCATTCAACTACAAAATAATAGAAATAAAAGCAATCAAGCAACAGTAAAGACCACATTACACAAATGAAACATCATGCTCTCATCTGATTTACCTATTACATCAAGCTTAAATTGGGATGTTGGTCAACTTTAGAAGTGATGTGAATATGAAACCAAAAGAATTTATTTTGATTTGATTTTACTCTATGTTGGTTAATAGTATACTTGTTACAATATCGTGTTGCACATCTGTCAACTAAAAAATATTAAAGATCCATTACCCGTCTCTTTAAGTTAAAGATGTGACATCATAGAGGGTGTCAAATGGCTGGATGGTTTTACAGTGCACACTTATTATATACTGTATATATGGAGTTGTGTCCTTAATAGATCTGATGTTGGGTGTGTTTTTCCCCCCACAATGTTCCTTTCTTCACCTCTTCTTCGGTGGATTAGCTGTGCGAGGTGGAGTGACCGGGCGTCCAGAGTTCAGTCCACCATACTGGTACTTTGCTTTCTTTTCAGATGGTTTCAAGATCTTAAAGGGAAGAAGAATTCTCTCTTATAAAAAGGTATTCAGAATTTCTCCATTAATTATCAACTCCAAAGATTAACTTCCTTACTGATTATTTGAGCCATTTTCATACTAAGTTAAGGATACAATATACTTATATAAATACATTGAGGTGTCATTTATAAATATATATACCATTACACAGCAGTTGGCTTCCTGTTCAAATATTTAACACAATTATGTGCAAACAGGGGTTGCCAAATGTGGCCCCTCCAAATATTTTTGATCTGCAGCTCCTCTAAAATCTAGCCACTATAACCAACTTGAGGAATTACAGGAATTGCAAAGCAGAATATCTGGAAGGCTATAGTTGCTTGTATCTTATTTAGGGCATACTGTTTCTAATAGATTTGCCAACTCAATCAAAGAAATGCCACACACAGGTCAATAGGTAAGCACATAATTGGTAAGATGTAGTCCCATGCTTAATATCCAACCTCTCTGATTAAATATTCTTGGAAATACTTTGGTCAATCATAATAAACAATACTGGGTTAGATGAAGCAACAGATTCTATGTATAACACCTTCACAGAACCTGAAACATTAAACCCAACCCATTCAGAGGAACTAAATGAACTGATCTGCACACTGGATTTCCAGGTTCTCCTCACCATCCCCAAAAAGGAATAGTCTAGAGGAGAAATAAACAAGAATCTACTTCTTTCACATCAAATTGTTGGTTGTTTCTTTCACATGACTCAAAAGTTTTAGCTTAAAATAAAACACACAGGCAAAACAAAGCATAAAAACAATCCAAGGGTTGATGTTGGTCTCTATCAACTGAACAGAAGAGCATCATTGCATCTAATGGTAATCCAAAAATCTAAGGTAAAATTGAATTCTAGTTTTTTTTCTTCCTCATGGTTGCAAAGGAGGAGAGAACATTAACCTGAAGCCAGTCTTTTGCACAGACACATTCCTACTTGTGAATGAAATATTTTATATGCAAACCAGACCACAGCATTAACTTATCCATCTAAGTTTTCTCCAATTTGAGAAACTCCAATAAGAACCATACCTTGGTTTGACACCTTTCCACTCCACTTCAAGCAAATATTTACCTTCCTAGCAGTAGCCTGGCAATTAGTCATTGGATTTAAGTACTTTATTAGAAAAAAGACCACAACATTTATCAAGAATGCTAAAATACAAACAAGGAGACAAAAGTATATACTGTATCTTGATACGTTTCAAACATTTTTTCCTCCTTCTACGTTCCATGCAATATAAGAACTCACCCCTCTTGTCCTATACTCTTACAATAAAAATGTTTAGAGACAGATATAATTCTTGGTTAGCATACCTGAAAAGAACACATCAGAGTTTCATCCACACTCATCATGCCACCAGCATTATCAAACTCTCCACAGTAGTTAGGAGCAGAAAATAGGGTAACCAGCTGTCGTTTAGCAAAGAATTCATAGCCATCTTCAACCACCTGTCAGTGAGAGAATGCATAGCCAAGATAAGTGTAGCTAAAAATACTTCTGTATACTATATATTATAGAATAAGCATTTTAGCTAACAATAATAGCATCAATTAAGCACAAGATTTTCACCCCCCCCCCAAAAAAAACCAGGAATTCCCCCAGTTAGAAGTTACATTTTTAGAGAATTATAATCATGATTATGTTGGGTAACAATATACCATATTTTTGCCCTATAAGACACACCTGACCATAAGACGCACCTAGTTTTTACAGGAGGAAAACAAGAAAAATTGTTCTGAATCAAATGGGTTACTAAACTACGGTATTTAATAAACTACAACACAATACAGTAATAATGCATTTCAACCTTGTAAAGTGAACCAATGACAGTGAAGAACCATCATCACTGTCATTAACAAAAGAAACACTAGCAAATGTTAATCAGGAAGCTCATCACGGTAATTATTAAATCACACATCTAGCCAGAGGTTGGGAGTTCGATTCCTTACTGTGTCTTCCTGACAGGGGCGGGAAGGGATCCCTTGGGAAACTTCCAGTTCTCCAGTACACTCTCACACACTGGATATCCATGTGCTTCTCTGCCAACTACAGTAACTTAGTGCCACTCGTTCTGCACCTAATGAAACAAAGTCTGTTCCCAATAGTCACTTCTGCTCTCTCTCTCTCTCTGGGAAGGCAGCTGCTGTGTTCTCAGCAAGGCTCTGAGCTGAGATTTGTTTTGCATCGGCCTTTCTCCCCCTTTCCTGCCAGGCTCCTCCTCTTCTCCAGTTCCCCTTCCAAGAGAACTCTCCCCTCCGTGTTGTTGTTGTTGTCACATGGGAGGGGGCAGGCTAGGCTGGTCTAGGCAGGTGCTGAAGGGAGGAGGAGGAGGAGGCGGTGGCAGAAAGTTTGGCGAAGCATCTGAAGCAGCGGCAAGATGGGGGCGGCATGAAGGCAAGCCCCTGATGGCCCTGAAAGCACAGGAGGAAGGGCTCCACGCAGCCCTCTAGCCGGTGTGCCGAAGGCACAAAGAACTCTGGCCGTGAACCTCGTTTGGTGGTGGCAGCGGCTTCTGCATTTGCTGCTGCTTCACTTTCCTTGTAGCTCCTGGCATCCTGCTGCAGCTGTCTGAATCTGAGAAGAGCAGCTACCACCCCGTGGTGAAAAGAGCCATGAGCTGCACCAGGAGCTTCCTGTGCAAGTGCCCGGTGGGGCTGTATTCACCCTATAAGGCGCACAGACATTTTCTCTTACTTTTGAAGGTTAAAAAAGTACATCCTTTAGGGCAAAAAATACAGGTATATATAGTTGCTGTAAACCACAATTCAAATTTTAAAACCCATTTTCCGATTTAAATCAGATAAATCCAACATGTCAAATTTAAATGCTTTAAATTGTGATTTATATCAGTCTGATCAAACCTACCTTGTAGGAGAGCCAGCTGTTCATCCTCAAGGCTTCCTTTGCAAACAGCAATTAAAGCATAGACATGGATGGAGCTTTCTAAGCTCCATGGGAATAGCAAAGGGGACAGTAGTCTCTGTTAGTCCCTTTAGAGGGCATCTCTTTTTATCACTTGCTACAAACATACACACCACTTTCCTCATGCTTTGATGTTCACATGGAGGCTAGAAAATGCCACCCACTTCCATACTTAAATGTACAGAGAAAGCAATGACAGGGAACAAGCAACATAATTTCTTAAAGAAGTGGGCATTTTGGCTAGAGCAACCAGAATTCTGGCTAGGGAATTCCTCCTGAACTTGCAGCGGGGGAAAAAAATAGAAATCTCATGCCCTAAATCAAAGATACACAAGACAACATTTTAATTTTTAAAATAAAAGCCTAAGAAAGAAAAGATGCAGTATTAACTACAGATTGAAAGGAATTGTACTCTTAAGTCTCCAGCTTTCTGTAACCATTTTTCAATACCAGAGTGTTAAAACTGGAAGATATCTACAGAGAGAAATCTGGAAACAAATCAAGGAACAATACAATAATGAAATAGACTGACTTCCTTGGGTTCAATCAGACAAATGTATCAGTAACAAAAGAACCACCTCTGCACTGCTTCATCCATTTGCCAGCATTTAATCACATTCTGCACTGGCACGTATGTAGCAATTACAAAATCTAAAAGATATGCAGTCAAATCCAGAATTAAAAATCAATATATTCATACCTGGTGAGCTCGACAAATTAAATCCAAATCGTGCCGATTCAAGAATTTGCTGACTACATCTGCTCCAAAAGTGAAAGATACTCCACGGTCGTTTTCACCCCAACCCTGCACATCCTTGTCTGGATCAGACCATAGCAGGTCACAGAGCAAGCCTTACAAAAGAGAGTGAGAGCATGCACTGGCCTTAGAAACTATGTCCAAATGTATAATTGGCACATGAATCCTTTTCTGCAAGGCATGTTTTATTAGATATCCCAAATGCACTCCTGTTTTACTGATTTTAGTAAAGCACAACTGTAGCCTATGTTCAGTTACACAGCTTCTACCTAAAAATGTACAGATTTCAGGTGAAAATACATAATTTCCCTATATTGATTTTCCATTAACAGAAGCATGGTTATGTAGTTTGTTTAGATCCTAAAGATTCACAATGTTCCATGTACAGTCTCAGAAGCTGAAAGGTGAATGATCTCTAAGCAGAGTGCAAATGAAGATAAACTCTCAGAATAATTACTGCTACATGTCACAGATAGGTTTCAAAAGTTTTTAAATGCACAGCCATTTCTGCAGATCTCACCTGTATCAGGAACATCCGTGGGTCTCATAATTCTTCTGATCTGTTCCATTGACTGCAGATCCGGAGACAGTCCTGTTAACATTAAGGGACATAATATTCATTTTGTTTGTAGGAGATGGTAAATGAAAATAATTTAGATAACCATTACCTCCCAGTTTCTATTTCAGTCAACCAGCCAGCCACATGACTTTCTGTTTGTAACCAAACCCCACTATGTGGTCCAATCACAATTTCAACAACTGCTTGGTAGCCAGAACTACCACATTTCTTAAAACAAAGCAAAATGTTCTGAGTGACAGGAACATCTCCAACACTTTATAAATGGACAACATAAAATTAAGCTTCATCATAAAACTATGCTTCCAGGAGACATCCAGTTCTTTTTTCAACATTCAGATGGAGGGTACAATGGAAATGCACATGGTTTCTTAGAAGTACAAATAATTCTCCATTTCGCTGCTTTATTCTTTGACGAAGATCTAAAGACTTGCTTGTTGTAAGATGCCTATAAAATTCGCAATCCCCAAATCTGATTACAGATCTGTTATCCCAAAAACCTTTTTATCTGAATACAATATTAATATTCCTTGCTTGGTTCCATGCCCACCCCAACCCGAGGATGGCGGAAAATGTGGATATAGAAACTCTATTACACAGTAGTCTGTAGTTCTCTCTAGTGGCCAATTCTGGTAAAAATATCTTGGAAACATGTATTTCTGGGTTTAATTTAATATTTTTAGGCAGCAGATAAGTGAACCCACAGGTACTGATTACATAGATACAGCAGTCCTACTATCAATCGATGCAGCCTTTTTCTGATGTGGAACCCCACCCCACAAAACAAGATCCTCAAACTCAAGAAGCAGTTATACTGGAAGATTATCAACTGATGATATTTGTTTGAATACAAAATAGCAATCCACGCTTGTAAGACTGTATTTGCTTTATTTTGTACACTAATAATTTATGTCTAAAGCCAATTGTTTTAAAATAGATTGTTCTCTACCATAAAACAATGAAACGGGAAATACTGTAATTAATACAACTAACATACCAAAGACATGGAAGTGAAACACGTTAATGCAGCCTGACAGTGTTCATCTTCCTCTGATGTTTAAGCATACAACAGATGAGCACCACAAATGTATGAGGAAGCAAACTCGCAATGTGCTTGTTCTCACCAAAGCTGACATTTCTATGGCACTTCATTAATAAGCTATACATTGGTTTATCCCTGCAATTTAATTGGATCTGTTCGAATGCTCTTCTACAAATTCCCTGGGGTATGGACCTAACAAAAATTATGCTCAAGAAATCTTCCATCTTGATTGACACAGTTTCAATAGGATATGTCTAGACAAAATGGAATCCCAAAATAATACTAAGATAGAAAAAAGGAACAGAACTGTATCACTTCTTGTATAAATTTATTTCTAGTAGCAAGTAACCACAAATAAACACACCTGCCTCCCACTGCACTCTCTAAGCAGAATGGCTTCTATTAGCAAAACCGATTTCTACCCAACCAAGCCACCTACACACATGTCCAGCACACAGCCAATGGCATCTGGTAAAAGTTGGTTGTATAGCACCACCAAAATATAGGGTTTAATAATCATGCACCACCAAAATATAGGGCTTAATAATAAGCAACACCAAACAAATGCATACTTAAGGTACTTATGAATAAACAGGATGTAAAATGGTATCATAACCCATCTTGATTTTGGTTTAAATTAAAAATAACTAGATATGTTTTGCGTGTGTTGAGACTGGACATGCTATATATTTCAAGAGAAGTAAACCATGCGCACAATTGTTGGTGTCAGAGAACAGTGTTATGTGAGCAACTGTTCAAATTTCTGACTAAAAACAGGTATGAAATGTAATACTAGACAAGCTAGCACATTAAAATCACCAATTTCTGCTTGGCAATACTACTAAAGAGAGATTTATGATACATTTCCAATTTTGTATCAGATTAAGTGGAAAGAAACCAATACAACCTTTTCATTGTTTGACATAAATTTGAACATGCTTAATTTAACCAATTCAAAAATGACATTCTTACCTCCATGACAGCAGAAAATTTTCTCATCTACAATGGCAGCAATAGGTAGGCAATTAAAGCAATCTGTAAATGTTTTCCAAAGCTTGATGTTGAATCGTCGTTTACCTGAAAGAATTGAAAAAAAATTATATCTGATTATTTAGATATGACCTTGAAAAAAATGATGTTAAATACCTGAGCTGAACCATTACTTCTCTAAAAAAGTATGAAGATATCAAGAAAAGAGCCCTCCTCCATATGTACCAGAGGCCTTGACTGCAGCCACTAGGTAAAATTGCTTCTTTTTAATCTGGCTCTGATTATTCGTAGTGAGTTTTGCTAATTTCCCCCCCAACTTGCAAATGGAACACATGCTTTTTGTATCATCTCCCCCCTCCACTTCCTCAAGGCAAGCAGGGACCTGTAGTCTTGATATAGCCAAATTAGGGGTGGGAAGGAGGAGGGGCGTGATCAAGGACTATTGCTGCTTTGTTTGATATGCTTGGTGTTAAACATATCTGGGACTTTGAAGCTGTTTTAACACCAGCCTGCCTCCTGATACCATTGTGTGGCGTTTTCCATCTCACCAAAAAGATTCTCAGCACCTGATAGACAACACCCAAGACTGCATTTTTGGTACAATGTTTTGATAAAGATAGCAAGTTGCTATCGAAAGCTTAGCTTATATATATATTTTTGTTTTAGTAGTGACAAATAAAGGTATCACCAAGCCTACTTTGGAATTTGTTTTTCTGGTCACATGGCTCAACCCACTTTTTTTACTTCTCTAAAAAGATCATTTATAAGCCACTAAGGAAAAAATTTCAACCAATTTTTAAAGAAATGCATACATCTTAATAACATGAGTCAATACAGAAATAATTTACAATTTTAAAAACTTACATTCATCATAGAATCCATATATACGATTAATACTAGCACATTCATGGTTTCCTCTCAGAAGGAAAAAGTTCTCTGGATATTTGATTTTATATGCAAGTAACAAGCAGATGGTCTCCAAGGACTGTTTTCCTCTGTCCACATAATCCCCCAGAAAAAGGTAGTTGGCCTCAGGTGGAAATCCTCCATACTCAAACAATCGAAGTAAATCTGTATACTGGCCATGAATGTCACCTTAAAAGAAAACAAGTGAGATTTCATATTATGAAGCCATTATTAGTCACAACTCTTTCTGAGCATGCAATATTGAAGTAGGATTTGTCTGAAATCCTTTGCTGGTAAAATAGCAACTTCTGAAGTTGAGACCTAGATTCAAAATAGTAGAACTCTGATTGCTGTAGTATTTGATCTTAGCATGATTCAGGCAAAGTTTATATGCAGCAGAAACAGTTTCACAAAACTGTTCATCAATGTTTACAAAACAGATTCCCCCACCTCTTCTGACGTTTCAGGGACTTTTGCAAAATGCTTACAAAGATTACCCTTTGTTGTTTATCCCTATTTCCTACAGCCATCCCTGTGTGCAATATGCAGAATTCTTTCATCATGCTAAAGAAACTTATTTGTGTGCTGTAGAAGCAGCACATGGTATGCTATATGGTTAAACAACACTATTGCAGTGATTACTTAATAAAGTTAATTACACTGGCAGTTTTAGTCCCAAGCTGCATACTGCCAAACACTTACAGCTATGACATGATACCAATAAATTGGAATTTACCATATTTTTCGCACCATAAAACACACTGGAACATAAGACGCACCTAGTTTTTAGAGGTATGTATGAAAAAATATTCATACTGTGGTCCTGGTCCTTACTGTTGGGGGGGGGGGGAGAGTGTATCTTATGATGCAAAAATACGGTATTTTATCTAGACATAATTTATTGGATCTATCAGATAGCCATTGGTTATTCTGGGGGAGGTCCTAGGAACTGTACTCTGAAAAGTAATTTTTCCAAGGCCTGGGTATGTTATATGCTAAATAATCTTAATTGATTTGCTATCCATTTGTCAAATGACTGGTTGAATTTACACACCTTTCTCTGAGATAAAGCATTAGTCAAAACAAAACTTTCCCCCGGGATAATTCAACAGCAGTGCTTGAAAACTAGATTCCTAGTGCTGCATCAGTGTATCCCAACCTTTTTCAAGCTGTGATCCCCTTTTATATTAGCCAAGAAACCTGTGATCCTGCACAAGTAGGGTGAGAGTAGGTAGAACTGATTTGAACCATTTAGAATCACAACACATATATAATCTGAGCCTTGCACTAAGGAAATGGTAACTAATTTTATACTGAACACCTGACATACTTTTTTTTTGGTTGTACGGTAGTTTCTGAATTAACCTAACATGTAAGAGGGTAAGGAATTTACATCAGGGTCTTTAAATTTAAGTTGGCAGATATGTAGACAAAACCGGTGCCTTGTGCGAGTGGGCTATCTTCTCTTTTTCTTACTTTTTGGCTGTTCTTTAACATTTGTATATTTTTAATATATACCATCATGGGCTAAATTTCTCATACAAATTAGAAAGGTTTTTTTTCCCAACCAGGCATCACACACAGAACATTAGTACATACCACAGATCTTCAGTGGTGCCTCTAGCTCCAGAAGAATAGGCTGGCTAAGAAAGATTTCTCGTGATTTTATACACAAGCCACGAACCTCTGCTTCTGTCATCTGTACAATCTTGCCTGGACGACATCCTCGAACTGAAAGAGAGACAAGTAAATGTTTCTACATTTCAAACCTCTGAATAAAAGCAAAGAAAACAAGGGAAATAAACTAAAGTAACCTCCCTAATTTCTTAACTAACAACTAACCATAAAGAAAAATCTATCCTAGAATGATGATCCTAACAATTATCATCATACTAGCAAGATTTCCAAGTTTTGAGGATTACTAGAAAAATTATATTGTTGATCATTTCAGTCAAATATTTTGGCCAACACCATCTTGCAGTTCTGCCAGAATTAACACCAATACATAAGGAGAAAAGTCAAAAACTGTGGAATCCAAATTCCGCATTAGAGCAACATCTTTTTCAGCTCAACCAATGAAAGGGGGGCACAAACTCCTTTTCCCATTTTTGTTTTCTCTCTCTCTCTTCTGTTAGATTCTCCTTTAGCATGAGTAGCAAGGGGAAAAAACCAGGGGAAAGCCACAAATGTGGTACAATAACCCCCCCCCCCATCGTGGGAGTTAGGGACTGACCTGATCCGCAATCATTGAAAATCCATGATATGCGGATGTAGGTTGGGTCGTGCTGGGGGGGGGGGATGTTTAAAATGTCTTTAAGCAACGGAGCCAGCTGGGAGAGTGCAGGGGAGTGGCGCGCAATGTTTAAAATGACTTTCAGCAAGGGAGCCAAGTGCCCATGATATTTAAAATGCTTTCAGGAACGGAGCAGCAACAGCATAACTAGCAAGGAAACAAACCAGGGGCAAGTTGGGTCGGGCCTGGGGGGGCGTGCAATACTAGTTTGATTGATAGCCATGACTTGTGATGTCCATACAGTGGTTCCCCGCCCTTTTGTGGTTCATATAGAACACTTTGCATTAGTATGAATAAGGCAGCGACAAATTGTAAATTCACATCATGGTTTTTTAAGACACCACTGTTTTAGAGGCAGAACAGAGATCAGATTTTAACTCACTACACCATAGCTTGATGTAACATACAAGCACAGGCATTGAATTAAAGGGTGTCTATTCCCACACACGTCATCAATTTTGTCAGGTATATTTATATACCTAAAAGCCAGATATATTTGCTCATGTGGGTAGAGGCTTATATCATGTGCAGAAGTATGCCATAAATATAACTCACTGGCTCTGGATTGTCTGCCAGTCCTCCTAACTGCTGAGCCAATGTTGGCAAGGCGCTTATTCTAAGAAAAAAATTGTTATCTTTCTCTATATCTATGAATGAACAAAGATCATCTCAAATGCAGCAAGTCTCAGAAGCACAATGATTTAATGCCCCACTTGATTTTAAAACTGCCCCTCTTAGAGCAGATATGATGGTGGGAGCAAGTGAAATATACCAAGAAAAAGTTTTAAAATATTAAAAACGGTAATCAAAAAGAACACCCATGTGGATATCCTTTATCATATGTAGATTTATTAATAACCTACACTCCTTTGCCTCATTGCTCTTTTACAACAGTACTCAGGGTTATACAAGTTCTTCAGAATTTATTACATGGCAAGAACAAAGCAGTATTATTCAGGGAACACTAGTTCTAATCTTTTAAAAAGCCAACATATTAAAACATTAGTCTGGTAGTCAAGGCAGCAACTAACTGTATTCAGGCAAACTTTTTTTTTGGGGGGGCAGATTTGGTGGCTGAGAAGGGGGGGCTGCTCCCAACCCTGCCACACCCACTAACCCCTTGCAATCCCCACCCACTGACTCCTTGCAAGCTGCGTTTCCTCCCCCATCTCCCCAGGCCAACAAAGCTGCCCCCAGGAAGGGCTTCCATTTTTTTTTTAAGTGACCATTCCAAACTGCCTGTTTTGGATGTATCTGGCACCTTTGGGGGACTTTTTGGAACTTTTGGCAGGCCTTCTCAAGCAGCTGAAAGGTAGGGAGCTGAACTTACGTTGTTTGCATGCCTGTTAATGTGTGTGTGTGTTTTCATTTGGAGGGTGATTTTCCACTTGGAACAGATTAATCAATTTCCAATGCATTTCTATGAGAAACTGTTTTGACTTACAAAAATACTGACTTAAAAATGCAATGGGAACAGATTTTTTCGTCATTAGAGGTACTGTATTTATCCAATGGCCAGAATCCAAGTGAGTATTTACACCTTCATGAGTGCGCTGGGGTAACTCAAAGGAGCAATTAGCTACTTAGTATATGACTAGAAATTTGAATGTGGGCACTGCTAAGGCACACAACTACCACCGTGCAAGAAATTGTATCAGAGAAATAATTAATTAGCAGTTATTTGCTGCTCCAAGTTACACCAATACATTTATATGTAAATATTCACTTGGATTCAGGTCAATTAAAATGTACTGTTGATTGTCTGTGGAGATTCTCAGTCATCCGGGTGAGGTTATCTGAGAGCGATGGCAACTGGACTTCTTTTCTTGTGGAATCAAAATGTTTTGCTACTCATCCGAGTTGCTTTTTCAGTCTGATTTTTGATTAATAGAGTTTTTTTATACAAAAATCTCTATTCCATGAAGTATTATTGTGCATTGTGAGCTGTCATGAGTTCGTACACAGGTTCAGAGCAATCTCCTCTGAACTACACAAAGCAACTGCCTTGACAAAAATATGTATTTCCTCTTCTGTTACACACAACTCTCATTGGTTTGTCATATACCGTATATACTCGAGTATAAGCCAGGTTTTTCAACCCTTATTTTTGGCTTTTTAAAAAAACCCCACCCTCAGCTTATAATGACATCTATAGTTTCCCAGTTTTTTTTTGGGGGGGGGGTATAATTAAGTGCTAGGGGAAAAAACTAGGAAAAAAACTACTCTGAAACTGCTCAGGTGAGAGATAAGACTGCTGCCACTTCTCATATGATTCCAATTATAAGGATTTTTTCTTGGGGCACCCCCTTTGGAGCTTCGTAACTCAGGCCCCTTCACCCCAAATGATTCCAAATTTCAGGGGGTTCCCTAAAATCGCTTTCTTAAATTACCCCTGCTGCTTTGGTGACCCAAAAGTAAGTAATTTTTGACTGCATGCTTTTTAGCGATTTAGGGGACTTAGTTATGAAGCTCTAAAGGGGCTGGAGGTAGTACTGCCAACTGTACAGGGATTGTGGAGGCAATCAGGGAGTTTACTCTATGGTATTAACTCCCTAATTGCCTCCACACTCCCAGCACAGGTTGCCAATTACTATCCCCAGCCCCTTTAGCGCTCGGCCAGTACACCGTATACTTGAGTATAATGGGGGGGAGGGGAAACGCCCTCGGCTTATACTCAAGTCAATAAGTTTTCCCAGTTTGGGGGGGGGGGTAAAATTAGGCCCTCGGCTTATACTCGGCCAGATTATACTCAAGTATATGGTAATTTAGATTTTGAATGTAGCATTCATCTGGCTATGCCAGTTAAACTCTGCACTCACTAATAATTGCAGTAATACATATGTCTCTTACAAAGTCTCATTTTTAAAAAGCACAAGGGGTCCTTCATCATTCCTCTAAGAAGGATCCTAGCCAAAGGGACAGTAATCTCACTTTTAGAGCAAAGCAATTTATATGGAAGCATACACACTGTGACCAGTGTTCTCTTACCTCATACAAGACCCACACAAAGTACCGGAAATTTCTCTCGCAAAAGCAACTATTTTGAGGAGAGAGTACAGAAGGACAGCACTTGCCACCTAAGTAATCTAATCAACCCTAGCATTCTCCTTCGCTTTGCTTAAAAACAAACCACCCTGAGTGGTCATGCTTGGCCAGATGGATGGTATAGGAAACAACAACATGATCAACAACAACAAATCACAATCCCTCTGCAGAAGCAGAGATTGCAGCCTTTCAGAACAGACTGTATTTAGAAAGGAAAATAAATGTTTTGAAGTATATTTCTTGACAATGAATTCTATCTAACAGAACAAAAATCAATCACATAAAGCAGTTTTTAAAAAGCTAACTTCAATTTAAATGCTTTAAAAACACTTACTTGAAAACAAAATCACAACAATCTAACAAACAAGTCAAAAGCAATTTTATTTAATGTTTTAAAAACAGATAAAAATCTGACTTCTGAGAGAACACATTACACATTGTACAGAATACAATATTATAAATTGCTGGAGTGATATCCTATATCTAACAATGCTCATCTAGGGAGCCCATTTGACACCACAAACAAATGATTTCTGCAATACCTGTTTCTCAAATCATAAAAGTTTGTAACTCCTAAGCAGATAGCATGGGTAGGTAACTTCAATCTCACTGAAAGCATTGTTTGGCCTAGGTACTAAAGGTACTACATGCAATTGCAAATATACACTATGTATGCTTCCTCAAGAAACAAGGATGTTAACATTACTTGATTTACCTATTTTTTTGCTCCATAAGACACACTGGGTTTTAGAGGTATGTATGTGTGAAAAAAATATTCACACATATATACAGGGGCCTGGTAAATCTCCAGCTCCAGTTTACTCTCCAGCCATGCTGATCTTGGGAGGCCCGGAGTGGCATGATTGGAGAGTAAAACGTGAAGACAAGCCCACCCACCCACCCCCAGGTCTCCATGCTGGGAGGCCCTTAAACCTAGCCCACTTCTCATCTCTCTGGTCGGGCTGTTTACTCCCCGTCTTCTATGATATGGAAAAAAATCAATCATACAAGGTTTTTTTTTTTTTTAACAGCCAGGTTGGGAAGCCTCCATTGGGGCGGGGACCTGCATCGGTCCAGAGGCCTTTGCAGCAGACACTCTGGAAGCTCATGGCTGGGGTGTATTCACCGTATAAGACACTCAGACATTTCTCCTTATTGTTGAGGGGGGGAATGTGTCTTACAGACCAAAAAATATGGTAAACCAATTTATGCTAAAAGAAATAGGAAAATATAATTTTGTGATTACTTTGCAACTCCCTCCCCTACATGTACTGAAAAACCTCATTTCATCTTTTTTGTTAAAATGTGAAAACTTAGTTCTTATAATCATGTAAGTTCTAGTTATGTGAAAACAAGCGTTAGTTGACTTCGTCCGTAACATAACCAAGCAAACACTATCCAATAAAAAGCAGAGGTGAGCAGTTCTTGTTGAAAGAACAGTATAAAAATGTCTATCAGTAAAAAATCCCCACTCATCCCCGTCATCCTGCCTAAGCTAAGAAATATGGCCTGGCAATTATTATCATCTTGCCAATAACTCTACATCTATGTTTCAACTCCTGGCAAACCCATCTTTTGCCTTGCTTGAACTTTTGGTACAGCTTTGAAAAAGAGGGTATTGCCCTTGAAATATTAGTAACTTTTTTCTTATTTTACTATTTTGCTAGTAGCCCAAAAGTATCACCTAGCTAATCTTGTATTTGCTTTTCACAAATATTTCCACAAATATTGAAAATAAAATATTCATCTGTAAATTCAGAACAGTCACAGCTAACCTTCCGTAAAGCTTTCATGCTCCATGCCTAACAATACTAAGAGAGGGCCACAAATTTTTAAGGCAAATGAAATGCAAAAGGACCAAACAAACAGAAAGATCAAGTCTCTGTATGCTTTAATAATTTGGGATTATATTATATATAAAGTGAACAGTGGGACATAGCTTCTTTTAGGACACGAAGTAATCACCTGAACAAAGTATTTTTGTCTCTAGGGTTCAAATCGTGAAGGTTATGGCAAGAATATCTTCTAAATGTAATAAAATCAAGTAAATGAGGTCACCAGCAGCAGACTGATACTAACTGCAGATCCTTTTTAAATTTTAGGGTGCCCATAACTCACATGCAATGATCAAGTCACACAACCCACAACATTTAAAAAGCAGTCATCTGCTGCTAATGGTGATCTCATTCCCATTATGCCAACAGAGTCCTGCAAGAAGATACTGGCCCAGGAGTCCGGTGTTATCAAACAGTTCCCCCCCTCAACCCTTGGTGCCCGGTGCCCTCTTGGGGGGGGGTCCTCCCCATCCCTCCCACTGCCGGGACAAGGGGCAATCCCAGACCGCACAGGCTCCCAGCTGCGCGGCCTCTTCCTCTTCCTCAGCCCAGCTGGCGGGTGGACGGGCACGAACACGGCAGCAGGGGTAGGACCGGCTCTCCCGGCCCTTGGCCTCCTCCTCCTCATTAGCCTAGCTGGCGGGCGGGCAGGCAGGGTGGGCTCTCCATGGCCTCCTCCTCCATAGCCCAGCTGGCTGGTGGGCAGGCAGCAGGCACTCCTGGGCTGCACAGCCGCTGTGGGCCACACCACCCTACGTAAATAATGTTTATTTATTTTCCCCCTCAATCAGCAGATAACTGAATCAGCGGATACTGAATCCACAGATACGGGGGTCCTACTGTAGTATAATGTGTGCTGCATAGCGATAGTTTTATGTGCTGCACTCATGTGTTGAAGCCCATACCATGTATACATGCATATTTGTGACATGCCTAGAAAGTTAATTGAGAAAAGTAGCATATTCATAGTAATATTCACACTCATTTTGTTAAAGTTCATATGTTCCAGTTTGGTAGTTAAAAAGCACTATATATTTTCTTGTCGCACCCCCCCCCCAAGCTCATGAGCAATTCCAGTATCACTCATACAAGATAAGAAAATGAGAAGTAGGGAAATGGAGGCAACTGATGTATATGTATGGCTATCAAGCAGGTTTCAAACACAGTTCTTATACAGGCACTCCTCACTTAACGAACAGGTTCCATTCCTACAACTAGGTTGTTAAATGAATTGGTTGTTAAGCAAAGAGCTTAAAGTGAATGTCTTGTGGTGTGCTGAGGCTGCCCTTCTTGCAGGCAGGCCACAGTGTGGAGGCTCTTTGGAAGGTGACGGGAGCAGAAGAAAAAGGAGTAGGATGGAGGCAGCAGACACTCAACTAAGCTCAAAGTCCCAGCAGAGGCACTGTGATGATTGTGGCAACACACATCCCTTGGAAGCAGATAAGGAGGAAGAAGGCAGGGGAAGGGGATGCCATAGCCCCTCCGTCTTCCTCTGTTCTGAGCTGCTGACAGCATAGGTGCAGGCTCACTAAAGTGGGTTTGATGCCTTGGCACAGGCCCTGTTGGCTAGGAAAGCATGTTCTTCCTGAATATATCCAGTATATTTCAGTATATTTTACCTCACTTTTTCCCCTTAACACTGCTATCAGATGAACATGGACACTGGAGTCAATAACAGGAGTTAAGAGTAGCCTTTGAATCCAACCCAATGAGCCCTTTGCACATGCACATCACAGGAAATCTTGTTTTCTAAGGAATCAAAGTTAAGGAATTATGGTGGCAGGGCATTCTCTACATGATTTGTTTCCTCTTAGACACAATATTTGTAGTCTGATCACATTCTTGCACATTGTTCTCAGGTAGGTCTAGAAACCCTGAAAGAAGTTTAAGCAAAAAACAGTCACATGATGCTGCTTTAGCTTAACACTAATAGCTGAAGCAAGTGGGAAATATAACACTCTGGAAACTTATTTTAGTCTGCCTATTTGAAAGCCTGATAATGTACAATGCATATGTGTGAGCCAAAGGCACATTTCCTTTATTGCAGATAAGTTAATGCTAAATGAGAGCAAAGCTTGCCTCTGAGTTCTTTTATGTCTGCAGTGAAAAACAAAGAGAGGACAGCCCACAGGCTTTGATGAAGTAGAAGCAGGAAGAACTGCACTGTACTGGTAGTCTATACTTTTGAGAAAAATGGTGCACCAAAGAAGTACCTTGCCACAAATCTGTTCACTTTCCATATCCTGTATGCCTGAAACACTTATAAGCTCAAAAGCAGTTATGTTTTTTAAAAAGGATTGCAGAAGCAATCATACATCTAAACTGTAAGGATCCGAGATTCCATTTTAAGTACATATAGGTAACATGTGGCAAAATTTAGCAATTAATTTAGGCTCTGATTTTAGCACAGCTAAGTCAAATAAAGCTCAAATCTTGCAACATCATGATGTTGCAATGAACAAGGTGTGGCAGCTGATTCACAAACACCCCTTTTTGCAAGTTTTTTGAAAAATAGACAGTCAGCTTTTTCAGGAGGGTTCTAAAACAGACTGTACTTTTCATATTTAATGTCATATTTTTCTGTCTTATAAGGTAAACAATTTTTCATTTTTTCAAAAACACAAATAAGCAGCTTTAATACATGGATCTAGAGAAAACAGGTCAATAAAAAATCAGATATAATCACGGTGCAGAAACTGACAGTCTGTTCAATATATCCTAAAGAACCTATGTATTTGTTGAACCACAGGGGCCAGCAGGAATTGAATCAGGCTTACATATTTTGCTTGCTATTACTACTACCAAATTGCAGTGGTCCAATGACATTTTGCAGTTCATATACAGTATATCACAGGACTGCAGTATATGAAAGGCAAGGACCCCCAGGGGGGAGCTGCATTGGCTTGTTTGAGTCCTCCTGCACTTACCCCAGGCCTGGCGCTGCCCCGAACAGGCCTCCAACAGGCTTCTCAGGCCTAACAGAGGCTCCAGAAGTGGTTTCTGGTGATCTGGAAGCCACTTCCGATTTTTGGAAGGCACTTCCTGTTCGCTGGAAACCACTTTTGGGGGCTCTGAATGGCCTGGAAAGCCTGTCAGAGGCCCCAGTAGTAGTTTCTTGCCTTCTGCTGGCACTGCACTGAAAGGGCCTGTTGGGGGCCCCAGAAGTGGTTTCCAGTGATCCGAAAGGCACTTCCGGTTTTCTGGAAAGCACTTCTGGGGCCTCCAACAGGCCCGGGAAGCCTGTCAGAGTCCCGTTCAGGGAAGTGCCAGCAAAAGGCAAGTCTAGGAGGCCCCAAACATCCCCCTCCCGTCCTGACCTGACCCAGCACCCGCATATAGCAGATTTTCCATTACCGTGGGTCAGATCGGGACCCTAACCCCCAAGATAAGTGGGAGGTTACAGTACTACAATAGCAATCTAGCTTCATTTTGGGTATACATATGATTCTTATGCAGTTTCTCTGGAATCAGCACTTCTCTTCATATTGATAAATATTTTTACAAAAGGGAGTCTTCTCTACTGTTTTCAGGAACATAGTTAAAGCCTAGTCCTACTCAAGGGCAAGAAGTACTGGATAGGTACTGTATTTTCTGTCTATAAGACGCCCTCCCAACCAACCCAAAATTATAGTTTCACAACCGCACGTACCTCTCCTCAGCTTACTTTCGAGTATAAAATGACCCTCAATTTTTAGTCTATCAATTTTTGACCAAATAGTCTTATACATGGAAAAATACTGTAATTCTTCCCTAAAGTGATTGAACTGCCCAATTTTCTCTCTCACTTTAGCTTGTGATGGGTTTAAAATCTCTCTACTATAATAACTGGGTGATTTAAAGACATAATGTCTTGTTTCTATGTCAGTGTTTTGATTATTTAATCTTATGTATTACCTCAAAAACTATTTCAAGCAGAAACCTGTTTAAACTATTGCAACAAAATAAAACAAATAGTCCTGAACACTGCAGCGGGTTTATGACTGTACTAGTTGTATAAACTAGAGTGACAAATTGCCACTAATAAACAAGATGCTGCATTCCATATGAACAAAGAATGTGAGCAGTAACTTATTAATTAGTGGTAATTAACCATAATGATATGTATGTATATGTACCCACACTTTGTTACTGTTATGTGCAGTCATGTCTTTTGACTTATAGTAACCCTCTGAATAGCAGACCTCCAAAATGTCCTATCTTGCAAACCTAAGCCTGTAGGAGTCAATCCAACTCTTATTTAGTCTCTGCCTGCTACGTTCATCTTTTCCTAGCATTATTGTATTTTTTTAGCAAACCTTTTCACATCATCATCATCTTAGAGCTGCAGAGCTGGAAGGGACCCTATGGATCACTGAGTCTAGCCCCTGCCAAGGTGAGAGAGTTGGAAATCAAGGTATAGTTCCAAGGTATACAAAATGTTTAATAATAATGTCAACTTTTTTATTGGCAACATGAATGTAGCTCTTTATTTATTTATTTATTTATTATTTATTACATTTAGTCAAGATTCATAACATTCAACTGTAATCCTGCTTTGGCACTTTCTTCTTTCTCAGACGTCATTTCAAGTCATTGCTGCTTTCTGTAAGTGAGGTAGCATAATCTGCATATCTTAAATTACTGAAGTTTCTTCCACTAATTTACACACTTTATGAATCTAATTTGGCTTTCCGTATGATCTGTTTTGTATACAGACTGAACACAGTGAGTTAAATGTCTAGCATCTTTGCCTATAAAAATTCACTGTTTTTCTATATCCTGTTCTAAGAGTAGCTTCATACTTAAAACACAAGTTGCAAATCAGTATAATCAAGAGTTGAAGCACACACCATTTTCTTTTAAAACAATCACTAGGCATATTTAGCCGTGAGAAAAGAAGATATAACAACACTTTTCAAATATTTGATAGAGTCATACAGAGGAGTGGCAGGACCTGTTCTCAATCACCCCAGCATGTAGAACACATCATAATGGGTTCAAGTTACAGGAAGCTTGATGTTGGTTGAATACCAGGAAAAACGTTTTAATTACAGTATTTCAGCAGTGTGACAATGGAACCAATAACCTCTGGAGGAGGAGAGTGCTCCAGCACTGAAGGCACACAAGAGAAAACCAGGCAGCCACCTGCCAGATATACTGTGATCTGGAATTTTACACACTGCACTGGGACTTGATAGCCTTGTAGGCTTCTTCCAACTCTATTATTCTATGAACCCATAGCTTCTCATGATCCACAGTCAAATATTTTCCTGAAGATTACAATAGAGACTAAACACCTGAAGTTCTCTGGTATGGCCCAATACCCAATATATGTTTGCAATAGGATCACTAGTGCCTCTTGCTTTTCCAAATCCAGCTTTAACATCTGGCATTTCTTGTTCCGTCTATGTCCATAACACTCCAACACCCTGAGTATCATTTTGCAACCATAAGAAATCAACGGTAACAGTCTATAGTTACTGCACCCTTTGGCCCTTCCTTTCTTAGTGATTGGAACACACACTCAGTGTTTCCAGTCAGGAGGCCATTGTTTTATTTTCTGTATTCATTAGCATACTTGTTAAGATTTTGCCAGATTTAGTCCCTGTACCTTGGAATACAGTGGTACCTTGTATAACAGACAGCTTGTATAACAGAAAATTTGTACAACATAAAAAATTTCAGAGATAGGGGAAATTTGCTTAACATAATTGCCTATGGGGAAAATCCGTACAACATAAAAATGGGATTACTTGCTTTCAATGCATTCCTATGGGAATTTGTATAAAGGAAAATTTGCTTAACATAATTTCATTTGGAACGAATTAATTCCTTTATACAAGGTACCACTGTAATTATACTGACATCAGCATAAATCCACAAAAGATTCCAGCCACAGCTTTAAATTGGCACAAGAGTGCCTGGACAACATCCCCTCTAATTTTCAAATCTATTGAGTGGAGCTCCACCACTGACACACACACCTCTGCCCTCCTGCAAGGGTTCTGGCCACAAGAACCAAGGGGGCTGGACACACTCACTGCAGGTATTTTTACTGCTGTGTGGAGCGGGCAGAACACAGCTCAGAAGGGTGGAGTGACACACGCCTGGGCTGCCGCACACTTTAGAAGGAACCTTGAGCCAAGGGTACAATTCTGCTATCAAACTGAACTTTGGTATCCCAAATGCATCCATGCAGTCACTGACAGATTCTAAAAGCCTTATGATGGGGAGATCAGACTGTCACAGGTTTTGAGATTTTATTTTGCAATTTGGTATGGACAGTATTCATAAATAAATGTTAGTCCCACTGCATATTGCAAACAAAATAAAGATCAGTTTCATATGTGCCTGGAACAATGAATGCTAAATACAAACACTTCCTAAAATGCTTCCACAGTTAATTCATGCAAATAGATTTTTATTTTTATACTGTATTCAATTCAGATATTTACAATACTTCTGCCTGCAGATATTGCAATTTATAAAATTCATACTGCGAAGTACTGTATATACTTTTTACTGAATCAATAGAATTTAATATTTTAAGTTAACAAGTATCACGCAGAAGCAGGAAGAAGCACTCATGAAAAGAGTTTTAGATCAGGCTTGTCAAATGTGCTTGCTTACAGTCGCTTCATCCAAAGTACTGACTACATTTTAGAACTAAAAAGGCAACTGCTTTAACTGCAGTTTAAACAGTTTAACAGCAAACTACAAACTCCTGGTAGTTTAACAAATTAAATCTATCACCATTACAGTTTTCCGAATCCAGCACTATTATTAATCTTCATGATAATGTCTCCACCTATCTACTGACTCAAAATCTCAAACCAGCTGTCAGAAAATCAAATAAATTTTAAGCAGCACTGATATGATACACATCGGAACTTTTATTCTATATGACATATGCAGTATAAACAGGCACTTTTCGTATATATCCTTAAACAGGTGTGATTGATCACCCTAAATGTCGAAGCAAGAATTACCCAGCTCAAAGAGTTTGTTCATGAACTACTGAGACGGCATTTAAACAAACAGCTATTTCTCCTTCCCTTGCTAGAAACAAATCAACTCAAACCTCCACTGTACACCAATAAGATATTCAGTTTCAGGTATGGCAGACAGTTCTCAACTTAACTAACTGCAAATATTGCAGCATCTTGGTAAAGAATCTTGTCATTTGTTCCACTCCTGCTATAGAAGGGATAACATTTACAGAGCCTGCACAAAGAAATACCGAAAACACAAATGGAAACTCTTTTGGCTTCAGCAAGACGATCTCAGCTTAAGACAATGGAAACTGGGCAGAGTTATTCTGGCAAAGCATTATGCTCTACTTTCTGCCCCAGGTCTCCCAGATGTCCAACTAAGTGTGGGCTGCACAGTCCTCTCTTGCTGCTCCACCAAAGCTTTGCTATTCAGACCCTTGTGGGCTCTAAACATGAAGTCCTGTTCTCCTTTAATGACATTTCAATTGGGGTCATTATGATATACTGTGTTCCTGATCTCTAGAAAGTTATAAATTGTGCAAAGTTCCTCAGTTTATCTTGCTAGAATCTACCGATATGCAATTTGATGGGAAGAAGGAATTCTACAGGAATTTCTCTAGGTTCTCCCTACACTGTGTATAATTTTAAGTCTATCATGCCCTTTCATTTTGGCTCTTCTCCCAAAACATTATAAGCCTTTGTTAGAAAAAGTGTTATGAAAGTTCTTTAACATGAGCCATGGTTTCTAAGTAGGGCCTCTTACAATGATAACAATGTGTGGATAATGTAGCGCTGGCCCCTCCCCAATGCCAAATAGATCAGGTGCAGAATACAAAAATGCTGCCTCTGCACAGGACGCTAGTATGTCAGCCATGTGTATACTGTTTTCATGTACTGATTGCCAAGAACCCCAAAGGTGGCCATCAGAAATAATATTAATAGTCACATTGTGTTCTCTTCATTATTACCTTACAACTAAATTTTAGCAATTAACTCCTCTAAATTTAATTATATTGAAACCATCTGGGAAGCTTTTTATTCAGTCAAAATTCAGTTGAACAATTTTCTGTTTTGTTTTTCATTAAATGCTGAAATGAAAAAAGTGAACGATTTATATAGATATTGACACAAGCCTTTATTTAAAAAAAAGCCAGAAAAACACAATGAGTGTACATATCCAGCTAACAGCAATAACTCATGTGGAAAGCTGATGAGGAAAACACATGGATTTCATATCTAAATACCATTCAATCGTTGCAAATGAAGGAAACGAGTCCACACCCTTATTGAAAAACAAGAGGTTCCAGTACAGAGACAAAACCTATTCCGTATCGGAATAAGAAACCGTCCTAGTCCACTGGATGGAGACACATCTTACTCGCCAAAGCAGAAAGGGGGTGGGTAGGTGGGGGCTTAAACCCTACACCATTATGGTTAAAATAAGCTATGAGGAAGCAACCCATACTCTCAGCATTAACCCCACCGAAGCCTAGACAGCAGTTTGTAAATCAAATGCCATTACCGTCAAGAACAACCGAGCAGCCTTGAGATTGACAGCGAATAAACCTCGTCCGTGCCCGAGGTGAGGGGGGGAATGCGGGAGAGACCCAGAAAGAGAAGAGGGTGGTGGTGGTGGTGGTGGTGGTGGTAGGAACCTACTACTACTACTACTCCCACCTACGCTCCCCTACCTCACCCGTCGTGGTAGTAAAAAGGGGAGAGAGAAAGAGCTACGTGGAAGAAAGAGAGCAACGCGACGGCGCTCTCGGACCCCCCCTTTGTATTTATCTATTTATCGCCCGTCTTCCAAACAGAAGTCCCGGGCGGTTTTTTAATGCTTCCAACTGTTACAAGAGCACAACGCGATCGCTTAAGAGAGAAATGAAGCTTGACCAAGTTTGGAAGCCAAGATGAGACACCCCCCCCCGGTGTGTCTACCGCCACCCCCTCAACAAGGATCACAAACGCTCCCATGAGCTTCTCTTTCAGTCCAGTATCTACTACTCCTCTCAGGGAGGAGGCTGTCCTTAGGGCAGAAAATTTTTAGTCAAAACTAAAAACAAAATAAAAATAAAGGTGTGGGGGGGCAACCTCTTAGACCGCACCCCGAAGGCACACCTCCGCCCCTGCCCCGCTCGACACAACGCTTCCCGCCGCCCTTCGTGGACACCCCTCCGTCGCCCACCCCCTCCAAACGCCGAAGCTGCCTCCCCACCAAAAATGGGGCGATACAGTCTGGTGGGACCGGTGAGGCGAAATTGAACCCGGTCCAGTGTGGGGAAGAAGAAAAGAGGAGGGCGAGGACCTCGCCAAGCCAACGAACGACACCCCCCCCCCCGCAGGCCTCCCCGCCGCCCGGCTCCCGAGGTGCCCGGCCACGGACTCACCTTCCAGCAGCCGGGTGATCAGGCTATCCACGTTCAGTTCCCCGTCCGCCATTTTGTAGCCGATGGACTCAGTTCCCGCCGCCGGGCGGGGAGAGAGCGCTTGACGAAAGGAGAGGGACGAGGCGGCGGGGGAAAAGGCAACAGCCCCCCGTGAAAGGACCTTCCCGCCGGCGGCGGCGTCGAGCGCGGCACCCGAACGCGCCCAGCCCAGCGGAGGAGGAGGTCTTCCCCCTTGACTTTCTCCTTCCCGGGCTCCGCAAACCAGGCAGGAAGGAGGGAAAGGAAGAAAAAAAGAGAGAGAGAGAGAGGCTGCTAACCCGCCCTCCGCTCCTGTCTGTCTGCGTGCCTTAGGCCCTGCCGCGCATGCGCCCTAACGTCGTCCTCGTCTTCGTCTCCTTCTTCTTCTCCTCCTCCACACTCCCTTGCCCCTCCCTCCTCCTCCCTCTGCCCTTCTTTGCCGCTCTTGCTTTTTTCCTTCAACAACTGCGCGGGAGTATCGGGTTCGGCTCGGAGAAGGTGGAGCCGCGACGCCCGGTGGAGCGACTGCGCAAGCGCGACGGAGCTTCAGTCTCCTGGCACGCCCAACGTTCACGTGGTGGCGCATGCGCTTGGGGAGGCTTCCATCTCTCTCTCTCTCTCTCCCTCCCTCTCTCCCTACCCCCCCTCCTCTCTCTTCCCCAGTGTGTGCATCTTGGTAACGGGAGGTTTGGGGCCTGGTGTAGTTACGTGCAGTGCCCGATTGCGTTTGTTGGCCGCAAGCCTGCCGTTTTTCCTGCTCCCGTTTCCAAACATGGGTTGTCAACCGCGCACTTATTGTAGGGAAACGGAATTATCACACCAACCTGCAAGAGACTCTCTTGAATACCCGCAGATCCTGGCTGTACCGTGCCGTGCAAAGCAATCTTGTCCTACATATCAACTTTGATATCTTTTATAACGCCTTGTCTGATAAAACTGCCACGTTTCCTAAAGACAGCTTGTGTCTTTATGCCCTTGCAGTTGTACTACAAGATTTTTATCCCAATACAGTACATATTTCAGGTTTTCCCTCCCTTCTGATCATTTTGATGTCTCAGTTTTTTCCTAATAATCATTCCTACTGTTAATGCACCAGGCAGGTGTAATAGAGGACAAACAGTGAGAAGGAAATAGGCCTCTTTTTTTTCTTTGTTAAGTGTGATTATTTAGAAAAGGTGGCTTTTTTCAGAGGAAGATTATTTTAAACAGGGTCAGTGGCAATCCTGGTCTTGAGAATGCTTTTTTTTTTTTTTTCAAATGGAATAGAAATGCTAGTTGTTGTTTTTTTAAATCATATTTGTTCCAATTACAAAGGAAAGACATACACTCCGTACATGGTTTCATTGCACATGCTTTGAAAGGGAATACAGTATAACAATAGCATTCAGTAGGTAGCTCGAAATGTCAGCAATTTGAAACTCGGGTATAATAACTGCTGAATGGCCTGGTAGTTTAGGTATCTGGCTGCAGAGCCAGACGTTCTGAGTTTAATTCTCCACTCTTATGTCTGGACTTCTTTCTGGAGTGGAGCACTGCTGGGGAAGAAAGCCCTGGAGGAGAATAAAACCACAGAGCACCCGTGGGACCATGCTGGCTGTCAGTGTAACACTAAGTGTCCATCTCTATATCTTGGAGAGCATGATATATTTTTGTAGGAACTTTTAGTGGGGTGGAACAGTGGAATGAAGGAACCCTGCAAGTCTTCCAAATAATACTCTGATTAAAGGGGGAAAGTGCTGAATGATTAGAACAGGTAATAAGGAACATCTGGATTGTGCTAATAGGTCTGCTAGTTTGTCCACATTAGAGATGGGCTTACTTTTCAGAGAGTATCACTATCTAGTGCAGAGAGGAAGAGGATTATTCATATTTGCATTGGTCAGCTACATTCCCCCTAAGGCTTCAAAAAGTAAGCCTGTCCTCAGGTTAAGCCTGTTGAACAAGACTAGATATTTCTCAAGGGTGCAAGCTGTAACTAGGTGAAACAGTATCAGTTGTGTGATTAAATTGGATCTCCACCCTTTAAAGGGGAAAAGGCAGAGTACCTGGACTGCAGTGCAGGTTAAGTTTTTATACTGTATATACTGTATATGAAATCTTTCTGCCTTTGCCACCCACACAGTTCTTTATTTTCCTCTCACTGCATCTGGAGCTATTTCCACTATGGGGGAAAACACAGCACTCTCCATGTTCACGACTTGCTGGTATTTCATGCTATAACTTCCAACATATATTCCTTTGATCAGTGTAGGCACTTAGCATTTTGTTTATTTGCACACGTTTGTCTGTGTCCCTCCCTATGCTTATAGGAGGTGAATTTTCACTGGTGGAAAATGTTTTTGTACCACATACACACACAAAAGCAATTCACTAAGCATTGCACTGCTCTACATAGCACTGTGAAGGATACAAATGAAACTACGCAACCACAGCAAATGATAAATGGTGTAGATTTATGTATGTAACGGTTGCAATCTGTGTTTGTGCCTGTAGAACTTACTATAAGGAAGTGAGAATGTGACTATAATTAACACTGGCAAAGGGTGACTGTGTACAAATGGCCAAATCTCACAGCAAAGTAGAATGCAAATGCAGCTAATACTTGTCATTTCAGAACCTTTACAGTCTGTACCTATCCCTTATTACTCCTATGAACACCTGCTCACAAACCTAATTCCTACAAGGGTTGTAAGAAGATTACTTCACATAGCTATGTCAAAGCAGTGGAAACTCCACCTCTGTCAACTGTCTCTTTCCCACTCTATGTAGTAAACAGACCAGGCAAACCACCCCAACTGTATCTATGCATTCCACGTAGTATAGAACAAATAATATACAGGCTTAAAAATCATCTAACAGAAAGATTGTTGGGTAAAAACGGGGAGTGCATAATGGGATTCTGTGGCCTATAAACTCAAACTGCAGTAAACTCCCACTATAACCAGTAAAGGCAATAGGAACCACAAGACTTTGTGTTGATGAATGCAAAATAGTCTTCTCTGCTTATTGTTACAGTTAGCCAAACACTGACTCATTCTTAGTGGAATCAAAGCTGAGGCACATGGAGCAGATAAACAGAAGCTGCAATACAGGCAGTGGCTGCCTATGTGAACTGTTCTGATTACCACATATGAGGGGCTGGGCTCAGAAGGCTACAACGCACCCATTATGAGTCTGCCTTCTTACTATTCCGGTCCAGTTCGAAGTACAGGATTACCAGAGCCTGCCTGCCTGACTTGCAGTATTTCCTGCAGTGGCTTTTGTTTCTCGTGGCATAACATTGTGGTTAGGAATAAGAATTTCATCAAAATTATGCCATAATTTAGCAAGATAATTGTTCTGTCAATACAATTCTTCCATACAGTATTTCTGTAATGGTATGCGACACCCAGTACAGTGGAACCTTGACTTACGTCATTAATCCGTTCCGGAGGTCTAGATATAAGTCAAACATGCCTTAAGTCAAACGAACTTTTCCCATAGAAAGTAATGGGAAAGTGGATTAATCCATTCTACATGATGAAAAAGACCCCCGAAAACAGCAATTTAACACAAATTTTACTGGGATAGGAGATTCCTTCCAGGGATGTAAATGAAATGTCTCTTCAAAGAGAGGATGAGGCAGTGGAATTATAGTCCACAAGTTATACGCCTCCAC
Source organism: Phrynocephalus versicolor (assembly GCA_023846285.1). Classification (NCBI taxonomy): domain Eukaryota; kingdom Metazoa; phylum Chordata; class Lepidosauria; order Squamata; family Agamidae; genus Phrynocephalus; species Phrynocephalus versicolor. The sequence continues at coordinate 22,831,981 of JAHTLZ010000275.1, forward strand.
TTTTTAATGTTCATAGCAACAATGTCTAACATTTAAGTTTTACTTATTTTTAACCTGATGTTCCAAGTTCTGAACAACCCTATGCTTACCATTAGAGTCCGACAACTGTACCGCTCTGCAACTAAAATGCTTCCATTGTGGACCAGAATTCTGCAGCCAGATTTTTTACAAGACTGAGCCGACTGTTTAACCAGCGAGGCCAGCCCTGGGCTCCCAGCCCTTCTTCTCCTCCGGTAGCAGCGGCGGCTTCAGCGAGGCCGAGGATCAGCTCCAGGTGCTCGGAGCTGGCATCGCTGAAGCCACTGCTGCTGGATAAGAGGAAGAAGGCAGGAGCAGTTTGGAGGCGGCAGCCACGATGCTGGGTCATGACTGCCGCCTGATTCTGGGGCCTTGCACCGGAGCTCCGAGCTGTGAGTCAGAGCCCGTGGCGCAAGTCAAACAGGCCCCTTCTTGCTGCAAGTCAAATATGCTGCAAGTCAAGCAGCATGTAAGTCAAGGTTCCACTGTATCAGCATCCATAGTGAAAGTACCTCTTGTTACCCCTGTAAAAATGCTACCCATCACAGCATACCATGTAGGATGTCTTTTCCTTAATGAGACCTCTCTTAGTCCATGCTGAAACTACTGTGAAAGCTTGGTACAGTATTCTCCTTTCATAGGGGAAGCATTTAAATTCTAAACTTTTAGATTTATATCTGTTCACATATTCTAAATGAGTGCTGAACAGATTGTTCACATGTGTGAGCCTAGGAGAGCCACATAAAAAAGAAGACAGGGAAGTTGTACTTTTACCATGTAAGAATACCCTTAAAAGGAATTTTAGCAGATGTGACTTGCATGACAAACCACGCCTACTGCAATTCACTCTTCAATGCAACTATTAAAGATACCACACCATGCCCTTCTCTTCCTATGACTACCATATTCAAGTTCCACTTGTTCTCTACGTGACTGCCCAGAAGAATGCTCTTGTGTACCAGAGAGGTGCTCCATTGGTCAGTGGCCAAGCTATTAAAATATACTGGGTGTTTTTTTAAAAAGTGGGATGCACTTGTAGTACTTTTTTCAACATATTTTACTACCCCCAGCAAATAGCATTAAATAGAGGAGAATTTTTGCTTCTGACTTATCCCCCAAAAGAAGGGGGATACATTTCTAAGGCGCCCGTGAGGTTTTGCAGTTATTGCTAAAAAGGGATGGGGAGATCGCCGTGCAAATCCCTACTAAGCAGTGATGCTCATTTGGGTCAGTCATACCTTCCTGACCTACCTTACCTCATGAGGTAATACAGATACAGGGCAGTACGGATGAAAGCAGGATGGGAACAATAAGTTCTACTCGTGGGCGTTTCCAGATGGTTACAAACCTACCAAGTTTAGCTGCTTAGACAAGGGTGACTAGTTATTAAATCTCTTTTGGTGGTACAGTGGAGTAGAAAAAGCTAATGTCATGGCATTATAAACAAAGATAACATAAAAGAAAAATGGGCAGAGAATCAAGGAGTGTCTAGCTTAATGAAAACTCCATTGTACTGGATGAAATATATACTTCTCCCATGAACTGCAGAGGTATGAGATTGAGTCGCACAGTTTGGATTAATCAAGGATTCTTTTCAATCAAATCAATATTAGGGGGATTCCATTTGGAGTTTAATAGCTCAGCCCCCTGAACCCCAAACCTAAATTTGAGGGGCTTACAGGGAAGAGTCCAAAGCAGGCTACCTCTATTTTGGTTCCTCTACGGTGAATTTTTTCATTCCTAGAGGAAAAAATGGTGTTTCATGTTGTTTCATAACAAAACAATTTGTTACATAATGCAACAACAAAACAGTGTTTCATTTTTTATTTCCTGCCCATCTCTAATAGTGTTTCTCACTGAATATGACCTGAATCAGAAGGCTTAAATCAGGCATGCCCAAACTTCGGCCCTCCAGATGTTTTGGACAGCAACTCCCACAGTCCTTTGCCATTGGCAATCTAAGCTTAGAATTCTGGGAGTTGTGGTCCAAAACATCAGGAGGGCCGAAGTTTGGGCATGCCTGGCTTAAATTATAGCAAAAGGAATTTTAGACTAAAGAGCTCTGTGAGTGCAATATTGTACATCAAGTGAATTAAGGGTGACAATGACCACTGGCTACCAGTCCATTTCCAGTCCAATTCAAAGTGCTGGTCATTACCTATAAAGCATTATAACACTTGGGTCTAAGTTACCTGAACAATCATATGTCTCCATATGAGTCTTCTAGGCATTTAAGATTATCGGAGGATGCCCTCCTCTTGGTGCCATTGCCAATGAACATACAGCTGATCAGGACACAGGAGAGGGACTTCTCTGTGACAGGTCCCGTGTTAAGGAATGCTCTTCTTCAGATCAGGCTAACCCCCTCCCTTTTATCCACCAGCACATGACGATCCATCTTTTTGAGCAGGGTTTCAACAATCAGTCCCTGAATGCCTTTGTTAAGATAGTTTTTAATGTTTACTTGCTTTCAATTGTTCAACTGTATTTTAATTAAAATATATTTTAATTATTTTTAACTTTTAACTTATGGTTTTAATTTTATTATTTTATTATTTTATTATTGTGAGCTGCCTTGGGTCCCCTCATTGGGAGAAAAGTGGCCTGTAAACCAACCAGCCAAACAACAACAATATTAAATAAAAGCACAATTACTGTATTTCTAGGGAATTATTTCCAATTAAGTTAACATATATTTAACTATCGTATATGGATCTGTTTCTGCATGTTTAAAAAGGAGTTCTGTCAAAAACTTGCCACACTGGAAGCTCACCTGCGATTTCTGTTTTCGGCAATATTGTGACCTTGAGAAGTGATTTTAGTGGGCTTTGTTTTGATGACTGTATGCTAATTACCAGAGAGTTTACAAATAGTTCATAACAAATAGTTTTACCTGTAATTCTTCCTGATAATTCTCTTTAAAAGAAAATATAAAATGTTGTTATTTTAATCATTAAGCAGCACACTAAGCTCCAATAATGTTATTGTTTTATACCAAATTCAAGACTCTTTCACCTGTGTTTCAGGGATGTAGAACGTTTTTACTGATGTGCTTCATTTAAGGCATGGCTTTCTCAGTAATGTCTGGGGATCTGTTAAGACATATTGGAGTAATAATGTCAAAAAGCAAAAAACAAAGTGTTCTGCTTATATACTGCCCCATAGTGCTTAAGCACTCTCTGGGAGGTTTACTATTTAATTATGCAGGCTACACATTGCAACCCCACCCCCCAGCAAGCTGGGTACTCATTTTACCTACCTCAGAAGGATGGAAGGCTGAGTCAACCATGAGCCGGCTACCTGAGATTGAACCCAGTTTGTGAGCTGAGCTGAGTTTTAGCTGCAATACAGGCATTGAACCCCTGCTGACGAATATACTATAATGTTATGTATATCCTGCTGAAATGATTTTCCTCATACTTACTATATACTAGAAAGAGCCTGGTAGCCATCTGGTAATATTTAATTTAATGTAAACAAGAGTGTTTCCATTAGAGCATTAAACGCCACATTGTTATCTCGGTTGTGGTTCCTAAGTGAAAATGATGGAATTACTGACACATCTAAAATAAGTCCCAAAGATACAAACTAAAGGAGAGCAAAATGTATGCATATTCATAAAATAAAGAAGAATAAGTAATATGTCTGAAAACAAATGGGAACATTGATTTGTATGCAGATGACAATACCCCAAGATTCGGAAGTGGAAGATCAGAGTGTTTTTATTCTTTTATAGATCAAATTAAACAGTTAATTGAGATTCAACAATAGAAATGAGACATTCAAAATGAGGGATAATAGAATGGGTGAATGTGGATAAAGGAGATTAATCATTACAATAGGTGAAACAATATCTAATATTTTTATAAAGGAAGATATTTTTAGATTTATAATTCAAAAGTATTATTCCTCAATGAAGTTTAAAATGTAAGATAAGTTTTGAAAAAGAAATGTACTCAAAAGCTCAACAGGAATGAAACAAATTAATAAAATAACTTGACTCTTGCAGAGATATGAGTGAATATTAATATATTTTAGTCATAGTTTTTGTGCATTGTAACTCAAAGGATTTGATTATGCATTGCTATCATTTCTTATATTTTCTCATGCAAGAGAGCATTTACAGCATAGATAATTGCAGAGTTCAAGGTCTCTTAATTTAAAAAATAACCCAGAGTGCTTCTAGGACTAGGAGACAAGGCAGATTACACCTAACAAAATACAGATGCCTTTTCCAAAGTCTGTTTTTTATGGATCTCTACCCACCTGCCTGTTGGCATACAAAAAGCACAGATGGGAGTGTGGAAAATTACAGCAGCTTTTGAGCGTAAACCTGCAAGACTGCTATGAGACCTAGCATTTGAAACTGCTGTGATCTAAAATGAGGAAATGTCTGATATGCTTCTAAACAAAATGGATAGCCCCGTATTTCTCTCTAGAGTCTATATTTGCAATTGAAAAATATACTCTCCTTTTAATACAAGTTTAGTTGTATTTCTAAAAGAACTGGATCTCATTTTCATTATTTTTTTGCATTTCTCCAGAGCTTATAAAAGTTACTCTTTTGAACTCAAAGAGTTCTCAAGTCAGTACGTCCAAAATTCTGATTTAAAAGTTTTCATTGGGCTCAGTCCAACGTCCCTTTAAAAGCAGTTTAAATTACTAGATAAGCCATGTGTAAAAATGCCGTCCCCATGGCCACCGGGCTTTTTGAAAAAAAAGAAAAGAAAACCCAGTAATGCCTCTTTAAGCGAGGTTTTTTTGACTTACCGGAGAGGTAGGGAATTTTTTGCCTTGCTTTGATAATCCACCTTTTAAGGAAGCAGACGTCGTGGGATCATGCAGATGATCCGGGTTTCTTTTTCTTTTTTCTCATAGTGCTGACCGGCTGTTCCTGGGGCCGATCACACTGTTTTTTAAAATTTCTCTGCGCTATCAGAGTAACAGGAAGCTCTGTGGGTCCTACAAGTTTTAATTTCCCCCAGCCAAGTGGTCCATTTTTTAAAAATGCTAGCGCCACCTGCTGGCCAAGGCGGCTGAACTGCACTTTAAAAAAAACAGCTTTAGATGTGGGAATTCCTGTCCCACATATTCAATCACATGACGGAACGAAGAGGAAAAACCGGACCTTCAGAAAATCAGGATCAAACCCCAGGTGAGATAGCAGCTATTGTGTGATTTCTAGCACTTGGAAGTAACCAGGTACAAATAACATTATTGGCCAAAATTCTGTTACACAGTTATGCTGGTGGAAGGCAAATGCTTAATTCTCGGTGGCAAATTGCTCCTAATTAATGACTCCTCACTTAAATTCTTAGCCATTCAGGAAGTGACCAAGTAGCATGTAGTGAGGAAACCAAGCTGGTACATTAGCTGCAATTTTGGTTGTTATTTACAATAGGTCGGCATAATTGTAACTACAGTAGTAGGTTTGGGAGTGACAGTGAAGGAAATAATATCATTCCAGAAGTAATGTAGTAAATACTGAGAAAGTTATCTTGGGTGTGATGATGACTAATGCTTTCTAGTGATTGTCAAAGGTTTCTTCTAACGGGTATTTTAATGCATGCTTAGATAACTGTTTTCAATAATTGTGCATGTTTTATGCAATTCTCATATTTGTCCCAAGTGGCAAAGTAAGTATTGTTTTGATTTACTTTTGCTGTTTTTCTAAGTATTTTCAATGTGCCAAATCAGAATTGGCCATGTTAAGGAAGTGAGTAATTTTTTCTGGGTGTTTTTTTTTTTTTTGCCTGTTGGTAATAAGAATACAATGCAATTACATTGTACAATGCAACAAAAAGCTTTTATGAACCCAACAATAACATCAACCAGTGGAGTGCCACTTAGCTGTGACTGAGATAATTACTTATTTTCTAAAATCCTGATGCCAAACTTTGTGGACTCCTCCTGTCCTTTTACCGCCCACATCAAAAAGTATAGCTTCTATCACACTATATGTTCCTCCTGCCAAAGGCTCTACAAACTCTATCAGAGCAGGAAAAAATGGTGCACAATGATTTCTGTGGGGAAAGTGCCAACAGCTATCCCAGGGTACATTTTATATTATATTTGGGAAATTTGGCGTGATATAGAAATATAAATAATAAATAATAAATAAATAAATATATCATTGCGGACTGGGAAGGCAACAAAGGAGAATCAATATACTGTAGTGGCACCTTCTTTGACAAGTCCATCAATCACGTAACAACCTCCCTTCCTCTAATCAGGACAAGTGAGGAGGGTATATTATAGCCTTGATTTACCAGGGACAATCCCTCTTTTTCTCATCCTGGACACTCTCTGTTTGTACCATTACCATCAGGCAGAAGGTATAGATCTATTAGAACAAGGACAGAAAGATTCAGAAATAGTTTTTACCCAATAGCAGTAACCATGCTAAATTCTGTTAAAAATTAAATTGACGGGTAATATTAGTGTTGAATGTGTTACGTATATATTGTTATGGGGGATTGTGTATGGCTGTTGTTGTTTTTAAATTGTAGTTTTTATAGATTGGGTATGAATGTTGCCAGGTGAAAGAATGTAGGGCTGTGTGTGTATGTTTGGTTTTTATGTCAGTTTTAAATGAGTGTAAGTGATGTTCGGCGTGTGAATGTTGGAGTATCTGTATGGATGGTTTGTTCTTATATTGTAGATTTTACGTCTTGGATTTTTATGCTGGGTTTTGTGAATGACTGCCTGGATGGCACTTTTAATCTCGTTGTATTTATACAATGACAATAAATTGCATTCCGATTCCGATTCCGATTCCGATTCCGATTCCGATTCTTTTCTGGACAAGCCCCCTGCATGTTTCTTTACAGAGGGGAAAAAAACAGCTAGAAGATTGGGCATGCCTTCCACTAAAAGCTAATGCGATTGTGATTGTGCTAGTATATCCAGAGCTTTATGCTGATAGTTTTGTTACCAAGTTGGCTGTTTGTAAAATTTCCAAGCATCCTGTTTGATACAGGATGAGAAATGAGCAAAGGTGCAGAGTTGCTACCTGTGGGGTACTTCTGTGCAAACTTATGAGAAGCAGCCAACATTTTCCCAAGGCTTTTGAAAAGGCAAAGAGTCACATGATAGAACATTTCCAGTTTCTGATGACAAACATCAGGTTGTATCCATAGGATCTTCACACATAGCCATACTCACACACAGCAGAGATTATACGTCTTGAGAATTCTCAGGAGGAATAATCTTTCAAAAGATCTGCTGCTGGCATTCTACCACTGCACCACAGAGAGTGTGTTAACCTATGGTCTCTGTGTGTGGTTTGGGAGTTGTACAGCTAGGGAAAGGGTAATGCTGTCCAAAGCTGTGAGGAATGCGGAGAGGATAATTGGGTGTACTCTTCCTAGTTTAGATCAATTGTATGCCTCCAGGTGTTATAAGAAAGCCATAGACATTGTGCAGGATCAAACACACCCTGGAAATGATTGTTTTCAGCTTATGCCTTCTAGAAGGAGGTCTAGGGTCATTAAGACTAGAACCAGCTACTTTTCTTAATATTTTTATTCACCCAGCCTGATTTTATCCTTCTGTCCCTTCAAAAGCCATTTAAGAACCTAACATCTATAGCCACAAAGCCATTATGAACACAAAATACATGAACTCTAAAACAGGTTGAAAACACTCATCTACTAGTGGCCCATAAGCATATTAAAACTTAACTTAATATTTCAAGCCATTTATGTTTTACTGTAGACTCTCCAGTTGCTAGTATGTTTCTTAATACTAGCAACAACTAATGAACTGTAGAATGGACTGTCTCAGAAGATGATGTACTCATATTTTAAACAGAGGCTGTACTGCTATGTGTCCAGTATGCTTTAGCTGTGCTTTTCTGGAATGACATGGAGTTGGACTAGATGATCCCTGGGGATCCTTTTTAAATCCACAGTTTTATGATCATATGATAGTGATTGACAGATTAAGAGAAGAAGCTCCATACAATTCTAGGAAAAAAATATGGAGAACAAGTTATTATTTCAAAGGTGAGGATGGAACCTCTGGTAGAAATAGCAGTCATAATGGGTATTAATCGGAATCGGAATTGGAATCGGAATCGGAATGCAATTTATTGTCATTGTATAAATACAACGAGATTAAAAGTGCTATCCAGTCAGTCATTCACAAAACCCAGCATAAAAATCCAAGACGTAAAATCTACAATATAAGAACAAACCATCCATACAGATACTCCAACATTCACACGCCGAACATCACTTACACTCATTTAAAACTGACATAAAAACCAAACATACACACACAGCCCTACATTCTTTCACCTGGCAACATTCATACCCAATCTATAAAAACTACAATTTAAAAACAACAACAGCCATACACAATCCCCCATAACAATATATACGTAACACATTCAACACTAATATTACCCGTCAATTTAATTTTTAACAGAATTTAGCATGGTTACTGCTATTGGGTAAAAACTATTTCTGAATCTTTCTGTCCTTGTTCTAATAGATCTATACCTTCTGCCTGATGGTAGTGGTACAAACAGAGAGTGTCCAGGATGAGAAATATCTCCTACAATATTCTGAGCTTTCTTAAGACAGCGGGAGCTGTGTAATTCCTCCAATGTGAGGAGTGGGCATCTGATGATCTTCTGTGCCATATTGATAACCCGCTGGAGTGATTTCCTCTGAGCCACCGTGCAACTGGCATACCACACACATATGCAGTACGTCAGTACACTTTCTACTACACAATGATAAAAAGACACCAATAGTCTCTGAGTGATGTTATTCTTCCTGAGCACTCTCAGAAAGTACAGTCTCTGTTGGGCCTTTTTCAGCAGCTCAGAGGTGTTTACACTCCAGGTTAAATTCTCCTCAATATGGACTCCCAACAAGCGGAAGTCGGTCACCATTTCTACACAGTCCCCACTGATGAATAGTGGTTGAAGATCTGTTTTCTTCTTCCTGTAATCTATTATGAGCTCCTTAGTTTTTAATGTGTTCAGAAGCAAGTTATTCTCTCTGCACCACTCAATCAACCGCTCCACCTCATCCCTATAAGCAGACTCATCTCCTGCTGAGATAAGCCCCACTACCGTGGTGTCATCCGCAAACTTAACTATAATGTTGTTATGATAGGCGGGAATACAATCATAAGTATAAAGAGTAAAGAGCAGTGGACTCAGCACACAGCCCGGTGGAGAGCCAGTACTAAGACTCAGATCCATAGATGTACATTGACCTACTCTAACCCTCTGACTATGTCCGGACAAAAAACTATTTATCCACATACATATAGAATGTGGAAATCCCAAATCCCCTAATTTAACCACCAGTCTGTGAGGGAGGATGGTATTAAATGCTGAGCTAAAGTCCACGAAAAGCAGTCTTGCATAGCTTCCCCGCTGTTCCAGATGTGACAATGCAGCATGAAGGACTGTAGCTACAGCATCCTCTGCAGATTTATTTGCTTGATATGCAAACTGGTGGGGATCAAAACTCTGGGGGAGAAGTGATGTGATGTAATTCCGGACCAGTTTTTCAAAACATTTCATCACCACTGGAGTAAGTGCAACTGGTCGATAATCATTAAGACTGGAGATATGAGATTTTTTAGGTACAGGAATTATGGTGGAGGACTTCAAACAAGATGGAACCCTAGATTGAGCCAGAGACTGATTAAAGATCTTGGTAAAGACTCCAGCTAGTTGATCTGCACAGTCTTTTTTCACACATCCAGGAATTCCATCGGGTCCAGCAGCCTTCTTCGGGTTGATCGCCCGCAGCATACGCCTCACCTCATGCTCCTCTACTTTAAGGATAAAGCTGCTGTGGACTGGGGACTGTGGTGCAGCTTCCTTTGGTGCTTATTACCCTTGTTTCAAACATTGCCTTCAGGGATGTCACTCTTAGTTGGATCACTAAATGCACTCATTAAATATGAAGTAACCACAATCTCCAATTAGTGTTCAATCGTCAACAGATGCCTACTTATCCCAATGAACTCATCAGAAACCTGTGGCAGACATTGATCGCCATCCCATTTACACATGACCTTAGTGTCACTAACCTGCTAAGGACCTATCATCAACTTGTGTTCATCCCATATGGTTTATTATAACTCCAAAACAGGGCTCCCCTAGGGAAAAGAATTCTAGAACAGGATATGTTGAGTCAAGTTTCTGATCTTCTTGCACAATTGTTCGCATAGGAGACCTTCCCAATTTCATGAAACACACAGTTCTGGATGCTGAAATGCAACAATAATAGCAAGGAAGGGATGGGGCAACAAAAGAACAGAAAGGCAAGGGGAAGAAGAACATAGGATGGTGTATCTTGGAAGAAGACATGATGGGTAATTGGAATCCCCATTGGAAACATGCCACAGTAGCTTTTTGGGGGGTGGAGGTGGAAAAGTGTCGATCTCACTTGAGTTCGAGGACTCAATGGAAGGGTTCCTTTTGTATGGAGTGCTAGAGGGTTCCCTCCCCCCTTAATAGTGATAATCAGGGTACTTTCTTTGGATTTTTTGGAGCTTACTCATAGAACTATCAAGTCAGAAGGGGCTTGTAAGGCCATCAAGTCCAACCCCCTAGTCAGTGCTGGAATCCAAAATCAAAGTATATCTGGCAGATGTACTTGTTGAAGTATATTTTAGAAAGCCTATTACATTGGACTATTACATAGTCACATAGGCTTCTTTTGGTGGGGCTCCAGAACACTGAGAACCAACTTCACATTGCTGCAGATGTATAAGAAACGGGTCTGTGTCGATGTTAAATCGGTCAGAGAAACAAGGTGGCTGGTTCTAGTCTTAATGACCTCTAGGCTTGGGTGAGTTTCTAGTACTAGATGGTAAAGCTGATACCAGTGTCCCATTCCCAGTTTACCTCCTAACCTAACTGGGGTGCTGCATAACATCAGACTTAAATTATGCCAGCCATCAAACTCCCTGTCTGGTTGCTTAACAGAAGAAAAAGGCCACTTTATGCTTGTATGTGTGAATGTTTAACAATCTGTCTGCTGATGTGTGTTTGTATGAGTATTCCTTTGTGTGCGTGTAAATACCCACTTTTGCCCCTGGCTGTCCTTGCCATTAGTTGCCATGTCTTCTGTCTCGCTGACTACCATGGGCAAAAGGCTGCCCTGAATGCCCCCTTACTGGATTTCATTGTAAGCATTTGTTTGTTAATTTAAAATGAACTTATTGATAGGGTTGCCTTGAACTTTATATATAACTTGAAGAAACCACTTAGGTTTTATAGAGTAACAAGGAGAGGCTTCTGCTCATTAGTTTTCCTTGGCCAGCATTTAATCTAGAGTCTATATTTTGAATGACCCCTTCCTTGTAACTGAGTGTATTTATTTACTGCTCCAAAGCTAATGAAATCTAGCAATGAGTATGCAAACTGGAAATAGCTGTAACCCTCCAAAATACCAAAATCTCTTAAGACTTATTAACTATAAGGAGAATTTGAATTAGGAGAGGTTGAATAATTATAGGTTATGATATCACTTAGGGGCTCAGTATTCATCTTCTCCACTCAGTGCCACTTTTCATCTCATTGGATGTGCTAGTTGTTTCAGTCTGCTAAATTAAAGGATGGCATCTCCAATTAGCCTACATTTAACATTTGAAAATGTGTCTTTAGCAAGAACTCCTGTGGGTCAACAAGCTGGCAGCTCATCCAAAGCTACAGTCAGCAAAGAGGATGAAATTGGATTACTGAAGAAACAGCAGAGAATAAAACAGACAGACATCATTGTTGTGGGAAAGAACATGGATAATATTACAGATGAACATTGTGATTGATGATTTTGATTGAAACTGCATGCACGAGACAAACTGAACAGTAGTTTCATGTGTGTGAGCTGCTCCTATTTATCCAAAACGGCCCCTAAACCCCACCGCAAGGGCTTAACATTTTCTGAATAGAATTGCACACATTTTGTGCCATAGTATTTTGTTGTATTTTTAAAAAGCCCACTCAGTAGCATGTTCCCAAAGGAGCACAAGAGTCCAGTAAAAAATGGAGTATGTTTTCTTATATGTCTTTTTTTCTTAAAGAGACAGACAGTATACTATTTTGCTGCTGGCATTACCGTTTTATAAATGATACAATTAAAAACAGTTGTTGCTGTGCATCTCAGAAAGCTTTGAATCATGGAAAATATTGACAATGGTGGACTCGATTATGTCATTTAAAATGACATCACATTGGAGAGGAGCGAGGAGGAGGAAAGCATTAAATAGGAATTGGCTATTGAACAGCTAACAAAGGAATACAAATTACTCCATGCTTAGTCATGGCTTTCCTGTCACAGGGCTTCATGCAAAGTCCAGATTTTGCTGAAGACAAAGAGAAGCAGGAGATTACATAGCTAATGCCTTCTTTTCCACTGTGTGCATAACTGAGCATATTATACATTTTTTAAAAACACTCTAACATAATCAGCTTCTCCTCCCCCCATATCTGCTTCTACTAAAAGTGTTTTAACATGACTCTACAGCTAAAATGCTAACAAGCTGAGAAAGAAGAGCACAATAAATCAAACAAGCCACAGACCCCTGCAGGCTATTGGCTACCCTCTCCCATATAGCTTACAACTGCTGGTTTTTGGCTAAGGATGTGGTTACACATCTATCTATCTATCTATCTATCTATCTATCTATCTATCTATCTATC
>JAHTLZ010000275.1:22844684-22866398 GCA_023846285.1 Phrynocephalus versicolor
ATCTATCTATCTATCTATCTATCTATCTATCTATCTATCTATCTATCTATCTATCTATCTATCTATCTATCTATCTATCTATCTATCTATCTAAGCAGAACACTTTAGATACTTCTGGTTTTGGCTAAGGTTTAGCACACTTGAAATAGATTTTAAAATATCTGCTTATACAACATTCTGCTAAGAGCACTTTTTGCTGGGAAGAATGCCTTTTTTGATTAGAAAGCAAGGTACTTTAAATTGTTTAATTGTTAAATTGTTTAATTGTTTAGTTTTACTCATTTTGGCATTTGTGCTCACATGTGTTAGATTAAATTGTTTCTGTGGGGTTTGCCAAGTACTTCATGGCAGGATCACCAGTTTCCAGAAAACCTTGCAGTCTATTCAGTTATATGTTTTTTGTGTCATCAGTACTGAGTGAGCACTATCCCAGCTTTAAAGAAAATTTAAAAATAAAACAAATACTGTATTAAAAATAACACTGGTGATCACAGTGGCTGTGAAAGGCAGGTAATGGGTTGATGCTACAAACCCATTACATTTGAGGCTTTGTCCTGTGCCTGCCTGCCCTCACACCCAATATCATTCATACCTGTCTAAGAACAGACCTGACAATTGCTTTATGTTAGAGTGAGAAGTAGTAAATTGGTGGGAAAAGTAGTCAGCTTTGGAGATGTTCTGTTTCTTGATGTCATTTTGTAAATGGTAGTGAGCACAAGAGGGTATCCTGTAGACCACTTGACTACTGTCATTAGTACTGTAAACATTCAGGGTTCCCTTTGCTATGTAAAGTTTGTGTCCTGGTGGAAATGTGAGCTCAATATTACACAACAGCATTTGGCTGTTCCCTGGAGTTTTGAATCCTGGATACAGAAGCACAACGGCTGCACGACCCCTAAAATCCCATGCAAAGGGCTCCCAGATGCGTCCCTTAAAATTGTTTTCCCACCAGCTGCGGACGTTAAAAAATTAAGTACGACCACGCCCACCTAAGCGCACCCCAGTGCATTTTTCAAGTACCTGGTCTCCGGAGGTAAAAACATTTCTGATGCAGATTGTAAAGCTGTGGGTGCTGGGCTCTCCTCACCTTCTGTTTGTTTTTTTGTCCCCGCCGCTCCTTTAAGAGACAGGAATCCCTACGGGGCTGCTCCGACTGGCAGATGGAACTGAGCGGAGGTGAGCCTGCATTTTTTCTCCCTTTTTTCCTCCCTTCCCTCACGGCAGACAGGAGCAATGGAGTGCAGAAGGGTGGGAACACAGAAGCAGAACAAACCCCCACAATCTCTGGTCTGAATTTAAGTTGCCAGCAGATTTTAGAGGTCATGTAAAAGCGCCCAATGTCCCACATCCTTAAACTTGAGGGATTTTTAAGTAATGGAGCAATAAATTTAATGGTACTCCACAATTCTGATTGTAATCTGTGAAGGCTGAAGTGATGACTTTATCCTTAATTTGTTACCTATGGTGAGAAATCTGATATCTCTTTCGGCAGGTCAACGGCAACCCCCTCCCTGACATTTCAGCATCAAAAATCTAAGACCAATGGTGGGTACTTGTTAAGTCGGAGTAGTAGGATAGATAAGGATTAGAAGAAAGCTAGCTAAATATGCAGGAAACCACCATGCAGTGAGCCAGTAATCCCTGGCACTTTATGGGAGCAGGTAAAATATATATCCTAGGCTTTAAAGGCACCTCGTACACAAAACTTAAACTTTATTCTCCTGTAATGGTGCTCTCCTTGATAGCTGCCCTCATCCATTAACATCCATTAATTGGATGTCTTTTAATCTTGCTATTACAAAAAATGGAGGAAAAGTCTATGTGTTATCCCCTTCCCATCCTTTAAAGTGACCTTTATAGAGCAAGGTATCTGAAGGATGTACAGTACAGCTAGTAAACATAAGGATGATAATCAGTAGTGTTTCTGACATACAAGTTCCATGTGTCATATAAGATATGGGCTTATGGAACTTTCCCACTTCTTAACATACAGAAAACATTTTTGTACCCCTCACAGTTTTATGAGCTTTGAGATATACTGTATTTTGTCTGTGAATACACAGTATCGTCAGATCTGGAATTGCTCGGCTTAAATAAGCAAACACATTTTAAGCTGTGCATTGTGGAATGAAATCTGAAAGACTCTCAAGGGGCTGTGTCAGACTTTCCAGAGAATGGCCTTCACAGTGCTGGCATGCCAGTTCTTTAAAGGTACAAGCTATGAGTTTAAATCTAATTGTTAGGTCCAATATCTGCATAGCACAATGGAATAAATTAGATGTCCATAAGTGCTGATTAAGCAATCAGCAATTAAATCAGTGGGTTTACTCTCCTTAGGACAAGTAATTATTAGATTTAGGCTGAGGCCATAAAAGGGGGGGAATAAGGGGTCTTTAAGTTACCCAGCAACATTAACAGAATAAAAAGGTACCTTGGACACCAGGTCATTATTTTTCTTACTAACATATAATGTACTGTGCTCTGTAAATTATAGTAATTATTTCTAAAGTTGTACATATACATTTATGAAAATTTGAGTCCTGTTTTCTTCTTTTGCTTTTTTTTGGTGGAAGGAGTGATCTTTTTGGCAATGCATAAATGGCCACCTTAACATAACATAACATCAAAACTGGGGTGCTCCATAAACCCCCTTGGACACAGGTGAGAGATGAGGACACAGGTGAGAGATGAAAAATTTAAGCTTCAAGCATTTGTGGACGACTTAGTTTTTATTCTGGAAAATCTGTTAGAAACAATGCCAAGATTACTAGATCGGGTTGAGAAATATGGGGAGGTTGCTGGCCTGAAAATAAAGAGAAAATGAAACGAATGGTTAAGAACCTGACAGAAAAGCAAAAAACGTTTTTAACAGAGAAGACAAATCTGCAAATAGTAAAAATATCAAATATCTAGGAATTCACCTGTCACCCAGGTGCTCCACAATAAAAGAAGATAATTATGGGAAATTATTGAAAGAAAACAAACAAGAACTTGAAAGATGGGAGAACAGGCAACTTTCATTCCTGGGAAGGATTGCAACTACAATACAGTGGTACCCCGACTTAAGAGCATTAGAGCAATTCAACTTAAGAGCAGAAAACTGTTGCCGTTTTAACTGCTGCCTTACAAATTTTAGATATGGTCTGCTCAATTTACTTTTTTTCAATTTTTCAATTTTCAACTTATTTTTTCAAGTTTTTAGATAGGTGCCCCGACTTAAGAGTAGTTCGACTTAAGAGCATGCATTTGGAACAGATTAAATTCGTAAATTGAGGTACCACTGTATAAAGATGAATATATTGCCTAAAATCCTTTTTCTTTTCCAAACAATTCCAATCAAACTAGGAAGAAAACACTTTAAAGAACTGAACAAAACTATTTTAAAGTTTGTATGGTTAAAGAAAAAAGCAAGGATTAAAACCAAATTGCTACAAGAGAAGAAAGAAAGAGGAGGTTTCGGCTTACCGGATTGGACACTGTACTACCAGGCTTGTGTGTTAACATGGCTAAGGGAATGGATCCTGCTGAAAGATAAAAGACTTTTATACTTAGAACGTCATGATCTACAGTTAGGAAGGCATGCTTTTTTGTGGTATGGAAAAACTAAAACACATACATACTTTCAAAAATAATTTGATAAGAAATTCCTTAATTAGTCCATGGTAGAAAATTAAAACCAGAATCTACATGAAAACTCCAAGATGGGTCTCTTCATTAGAAGCATTCACTTTTCCAAATCTGATAAACTTTGATAAAATTGTAACATGCAACAATCTTTTGGATTCAGAAGGGAACTTGAAAACTAAGGAGCAACTAGCTAATAAAGGACTAATACTTCCTCGTGGCGCAGTGGTTAAATGCCTGTACTGCAGGTAAAACTGTGCTCACGACCTGGGTTCAATCCCCGGTAGCAGGCTCAAGGTTCACTCAGCCTTCCATCCTTCCGAGGTCAGTAAAATGAGTACCCAGCTTGCTGGGGGGGCAATGTGTAGCCTGCATACTGTAATTAAAAAATTGTAAACCGCCCAGAGACCACTTGTAGTGGTATGGGGCGGTATATAAGCAGAACACTTTGCTTTGCTTTATGCAAATTCAATCAGCATATAAAAAAGATTTTAAATCACAAGGGTTTTATAAAGAATATTATCACTATCAGAAGATAATTTAATTTAAAAACTTTATAACCTCCTGCTAGATTTGAAAATGGAAGATGAGCAAGTAAAAGAGACAATGATACGCTGGGCCAAGAAAATTGGTTATACAATTGAACTAGAGTGTGAATAGCAAACTAACTCTGGCAACATCCTATAAAGTAAATTTATACAAAATGTTTTATCGTTGGCATCTACCACCAACTAGATTAGCAAAAATGTTCACAAACGTTTCTAACAAATATTAGAAATGTAAAAATCATGATGGGACGTATTATCATGCACGGTGGTCTTGTGTGAGGGCAAAGAAATATTGGGTTAAAATACATACTGTATATGTCTCAAAGAAATAACTAAGCTGGATACAGAATGTAAACCAGAAATGTTTCTAGTAGGTATTATGCTGGAAAATGTTAATATACAGGATAGATAATAGCTTGGGCCCAAATGTAGAAAAATGAAAACATACCTAAGGAGGAAACAATTATACAAAAAAACTTAGACTGTGTTGAGATGGACAGAATGACATTGAGAATTAAAGAAAAAGAGGAGTCTGTGTATTACTCAACATGGAATAGATTTTATGCTTGGTTGGAGAGAAGAAACAAAGCATTAAGTGGTATGAAGACATAATGTAATTAATATTAAGCACACCCAGACAATATGATGAATGACAGCTGGAACTGTTTGTAGAAATTAACTCAGAAATGTGAAATGTTAAGATGATGGAATATTAATAAAATTATTACAAAAAAACCTCCCATTGCCATCAAGGAACAGTGTCTGCTATTACAATAGGGTAAAGTATAATTTTCCAGACCTCTCCTATGAAAGAAAAATACTGCAGTGTTCTGGAAGACTAATAATTCTTTCTATTCTCTGGCAATATACATCTAGTAACCAGCATAATAACCAGTCTGTTGATAAATGAAGCAAGCATATTAAACTTCCTCCCATTTTGACAGGCAGTAAATCACAACAGTATTTTTTCCTATTCATTCTGCAAAGTAAAAAAAATCACAGTAAATTAATTCAATGCAATTAAAAGTTATAATGAATAGTTAATTTTGTAAATGCACAATTTGATAGTGAACTTATGCAAGTTATAAAGACATCATCACATGATAGGGTATGAATTCCATTTGATAATTATGCATTAAGAGTACTTTTGCCTGAATCTATTAGGTACAAACTGAAAGAAAGAAAAATGCTTAATTCTATTTTTCTGTCTTTTTGAAGGGTATGCTTCATTTTTCTTGGGGTCTATTGCCTAGTCAAAGAGGATTTTCGTGTTTTGAATTGTGTTTCCACATTAAACTACAGTATCTAATATGTGAAAAAAAATCTTAATTTCAAGGTGAGAATAATGGAAGATTGGTTAATGATAGAACTTGGTCTCTCTACCTTGCACTCACTTCAAAGAGAATCACAACAAATTAGCAACGATGATTGAATCACATTGTTGATGCTTCGTGAACCTCCCCTGTCCCAGAGCCCACAATCATATTCAGCAAGCATTCCACTGATACTAATTATTCTGTGCTGTTTCAAATGTGTTACAATTTCAAACCTATTTTCCATTGCAATTGTTTTAATGTGTCAGGTGTGCCCAACACTGGAAGAAAGTTACAATAGCAACCACCTTTTTAAAAAAAATTATTTATTTGCATTTGTATACCGCACCCATTTTCCAAAGGGAACTCTGGGCAGTTCACACAAAAATATTAAAAACAAAACATCAGTTAAAATATAGAAAGATATTAGGCAAGAGGCATAAAACTAGACAATTAAAAAAAAGGAGTTGGTACAACCCTAGCAGTTGCCAAAGGCATCCCTGAACAGCCAGGTTTTAATGGCTTTCTTAAAGGATGCCAGTGAAGGAGCCTGGCATATCTCGCTGGGTAATTTATTCCAAAACTCTGGGCCGGCCACCGAGAAGGCCCGTTTATGAGTTGCTACCCTACAGGCCTCCCTAGGGGTGGCCACCCGGAGCGAGAGAGCCATGGAGGATCGGGTGGGTCGGGCCAGCTCTCATCGTAGGGAGATACGCTCAGCCAGATAATCAGGACCCAAGCCATGGAGGGTTTTGTAAACCAAAACCAACACCTTGCATGGATTGATGCTGCAGTTGCCATGTGCCTTGGCAGGGTGCCAGAATGTGCCATTCAGAGGCTGCCATAGAATGAGTAGGTAAGACTAAAGTCCAAGCTGGTGAACTGAGACCCCTCTGGCCACCTGAAGAGTCCTATGGGATAGGGGCAAGCAGGCTTCACAAAATCTCCAAGCCTGGCACAAGGATGTTCCCTAAATTATCCTTGCTATCTTCTCTTTTGGGGGGGGGGGTTGTGAGGGACAACACTTTATAGCCAGGGCCTTTCCAGGCCCAAAGCAGATGCTTCCTGTATAATTTTTACTAGAGGTTTTTCATGTGGATGTACACCACAATTCTCAACACTAAAATGGTAGTACTTGTTCCCAACTAAAATGCATTCAAAATTACCGGTATCTTAGTAGAAGCAAACTCTGTTGTATTCATGTAGTCACAAAGGTTCTAGTACTTTAATACAAGGGAGACCCTTAGGATTTTAGAAGATGTTTTGAACATTGAATGATGGTTGTGGAAGTAGTGGGGAATGTTAGTTATGTGGATTACCAAAAGGCAGTGTTTACAGCCAGCTGAAGGAGGGGGCACAAGGTCATTAAGGCATGGCATTAAACTACATGTGTGTGTTGTGTGTGTTGTGTTGTTACAGTTGTGACAGACTCTTCATGACTCCATGTCCATGGAGTTTTCTTGGCAGGAATACTGGAGTGGTTTGCCAGTTCCTACTCCAGATTAAACTACATAGGTGCACTAATTATACCCTGCTGAGAGGAAATGAAGTTTGAAAACATGCTGAAAGGATCTCATTGAATAACTGACTTGAAAAGCTGCGGAAGGCTAGACCAGACAGCTCTAGAAAGTCCAGTCTTACCTTTCTACCTACCCACCACAAGCCCCAATCATTAGCGACAATTGCCACACTTTTGAAAGAGAATTCCGGGAAACTGTGAGACATGTAACATGAGCTTTCTTTTATAATTGGCCTTTTGAATATTTTGGGACATAGGATTAGGCATGGTTGACCAGCCATTTCGGCACTACTGAAAGGTGATTAAAAAGTACTGTATTTTGTGGTGATAAACAAAAATACTGGTGAGCAAACCCATGGTTTCTGTATCTTTCTAAATACTACCTGTTGATATAGGTTTCTGGGGCTTGCTTGCTTTCCTTTCTCTCCAAACTTCAAATCAGAATGTTGTCCCTTTCCATTATGAATACAACGCTAGCTGAACACATGTTACAATCCATACACCTCTTTCTCTCTCCCCCCCTCTGTGTTCCTCATTACATAAAAGGAGGGCCAGACTACAACCTGATGAAGCCCTTCAGATTAATAGGCATTTATTAGAGATGGGCACGAATAAAAAAAATGGCATTTTGTTTGTCGTTTGTCGTTTAGAGGGTTCGTTTCTGTTCGTTTCTGTTTTTCACAATTTTTTGCAAAAATTGTTTTTGCTTTTGTTTGTTTCATTATCGTTTCATTACCATTTATTTCAATTTTTTGTGATTGTTTTTTAGCACTTAAAGTAGTTCACTGTATTGCCGTAACAAAAACGAAATGCACGACAAAATTTCTGGTGTTTCTGTTCGTTTCGTTTCATTTTAGAGACAAAATTTGTTTGTTTTGTTGCGTAACAAAACAAAAAACAAAAACAAAAACAAAAAACTGTTTCGTGCCCATCTCTAGCATTTATGTTTGTATTTTATACACACAGTGTGCTCAGTCCACCAAAGTTAACATATGCAGGTTGACATGCGACATAAAAGCACCAAACCTACTATGTGTTAAGGTAGTGGTGTTCACACCCTTCTACAACAGCTTATGCAGAGTTTGATCACTAGCCAGATAGTGTGGTAAAGTGAGTGAATCATTGGGTGTGGATCTTGGATATAAATTACATTCTTATTCAGCACCTTCAACTTATTATTTCTCATTTACTTGTTATATATGCACAGTCACTTAAGTGTCTTATTTATACTATATAGCACTTGTTTTCATAATAAACCAGCCATTTCTACATTACAGACAAGCAAGGCTGTGCAGTCATGATGTTTGGAAAGCAACCTTTATCAGAGACAAACCTTGTTCCCAAAGCCCATTGTATACGCTGCGGCAAGCGCTGAGCATGGAAAACTATCTTGGTTTACTATAATACCCATCCTGGCTGGGAGACAGTTTAAACAAGTAATTTTTCAGGGACTTACTTCATGAACCTTTTGTATAAGAAAATTGGAATAAAGATTTACTATAGTAAAGTGAGTGAGTGAGTGAGTGAGTGAGAGAGAAATATGAATCTTTGGGAAATATAGGGTAAGAAAGTAACATCTACAAAATAAGCACATATTGCAAACTGGATGTGAAATTGTGGCAATACAGACACGATGACAGCATATGATTTGTTTCAATCGCAATCAGAGCAATCAGATTCAGGCCGCTGAGTGCCGGTTTTGTATCTTTGAGCAGGATATTCATTCCAGACTTGTTTCTCATAAGTACTAGGTAAAAACTGCAGGATATCAGCTACACTGTCATCTACTAAATGCAGAAACATATGACATGCATAAAAATAAACAGAGTTTCTAATTTTATCCACATCACCCAACTGTTTGATCTTCTTTACAAATGTCATTCTCACAATAATTATTGAATGATTGCTGTATCAAAAAAAAATCTTTATTGATGAACATCCTCTGCAATCTAAACTTCCAGAAATTGATTTTGTCCTAGCAACATAGGGCTTTGTACAGATCTGATCTGGACAGGCTTCTGCGAAGAGTACCCACTGAGAAGAGCATTTCAAGCCTGTCAAATTAGGAATACGTTGAAAATGGCAAAGCACACTTGATTTCTCTATTTTTATTTCTGAGCAGACAGAAGAGCTTAGTGAGCTGGGTGTCTGACACAGGATCCAGAGTATGGGAGTTTGTTTCCTCATTATACCTCATGGAAAAAGAAATAGCCTTGGGCAGGTTACCTGTAAATGTTTTCTGAAAATCCTATTGCCAGAAAACTCTTAGCCAGTGAATTTCACTGAACTCTTAAGGTTCATAGGTTCAATGAATCATTTGCATGTTTCTTTTTTGTCTCATGGGGTTTACCTGCCTCAGTCCTTCTTTGTACACTCAAACTTCCTCAGCGGACTTTCAGTGTGAAAATGCTTAATACACTGGGTGTCTGAAAGCTTCCTGGCCTTTTACATTTGTGTCCAGTGATTACTTTGGAAGATGCAATTTGATAGGTATCCATTGTCTTCCTCCTCTCAGTACCATGGCCAATTGCAATGGCTTCTACCCTTGCTTATATAGTTTTGTACACCAAACCCCAACCAGGACTTTTGGCTTTTGACCCCACTTGGTACAAACAGCGCTGCTGCCCAAGGTGAGGTGTGAGCTAGAGAAAATGCAGTTCTTCGACCCTCCATAGGCCACCTGCTGATGCTCCTTTTCTGAAGCAGTAGGCTTGTCTGGAGGCTAGGCTAATCAACCACCATCCAATGCATTGTTATGACTGGGGTACGTGGTGGAGTTGCTCACTCAAACTGGTTCAGAACTCAATTCCTCTACATATTCATTAGATTTTCATTAACTTTCAGAAGAGAAAGTAACCAAGAGCTATTCAGCCTAGGATTACCTTGATATCAATGCCAACTAGAGATGGGCACGACTCAGAAAAATTGTTCGTTTTCGTTTTCGTTTTCGTCTAGGGGTCCGTTTCGGCTTGTTTCCGTTTTCGTGAGCTAATTTTCAAAATTTTTCATTTTCATTTCATTGCGTAACGAAAACGACAAACGAAAACGAAAACGAAATTTTTTTCGTTTCTTCCCATTTAGCTCCATTAAGTGCTTTTCCAGTAACGAAAAACGAAAAATGGCTCGAAATTAGTCGTTTCGTTTCCGTTTCCGTTCCAGTTGTGAGCCGTTTTTCGTTTTTCATTTCGTTACGTAACGGAAACGAAAAACAGAAACGGAAACGGAAATTCCGCTAAGTCGTGCCCATCTCTAATGCCAACTTTCAGGTGCTCCAGTTTCACAAATAAAAGAGTTGAACGCTGATTTCACTCCTAGCTCCATCCAAAACTATGTTTACCATAATAATAAAATAATAGTTTGTCTAACTCAAGCAAAACAAATTCATCTGACTCTGTCAGGTTATGTTCCTGTTAAGTCTTGCATTTTGAGGGGGAGATCTGCTTGTAGACAGACAGAAGAATCCAGGTGGGTTCCAGTTATATATCAACAAAATCATATCAATAAATAATTGTATAAAAGTTCCATGGCAAAGGTGCAGTAGTAGCTTGTTTTTATATATTTCATCATTTAGCCATATTCTACAGTATGCGCAAAAGGATAATACTCTCAATAATCTTCTTTTTGTCTCTTTTAAACCCCAGTAAACTTGGAGTACTGTATACTAATTGTTTGAGAGCTGTTTGGGGCACACACTTCTGCGTAAAGAAAGATAAGTGTACAAATGAACTGGCTAACTAGCACACATACGGTTTAGAGGAGGAAGTGAGATGCAGACAGTGAATGGGGAATTTTGGTTGTAACAAGAGAACACTGAATTGCTTCATTGCTTCCACACATAGGTAGTAACTTGTTTCAGATATCTATTTACTTATAATTCATTTTTCTTTCAAGTAGTAGTGTTTATAACAACTGAAGTTTGTAGCTGTAACTTGAGGGAATATAGCGTGTGTGTGTGTGTGTTGTGTCGTTACAGTCATGACCGACCTTTCGTGACCCATCCATGTAGTTGGCAGTAAACTGAGGTGTTCTTTTTCGTTGTTTTTTTCAGCATCCTTTATTGAGCGACAGGAAAATAGTAACAAGAGTTATCTGTTCCAGTTAAAAAGATGGGTTAAGATTACAGTTCTGCTAGACATTGCCATGGGGGACATTGGATTCTTGCAAGTATTTTTGTAATGGATACCCAGCCATGCCCCTGAGTAAAAAAAAAAATCCAAAGGCTTTTCGTAGAAGAAACAGCAAGCTCCAAATATACAGGACATTCTTTTATGTCTATTATGATGATGACAACATCATCATGATCTGGCTTTTTTGCTAGCATTGCAAGTGTCAATCAACCTACAGCAGAGTTTATTTGTTGGAATATTTGGCAAGATTTACATTTAATGTGATTGTAGAGAATTATGGGCTGGATTTAATGTGAAGAGCAAAGCCTATTGGTTGTTGAGATCACACCACTTGGAATGTTCTGGTAGAAATCTAGTTAGTGTGTGTGCCTTGTATTCTTAGAGTGAGGAGAAGCATGTTCCTGGCTTAGCAAGATGGCTGTTAGAATATAGTTAAAAATCTCCCGTGTAGCCTTCCCTTCTAGTTAAATAAATAGTTTTTTCATTTAGTAACACAAGAGGTGTCTCTCTCATTAAAGCAATCAAAAATCATCTGTAACCACCGATCTAACAAGGACCCCCAACATTATTTCATTAAGCAAGTTTATGGCATGGTCCTTAATATAAACAACATCAGGGGGATTTTATATTAAAGAGAATTCTGTACTATAAGCTCTTTTAACTTGGTGTCATGTAAGACACCCCCTTTGTCAATTATCTGACATGAAATACGAAACCCTGCTCTCCTAGTGTGGCCACATGTTTTATGTTACAGAGGGTGGTCCTCTGTCTGAAAACATGTTCTATTTTTGAAGGTTTTCTAGTTTAAATTTGTGTTAAAATTGAAAAAATGAAAAAAGTTAAGACAGCAACCTTGAAGTTGTTCATTAAACATTAGTAGCTCTTCTAGGCAGAGCTTTTGTGTGTCCTCGTTTGTCCAGACTA
Organism: Phrynocephalus versicolor; assembly: GCA_023846285.1. NCBI lineage: Eukaryota > Metazoa > Chordata > Lepidosauria > Squamata > Agamidae > Phrynocephalus > Phrynocephalus versicolor. The sequence goes on from JAHTLZ010000275.1 coordinate 22,856,740, forward strand.
TACCCACCCATTTATTACTTGGTGATGAGTGAACACAACATTTAATCCTGAGGGATTACCGGTCCCAACTCTAGCATGTATTATTCAAGAGGTTTTTTTTTCCAACTAGAGGATGTTTAGTTGGCTCTTCCCTTTGAGAAAGGACTTCAGGCAAAACATTTCCTTCTCCATTGCCTCCGAGGTACTTTCCAACATCCTGCACCTCTCTAAATAATGATAATTATGTATACATTTGCTTCTATGCAAATAAATTAACTTTCTTTCAGCTTCTGTTTCTATGCTGCATTTCTTGGTAATGAGCAGGTGGCCATCCATCCAAAAGCACACACACAAAAATTCATATAGTAAAAATGTTCATTTTATTATTTAAGACTAGGGGAAGATAATTATGTGGCCACACGTTCTACATGAGGGTGGGGTGGTGCATTGTCAGCCCATACTAGGATTGCTTTTTAGACTGCTTTCACATGACCCCTAAAATGCACTGCAAAGTGCTCGGAGATGCGGAACATAACATGGTTTTCCCACAAGCAGCATACAGTGGAACCTTGACTTACATGCTGCTTGACTTGCATCATATTTGACTTGCATCAAGAAGGGGCCTGTTTGACTTGAGTCGCAGGCTTTGACTTACATCTCGGAGCCCCGGTGCAAGGCACTGGAATCGGGCGGCAGCCACGACCCAGCATCGCGGCTGCTGTCTCCAAACTGCTCCTGCCTTCGTCTTCTCCTTCTGCAGCAGCAGCGGCGGCTTCGGCGAGGCCAGCTCCGAGCACCTGGAGCTGGTCCTCGGTCTCGCTGAAGCCGCCATTGCCACCAGAGGAGAAGAAGGGCCAGGAGCTCGGGGCTGGCCTTGCTGGTTAGACAGTCGGCTCAGTCTTGTAAAAAACCTGGCTGCAGAAGTCTGGTCCACAGTGGAAGCATTTTGGTTGGGGAGCTGTACAGTTGTGGGACTCTAATGGTAAGCATAGAGTTGTTCAGAACTTGGAACGTCAGGTTAAAAATCAGTAAAACTTAAATGTTAGACATTGTTGCTATGAACATTAAAAAGTGGAGGCGTATAACTTGTGGACTATAATTCCACTGCCTCCTCCTCTCTTTGAAGAGACACTTCATTTACATCCCCAGAAGGAATCTCCTATCCCAGCCTAATTTGTGTTAAATTGCTGTTTTCGGAGGTCTTTTTCATCATCTGGAACGGATTAATCCACTTTCCCATTACTTTCTATGGGAAAAGTTCTAGACCTCTGGAACAGATTAATGACGTAAGTCAAGGTTCCACTGTACTTTTTTTTAAAAAAAGTGCAACCATGGCCACTTAAGCGCGACCCGGCGCTTAAGAGACAGTTTTGCTCACCTACTGTATTCTTGTTTTTCTTTTAAGTTCTATTGGTCTGGGAAAAGAATGGAAAATCACAGTCTCGATGCAGAACACTAATACCTATATATAATAGAGCACAGTAATTCAATGCTAAAAAACTTGATGTGGAAGCATGTTACACATTTTCCCTTTCCTGTTTTGTTGTTGTTGTTGTCAATGATGATGATGATGATGTTGATATTGTCCTCCTCCTCCTCATTACGCTCTGGGGATTTTCTCTTATTTGCATGCTCAGTCATCATGGGAAATATTTCTCTGGATGTTTATCGGTGGTCTCCTATTATTTTGGGGGTTGTGTTCATCAAGTTCAGTGTTGCCTACAAACATGGGCTCTTCAGGGGTTCTTCTTTCTCATTATTGTGGGAGGCCTGCCATTTAGCTTGGGCACTGGCCCATGCAAATTGTGAGCCATATCACTGAGTTATATAGCCTAAATCCAGAAATAATTTCACAAATTCATTTGCTGTTGGTGTGAACCAGAGGCCAATCTGTCCAAAACCGTTCTGTCTGTACAGCATGCCCATTAGCACGAATTAATTAGCTACATCAAGTGATCAGTCAAATAGCTGAGGGGGGGGGCTGTATTCTGTGTCCATCCCCTCATTTTCTACCAGATTTGTTTTCCACTGTTGGTGATTGCATCACATGTCCTCAATGAATGAATGAATGAATCTTTATTTACGGTTTTTAACCAAATCAAGAAACATCAAAACATCAGCCCACCAGAACAAAACAGTTTGCCATGATAAAACACCTTAAAAGCATTGTAAAACCTTTGATAAAAGCCGCAAAGTACAAACAGGACTATTATATAAATAGTCAATATTAAGAAGATAGATAAAATAATATATTGAGAATCGAGTCAACATCAAACCCCTAAGTGGAGTCCACGCTCTATATGATCATCAGGAGCTAGGATTGCTGGCAATCATGAGCCTACGTACAACTACTGCAGCAGTACAAAATCTGGCGACACAATTTGAAATCTGCTGGGACCTGTCAGAAAGAAGCAACCTCACATAGAACTTGGCAGGTCTCCCAGGAAATTTATTAATAACAGGTTGAATACGTTCCTTGCGTAGGTCACGATAAAAAGAACAATAGAGAAGTACATGAGTGACCGTTTCTACCTGATTCATTTCACATGGGCACAAGCAATTTGGGAGAGGAATATTCTGAAATTTCCCATCCAAAACCTTGGAAGGGAGCACATTCAATCTGGCTAAAGTGAAGGCTCTTATAATCTTTGGGGGCATTGAACCAGTCAGGTATTGGGGTATAGTAAATTCATTATAAGTAACTCCACTGTGATTACCCAAAAGGCTCACATGTTCTTGGAGTTCTATATCCCAGATCCTACGTTTAACTGCAGCTTTGGCATTAATGTAGCCCATTTCTTTTAGAATACTATTGGAGAAGCCAATTTGCTGTATTTCTTTTACTACAAGCTGTTTCCATTCTGACTGGAAAGAGTCAATTAGTACCAGAGGGGCCAAACCTTCTGTAGCGAATATAAGTTTTAACCAATAATTGATCATGAGGACTTTGACCCGTGCTCTTATAGGTACTAAACCAGCCTCCAAGTGCAGAGCTACGTTTGACGTACAGGGAGGTACAGCCAGGACTGATCTCAAAAATTTTGTCTGCACTACCTCCAAAGGATGAACATTTGAACATGCGAAAATTTGGGAACCGTACAACATTTGAGAAATAACTTTACCTTTGAAAACCTGGATTGCTGGAGATACTTGTCGCCCTCCTTTAGAATAGAAGAATCTAGTTAGTGCTGCAGCACTTTTCTGGGCATTCAATGATGCTTGTTTTAGATGGGAGACCCAAGAGCCTGTAGAACTAAAAACTATTCCCAGGTATTTGAAGCATGAAACTTGCTCTATGGGGTGGTTGTTTATAACCCATTTATGTTTGATTCTTCTTCTTCTGGTTATAAGTACTTTGGTTTTCGTGTAGTTTATTACTAATTGCTCATGGTTGCAATAGTTGGAGAAGGCCCTCAAGAACCTTCTCAGGCCCACACAAGTTAAAGACAACAAGACTATGTCATCAGCAAACAATAACATGGAGATGGGGCGTGAAGATAACTTGGGGGGATGAAATTCAGAATTCTATAGATTTCTCACAATACCATTTATGTAAAAGTTAAACAAGGTTGGAGCCAACACACAACCCTGTTTTACCCCATTGTGAGATGGAATTGGGTTAGACAACACTGGAATTTTCATAGAGACGTCGCATTAACAGGAGAAGTCTCCTGTCTATGTTTGTCTCTTCAAACTTTGCCCAGAGTTTGTGCCTTGGGATGCGATCGAAGGCCTGTTTGAAGTCGATAAAAGCTGCATACAAGGCACCACCTTTAGGAGAGGAGTATTTATGAGCAATAAGGCACTGGTCCAAGGTAGATTTTCCCGCCCTAAAGCCGGCTTGCTCCTCGGCCAACAGATTCTCTGTTTGCAGCCAATCGGTTAGTTTGTTCAATAAATGGCTGGCATATAACTTGCTAACAATGCTAAGTAGGCTTATTGGCCGGTAGTTAGCGGGGTCCCCCCTGTTGCCCTTTTTAAATAATGGGACAATAATGGCGAGACTCCAGTCCTCTGGAAAATGGGCTGTATAATTAATCCAAGAGAACAGAGATGCCAATACTGGGGCCCACCAATCGGAGTTGGATTTTAAAAAATCTGCTGAAATATAATCCACCCCGGGAGCTTTGCCAGCTTTCAATTTGCAAATCAGGGCAGAGATTTCCGCAGGGGAGACTGGAGGCCAGTCTGGTAGATTTCCATCACCTGTCAGGGGACTTTGGGCACTATCAGGGTGTATAGAATAAATATTCCGAAAATGTTCCTCCCAAGCATTAGGCAAAATGTGGGAAACAATCCGGAGGGAATGTTCCCGCATTTCCCCTGCCACTATTCTCCAAAAAGTGGCTGAGTCATTAAGGATGGTCGCAGTGATCAAACGTTGCCAGGTCTCTCTCTGAGCTTGAAATTTTTTCTTTTTAATAAGAGCTTTGTAATTTCTCTTAAGCATAAACCAATCAGGAGGGATCCTGGCTAAGTTATGTTCACGGTATAATCTGTGTTTGGTCATTAGCTCATTTTTTGCCATTTTGCATTCAGAATCGAACCACGTTTCCCCCCAACTGGTATGGGAAGTGCGGGGTTTTGTGTTATATGTTAGATAGGGCTGGAGGTACTGGACTAAGTCCTTATAAGTGTCTAGAGCAATTGAGATGGAATCTGTGGTTGTGATCAGTGTACCAAAATGTGAAAAGGGATCTGTGAGAAGTAGTTGTCTCATGGAAGCATCTAGTTCAGTAGTCCACTTGACCCGGGCAGCTCTAATTTCAGATGAAGGTGGGAATGCCATTTCTTTGTCTGCAATCACCACGTTGGCTCCAAAATTAAATGTGATAGACAAAGGAAAATGGTCGCTTTCGGACCGACATTCAACCCCAAAATTAGTAATTAAGTTCATCAGGTCCTTTGAGACTATGATGTAATCAATGGTGGACGCACCTGCCAATGAGGTAAATGTGAATTCTCCAGGCCTATCACCTTCCATGTTCCCATTTAGTAATACCAAATCCAAATTATTTACCATTTCCATAAGACAAAGACCAGCATAATTACACCCTCGGTCCTTAGATTGTCTATGGGAACACCAGTGGGAGGCTGGGTCCGGCGGCAATATATTAAACTGTGCAAATAATACCTCATCATTTCCCCCAGTTCTTGCATTGAAATCCCCTGCTATCATTAAAGAAGCACTTGGAAATAATGATAACAAGTTATCTATATAAGCAGCTAGTTTTGCCCATTGGTCTTTACATTCTATATGGGAATGTTGGGGAGGTAGATATACATCAATAATTAATAAAATTTGGGAGGTGAATGTCAAAACAGTTGCAAGGGCTAGATTACAGGAAGGCTGTAGTTTCTGAACAGATGTTTTAAGTCCTGTTGACACAAGAATAGCCATGCCACCTTTTTTCCGCCCACCCCTTTCACTAGAGGCTGCTTTAAGGGTATGGGTCATGTAACCATCCAAAACCAGATCTTCTTGAGTCCATGTCTCTTGGAGTAGCAGGATGTCAAATTGGACAATGTAGTCAATAAAATCTGTATCCCAAATTTTACTTGACCACCCCGCTGTATTCCAGGAGAGAATCTTAATGGATGATTTCCTGTTATAGTTCACACTGTGTTTGCGTTGTTGCTGTTGTGAAGGGGTTTTCTCGACAAAAATTGGTACATTGTTCTGTGGTACAGGAGAGCTGGTGTTATACAAAATATAATCACTGCCACCCTTATTAGCACCAGAAATCTGTAGTTTCGCAACCTCTCCATCTCCAGTATTAGTAACTCTACAACACTTCTGGGAGGCTCCAGTATCCCCGTGTCAGACCATGTTGAATTGAGCTGGATCGTCTCTCGCAAACTGGGTCCTTTTGGTTCTCCAATTTGGGTAGGGTTCAGAATTCCAGTGGTCTAACTGTGTATGGTTGGTTGGGGGTCTTCTCTCCAATACTGGCCCTCTGAACTTTCTTCTTTTGTTTCTGGCATGGATGCTCCTGTCCCTAATGAGCACTGGGATAGACATGCCCATAGTAGTAGTGGGGAGCCCGGATGTTGGATTTATGGACTGGTTTGTTGCTTTCTTGTTTGGAAAGTTCTGCGGGCAATGAGCGTGTGGTCGAGTCTCCATGGTAGAGGGGTGTATATCCCATTGGGAAGCACTGTTTACAGCTTTTTTGTTAGTACTGGTGAGACAACTATAGGAGCTGTTTTTTTGAGCTACTGTGGATTTTGCTCTTTGCTGCTCTTTTGTTTGGTTGTTGTTCATTTTTAATTGCAAATTTTCCCCAGTGTGCTTTGCCCTTGGGCTGGAGGCCATGGAGTCTAACAATTTATATAGGGGCTTAAAATTCATACTTCTTGCTTTCTTGGTGTTGCTCTTGGAGACCCCTTTTTTCTTCTGGATTTTGTGAGTGACCTTTCTTTTCATAATTTTTGTGGTGGGTGGAATTCTCCTGGATACATCGGTATTTTTTGCTTTACTGGTTGGGGAAGCCAGTGGTGGACAAGCTGCCTTAACAGTTTTGGAAGTATCCGTGACTACTATAGCAGTTGATAGTTCCTGATTGGGTACATTTCTGTCCACATTGGCTGGAGTAGTAGTGGAAATTTTCTTAGAGGTTCCCGATGAAGGGCCCACACAGAGAAGTAATTCTTCAAGAGACAAACTGTTTATTTTATTTATAGTGTTGAGAGATAAATTATAATAGTCCATATTATCTGTACCTTGCCAGGGGTTATCGTTTTTGTTATGCCTTGATGATCCATCTGGGGGAATCAAGATGGAATTCACAGCTTCTTTCAAAGACCTCAGCATATCATACATGAGCTGCTTGATTTCTTGAAGAGTGTCTCTGATTTCTACCAGGCAAGCCTGGGTTTGGCAGTTACTTCCTGCCTTTGCTGGATTTATTTTGTCATGGTGTACTGGAATGCTTGAGGGAGAAGCTGTTGGACTGGCAGTGGTGGATGAGGGAAGAGCACAATTTTCTGTCACTACTGTAGTACTACTGGATTTGGAAAATTTGGGTGATCCAACACTGGAGGCTTCATGATGTGAATTGCTGCTCTGTGGTTGATTGGTTGCCCCAACGTCTGACTTCAGGTACTCAGGCAAAATAGCAGGAGGGGACAGAAAATTGTTCATTTTTAGTTCACCAAAATCCATGTACATTGTACTATTGAACTGGCCACAGTCAGATGACATGCCATCCAGTATCTGGTCATCCTTAGATAAATGGTCTGGCAAATCAATTTGTGGGCTTATAAACTTTTCTAGAGGATGATCACTTCCAGTCTCTGGTGTCTGGCCTGTTTTACATGCAGAAGACGTCTTTGAATCAACAAAATCTGTTATTTTGACTTGGCGCAGTTTCCTCAATGTTATGTTTTGAACTCCTTCCTTTGGCTGAATGCTGGAGCAATTTACTGAGGGGCCATCAGGCAGGGGGAAAGTTAAGGATCCTCTATTCAGGAACGGTGACTGGTCATATTGTAAGTCCTCCTTGCATCTGGCTAGATCAAGGATAGGAGTGATGGCAATTGGGGTGTTTTTCTTTAACTGCCGTAGCACTGGGGGAGAAAGAGTGAGGTCCAGTATCTCCAATTCTCCTGCTTCCATCAGGATAATGAATTACAAGGTGGTGATTGCACCAGAGGCTCCAAGCAGCAGGGAGTTAAGTTAAAATGGTTAAAATAGTTAAAATAGCAGATGGCAAAATGATAAAATGATAAAAAATAATGCTAATAGTAGATGTTAAAATAGTAAAATGGTACAATGGTAAAATAGTAAAATAAGATTGTATTCAAGTAATACAATTCTATAAAATTGTTAGTCTTCGTGGCATTCAGTGTAGTGACGGGTGATTATCCAGTTTCCAGTTTTATTTCTAATTGTTGTTCTCAGGCACTGTCTTTCAAGGTCCCTTAATCTCTTTAGTTTACTGTTTCAAGTAAGTGCAATAGTTGTATTGTTAAATAAACTAGAAGTAGAAGAGATGATAAGCTTGATTTATAGCAGCGTCTGTGCTACAAGGCCTTGAAGGCCTTGCTAGCGTCAGGTGGAATGCAGATTACGCTGGCTGTAAACAACTTTTAGCACTTACTGCAGGACCAAATGCTCCCAGTAAATCACAATAATAATAGTAGATTGGCAAGGGGAGTAGAAAAGATATGAGAATAAAGTAAGATTCGGCCTGGAGGACGTACCGTTGGCTGCCGACCACACCCGAGCGGAACCGGAACTCCCCTCACATGTCCTCAAGAAATGTTGTCTTCTTCATTTTCTGAAGCGGTTGTCTTGAGTACAGTATTTCACTCCTCCTTGTCTGGAATGTTTGTTTTGGACAACAGGGAATGCCAGGGTGGGGGAGAGACTAATTTCCATAGGCACCAAGTGTTTGTAGGTCCATTGAACGAGACAAATGCATTTGTTAAGCTTTGAGGCAGACTGCCAAGCAGAAGGAGGCTGGAAACAATGCTAGAGCAAAGAAAGTCTGCACTGAGGCAGAAAGAAATAACAAGCTGGAAGATCAAGAGAGGCATGCACTAAATCCAGTATTGTTATAATTCAATGTTAGTTGTTTCTTTTCATTTGTTGTTTGCATGTGTTTCCACTGGTTACAATTGTCAAATGGGCCTTGTTACTGATCTGTTGTATGTGCGGAGATTCTGTCCCATGTTGCCTTGCTAATGAGAGGTCAGCAGAAGCCATCTTTTTGCTTGACCAGGGTTTGTTTGTTTGTTTGTTTGTTTGTTTATTTATTTATTTATTTAGAGTTTGCTACATATCAGTGGCTATGCTGGCTAGAGGATAGAATTTCTATTATTACTCGTCTGCCTGTTGAGAAACAGATTGTTTTTGGTTTTTGCTGCTCCCATGCCTAGCTGGAGATCTTCAAAATGTACATCCATGAGCTTGCTGCAGAGTATGTTTTAACATTCTGACTGACCTAAAAAATAAAATCAATCATATTTATATACAGCGTGTACCATACTAACCCGTCTCAGGCTCCTAACAGGTGGCCTAGGTTCTAAGCAGAATCAATCAGTCAAAATCAGAGAAGAAAAGAGGATAAAACCAGTAACTTAGTGCTTTGCAGATGGCTTGAACTGCTATCCACCACAAACATGGCCAGGGGTCGGGGATTATGAGACCTGTAGTCAACGTTAATTAGCCATTTGGCTATCTGGGGCATAAGGCACTATCTTCTATCTTTTCCGCTCTGAGGCAAGATGTAAGCTCCTCTCAGAGAAAAAAGGAGGAGGAGGAGAATGTGGTGTCCCCACAAAAGAAAATCTTATGCTTTCAAAAAAGGGAAGTGACTAGGGCCAGACGGAGCTTCCACTTATTTTCTGTTCAGTTGCAGATTCATTTCTAGTTGGCAGTGACCTCTAAAGTGTGATATTCTGGGACAAAGCTTCATTTCCTCCCCCACAGTTATGCCCCTGGTTTTAATCCAAAAACATCCAGAAGACAACAACATGCCTACATCAAGCCCAACCATTGGTTGTGAGTGGGTTAAGCAGAATAATGCCTTAAGAAAGAAGCAGCCATTTAGCACCCATCAGTCTACTTATCCCTGTGACTGCAGATCATTTCTTAAGTATGGAATATGAATCGTACAACACAGGCATTTCTTCTTCTTCTTCTTCTTCTTCTTCTTCTTCTTCTTCTTCTTCTT
>JAHTLZ010000275.1:22894133-22953565 GCA_023846285.1 Phrynocephalus versicolor
TGTGTGTGTGTGTGTGTGTGTGTGTGTGTGTGTGTGTGTGTGTGTGTTGCAGTTGCTTTGGTCTGATGATATTTTAGCTTCCTGTTCAAAGCTTGAGGGTTTTCATGGAGCTAGTGTTGTCTTGGGAGCCATTGATAATGTCAGTGGCCAGATGTAGAACTTGGAAAGGTTACTGTCTGGGGGATTCTGGGAGTTGTAGTCCAAACAAATGTACCACTTCTGCGGTCTGGTGTGCGTTTTATCAGTATCTACGATACCCTCTCTACAGAATAGGAAGCTTACCACAGGCACCAATTGCATCAGAAATAGACCACTATAAAATGCGTCACATGAATTAATCTTGCAAATAATGCCTAAGTTTTGTTTTCAATGACCCATCATAAAGCAGAGCATGTTAAATACAGTATATGTAGGCAAGAAAAAAAAGTAATGCTTTTATAAACAGAGGGTTTTTTTTTTAACTTAGGGAAGAGCCTCTGCAAGAAACATAATAAATGGATCTGATTGACTTAAGAGTCAAAGTTAAGTAAGGGCTGAATCTATCATATGATAACTTCACTGTGTGTTGTTGAAGCTGCATGTGTGCATTTAATTCATTTCCTCAACAAGTCAAACAAGACATACTTGGTGACGTCTCCTCTTCCTGGGGTGGGGGCAAGGCTCCCTGTGAGATTTTTAAGCTGTGGGATCTTTTATTTGTTGATACAAATGAACAAGAAGAACTTGGCTTTTTCAGTAGCATTTATTTAGATCAGTCTCAGACAGATTGGCCGCGATAAATCAAAGTGATGGTTTCTAAACAAAGGTGGTTATTGCCTTCATTACAAGCTCCCACTCCATTCCAAAGACTGAGTTGCTTTGTGTTATTTCCTTTCCTTTCTTTTTTTTTTTTTTTAAAAATATTTGCTTCTACATAAAAGGTCAACTTTCTTAGCTGTGATTCTCAGTTTAAAAGGAAAACAACAACTAGCATTTGTCACCTCTTTAGTGTGTACTCTCACAGACTTCCTATATCATGACCACAATAATGCAGTGGGTCCAAGATGATAAGCCAGGGCAGCTGTAGATATTCCAGCATTAGGAATACATGCTGATTTTAAATTCGCACAGAGAATATTGAGAGCGAAATCTAATATTGAGAATTAGTGGCTAATGGGAAAGCAACAGTCACCTAATCACAGAAAATAATTTTGGGATTTCCATCAGGCAAACAAATCTCCTAGAATGCTTCCAGATCTAAGACTCCTAATGATAAAAATCCAAAGACACTGCCCAGGTTTTCAATCTGTTCTTCCTTAATAAAATTCCTATAGAAGGACAAAGGAAGTGGAAGTGGAAGAAATGGCCAAAAACAGGTGTTACAAATGGGAGGGCAGTGTTGTCTATATCTGTTGTAATATTCTGCCAGGAGGAAGACTGGTTGAGAAACAGAAGCATCATCTAGAGGCACTTGTACTTAAAATCAGAGAAGGCTGATTCTGAACATTCTTGGTTTAATTTTGTAGATCAACCCTTTTATGTATTACCACACCTTATCTCTTATCAGCTGCCATGATGTCTGGCTGATAGGCATGGGCTGGTATCTCTTCTTCCATTTTTAGATAGAAGTAGCTCTTTAAATATAGCACGTGCAAAGCTGCAGCTAAGCTCCAATACCACTTTCCTAATGTCATTGGAGGGAGATCTTATGTTAGATTTCCATGATGCAGATGCCAACTTAAAATGCTGTTGTTTTTCCATCCATTGCTGTGCCTCTTGCCCTTCGACCTTTGCTGACTCTCTGACTAACAACCCAAACAACCAGGGATCCTGCCAAAATTCCAGCTGTTGCTGCTACAATCACCGCCCAGTAAGGCAGGACGTCTCCATTGCTCCCTGCTTCAGTTCCCAAAGTTTGCAGGTTGCTGTTTTTTGGTGTGAATATAAAGGGGTGTTCCTGCAACAGAAAGACATTTACAGTATATTTACAGGAAGATATACATTTGGTCTGATTGCAATATATTCATTATCTCCAAATAACAACAAACCTAAACATCCTCCCCAGGTAAAGCAGCAATAAGATGTGAGTGGTGGTGAACCTTTTGTTGTTGTTATTAAGATTGAAATTTCCTTCAGAGAAGGGGTTTGGACTTGTTTTTTAATGACTGATCCCAGATTTCCAGTATGCTTTTCAGGTTTTTATGCTGCAGGCCAGCAACTGGGGTTGAGAGTAAAATGTTGTCACATTAATTTCCCTACTTCTGGTCCTTTCCCCTTCCCTCTCTCTTCATTTATCTGCCACCCTTTCCCTCCCTCTCTCTTCATTCCTCTCCAGTTGGAAGGACAGTCACTTTTGTCAGAAGCATCTGCCGTTTTTGACTGTCTGGGGGGGGGGTCTCCCTGGGGTGAGTCTCCTGTCGAGGCATGGCCCTTTTATCCCAGTGGATCTTAGGACAGTGCCAGGTGGGATTGCTTGGAACCATGTGCCTTTGGCCACAGGTCCAAACAGATTGCTAACACAGGGCTTGTGAAATGAGGACAAGGATCGCGGGAGATTAGGCAGGGCAATAAAGCCACATTTTATTAATTCCCACAGAAACATTCATTTTCCCTCCTAGCACTCCTTCACGCCATCAACTAATGTCTCCCCTTGAAGTCATTAGGTCTCTATTGAATCAGTGCTGCTTCCAGCCCCTTTATTTAAAATCTCCAACAGGGAGTGCACAGCTCAGTTAACCTTGGGTGAAATGAAACTTTTTTGGGTTAGCTTATTTTTCTCATGAACAGAATGTTGAGTTTCAGGGCTAAATCCAGGTTAACAGTCCCCCCCCCATCCCCACACATCTGCTTTTATCAGCACATATGGCCCATCATCAACATTTTGCTCATGGCCACATGAGTGGCTCCACACAATCCAACTGCAGGCCTCAGATAATTTGGCTTCATGGGCTCTTGCCCCTTTGCTGCCTGGTTTTATTTTGGAAGCAAGATGATTTCATGCGGCATAAACTCTGCGAGTGGGTGAGACTGTTTAATGAATTTAAAAGGGACCTCAGACTGAATGATGTACTGTATATCAAAAGCAAGGACAGCTTCTTTTATTGCAGCACAGTCCAATCCCATCACTGTTGCCCTAAACAGTTGGGAATATTAAAAGCTTCTTTATGTTTTGGTTGGGAGGGACCTTTTCAGACTTGGAAGATTGTTAATCAATCTAGCGGCAACCAATTATTCTCTATCTGCCTCAGATTTTGAAGAGACTCACATCTCTCTACTGAGGGGAGATTTGAATTCTGCTCTGTACATCTCTGAACGTTTTTGTGGCATAGTTTGAGGCCTTTTTTTTTTTTAAAGCCAGAATTTCAGAAGCTGTCAAGATAAACCTAGCTAAATACAATTATTCTCCTTGTTGGATGGACTACATCTGGCCAAAACTAGACCCTTTCTCTCTCTGTTGTGTTATTTTTGTCCTTAAAAATGATTTCTGAAGGGTTTCCCTACATTCTGCCCTCTTTATCACCAATATTTAACTCCCACTTGCTCTATTAAGAGAAAATCTGTGCCTAACTATAGGTCTTCATTTTCCTGGAAAAAGCTTCTAAGGAAGCAGGTGGGAAGATGTTTAGAGGAGAAATGATCTTGTTGAGGGAGGGGAAGGGTTAATCCCAAGATTCATTGGGCCCAAGTCAATATTCTCCAACCCATTGCATTTTTTTAAAAAAAACAGTACCTCTATGCATGGCATTTCATTTAGTTAAACCTCCAAGTAAGCTTTCTTTCCACTATGAACAGCCACCGTGGAGAAGACAAATCACTTTGGGACCAGCCCACACTCACCAATGGAAGGCTTTGCATTTAGATGAATTCATGGAAGACATTCCTATGAAAACCCTTTTAGGTTATGTTAGCTATATGGTCCTTCTACAGTCAGTGGCAGCTGTTGGGAACCCTTAGGTGGAGGTGCCATTGGTTTCATGTCTTGCCAACAAGGCATCTAGTTAAGCACGGTGGAAAACAGGAGGCAGGGTTAGAGGAAGATCAGTGCTTTTGGTAAATCCTAGCTGAAGGATTCTGGGATCAGTAGTCAACAACAACAACAGATTCCTACAAGCTCCCATTTGATGCAGAACAGCTTTTAAATACAAATCTCTTATTTACATTATGTTTCTCTGCAGACATGTTGTTACTTACTGATGTTGGACACTTGAGTTTCGACCTTTCATAAGTGAAGTTATTGTAGGACTGTTTACTTCCAACTGGTTCTAGCTGAAAAGAAGATGGACACTTATCACTATTCAGTTCTAAATCTATGACCTTCACATACCTGTCAATGCAACATCAAATTAGGAATCCTCCAAATAGTGGCATTATCTCCAGTCATTCCGGGATTGTTCTAGACAATTCTGGCATGTCTTTTTGTTTCCAATCTAAATATATCATCCCAATATTTGCATCCATACATAGAGACCATACAGTATTTGTTGCTGGATGTGTGACTGTCCACACACATCCAGAATTGCTGCCTGATGACTCACTTGCCACTCTTATCCATCCTTTCCCTGCCTCCTCTCCTCCTTGTTTCACCCTAAGAAGGAAGGGTGGAGGCTGGTCTACTGAAAGATGTGACAAGGAAATGTAACCAAAGGATACACACCCAGAAAGTGGGTGGATCAACATGGAGCAATAGAGTACCAGGGTCCACATGAGCAGATTCTGCACTCAAGTAAATGAGAGTGAATAGGAATAAAAATGCATCCTGTAAAAATACTCTGGAATGCAATGGGTTTGTCCCACTTTGTTGCAGTCCTCAACTGTATGGACACTGGCACCCAGTACCAATATCACAGGAAAGTTTAAAAACTGCTCAGTTTGAAGTGTCTCTTAGAAATGAGCCACTCCTCTGGATTACAGAATTTCACAACTGTCTCTACTAGAGATGGGCATGAAATGAACAATTTTTCGTTTCCGTTTCCGTTTTTTCGTTTCGTTACGTAACGAAACGACAAACGAATTTTGTCTCTAAAATGAAACTAAACGAACAGAAACACCGGACATTTTGTCGTGTGTTTCGTTTCTGTTACTGCAATATTAGTGAATTGCTTAAAATTCTAAAAAAAAAATCACAAAAAATTGAAATTAATGGTAATGAAATGGTAACAAAACGAATGAAAACGAAAATGATTTGTTTGCAAAAATTCGTGAAAAACCGAAATGAAACAAAACGGACCCTCCAAACGACAAATGACAAACCAAATGCCATTTTCTTGATTCGTGCCCATTTCTAGTCCCTACTGTATTATGATGGTCCTTTGTGTAGCATTAAATTCCTTTTATGGATATTGAAGTTTCTTTTAAAAAATCCAATTACCTCTCAAAGGCTACAAAAGCAAGGAGAAAAACCTATAAAATGAAACCCTCATTTTAAACTCCAGGATATTAAAAAAAAGACCTATAAGATGCAGTGAGTTTCAATCCTTAAATGCCTATGCCAGATATAATATGTGAGCCTTTATAGTGCCACAATACTTTTTGTTGCATTTCTTGCATCAGAATAACTAACACGACAACTACTCTGGCAAAACCCTAATTAGATGGGAAATGAACAGTTACAATAAAAAAGGGTCCTAGATCAAATCAAGCCTGAACAATCTCTGGAGGCAAAAATACTGAAGCTGAGGCTGTCCTACTTTGGGCTCATCACGAGAAGGAAGGATTTGCTAGGAATAATGCTAGGAAAAGTGGAAAGCAGCAAGAAAAGAGGAAGACCAAATAAAATATGAATTGACTCTCTAAAAATTTTACAGGTTTTTGTTTACACGAGTTGAGCAGGGCAGTTTAGCAGAAGATCTTTTGGAGACATCTCATTTATAGGATCGACATAACTCAGAGGTATGATGGCACATAACAACAAATAACAAATATGTAGCAACCAGAGGAGGGCAACCAGAATGATTAGGGGACTGGAACACCTTCCTTACCATCTGAGGCTGCAACTACTGGGCCTCTTCACTCTTGAACAACGCCTAAGAGGTGACCTGACTGAAGTTTATAAAATCATAGACGGTGTGGACAAAGTAGATAAAGAAAAGCTGTTTTTTCTATCACATAACACTAGAACTAGGGGGCACTCCGTGAACTTTTGGGTGCTAGAACTCAAACAAATAAGAGAAAATACTTTTTCACCCAGAGGATCACTGGTCTATGGAACACCCTGCCAGAAGAAGTGGTGACAGCTGTCAGCCCTGACAGCTTTAAGAAAAGGATTGGACAAGTTCACGGAGAACAAGGGTATCAATTATGGATGCCTAAGGACCACCTCTGGGTTGGAAAGATAGGCAGGCTATCTCTCAATGCCATTTGCAAGGAATTGTAAGCAGGTGAAGACATCCGCTTGGAATACCCTGAAGCAAATGGTGAGCCGCTGTGTGAGACAGAATGCTGGACTGGATGGGCTGTGGCCTGTTCCAGCAAGGCTGTTCTTATGATCTTATGTTCTTATGGGACCAAAATAGCCTCGTGTGGTGTGGGGGAACGAATGGTCTACGCAACCTGACTTGGGCCTATGCAACCTGACTTATCTGGAAACAAATGTGCACAGAGTGAGTTTTAGCTTCCCAGTGCTGACTAGAAATACAGGAAATGAGCTGGCTATTATCCAGAAGGTGATTCAGCATCGTGCTCAGTCTGTGTACAAGCCCTGAGACTTGTACAGCCCTTCTCCCAAACATGGGTGCAACATAAAGGAGGAATGAAATTAGCTTTGCCAGCTGGCAACATGACTTATCTCCCCGGCCCTTTTTAGGAGGCATTTCTTGCTGCCTGACTGGAATCCCTGGTGGAAAGCAATCGGGGTGCTGCCAACAGTATTCGCTGGGGAACATAAGTCACATGAACTATAATCAGCTGCCTGCAGTCCACTCGGAGTGTAACTTTTATTTCCATCTCTTCACCTCTGTCTACCTGGAAACTACTCCTTAGTGGCTTTGCCTTGTAGTGTACTTCTAATAGGGCCTATGAGCTACACCTCAGCTGGATATCAGGAAAGCTCTGCTTAGCCAGAAGGTGAAGTTTTGCCCCTCTCCTGGTGGGATGCTAGATTCTGGTGGGCATTCTGGTTCCATCCAAAAGGAACCAGCAAGAGAGGGATGCTACACCCACTCAGCCTATTGTGTATTGCAGAAGGGCAACTTTTTAGTTGCCTGTTTGGTTCAGAACTACAGTGGTACCTCGACTTACGAATTTAATCCATTCTGAATGCATGCTCTTAAGTCAAACTACTCTTAAGTCGGGGTACCTATCTAAAAAACTGAAAAAAATAAGTTACAAATAAAAAAATGAAAAAATATTTGTAAGTCGAGGAGACCATATCTAAAATTTGTAAGGTGGCAGTTAAAATGCCAACAATTTTCTGCTCTTAAGTCGAATCGCTCTTAAGTTGAGCTGCCCTTAAGTCAGGATACCACTGTACTTAAAACAGGGAATGGGCCCAATTTTGAACAAATGACTTTGTCATTTGGATGACAAAGTATTATTAACTTGAACAGTATCTCCAGGTTGATACAATTTATTTATTACGGTTGTTGATTGTAATCTTCATGTACCTGGACATGTCACAACACTATTAAACAAGTAGAAAACATATATTTTGTCTATATTGAAAAATGTTGTGACATTTTGACCATTCTAAGAAATAGGACGATGTGCTAGATAGATCTTTGTTCTGGTCCAGTACTGATTTTTAAAATTTAAATGAGCAACAGATTGTCCTTTAATCTCCCTATTTATTATTTTACTTTATTTATATAGTGCTGTTGTCTCTAAACCAAGGTTCAAGGAAGCTTGTAGTTATGGAACTGAAGACATTTTTGTTGCCTCTTTCACTCTGACCTTGCCTTGTTGTTCCCATTTTACAGATGACAGGTGCAAACTGAGGCACTGCTTCAGTTGAAGCACTAGCTTGAATGGACTGAGAGATTTCTGAGGAGAGCAAGGATTTCCTTCATAGCTTGGGAGTAAAGCAGATGGTTGATACAGAAAAGATGTTCAATGCCTGACATCTCCAAGGAGATAACACCCTGGAAAGATGCTGCCAGCCAGTGGAGGCAATACACTGAGAGAGACTTTAAGGGCTAGCCTGAGATACTTTGGTACTTGAGGGAAATCAGCGTATAGTAATCCCACCCACCCACCCAAGTCAAGGTGCACAATACACAAATCCAGCCAAATTAATTCTCACAAATCCATCTTCCGCCACCCCGTGGCAGTAAACTTACCAAAAGTAATACCAAAGTCAGTAAGTAAACCATTCCCCGAATCTTAACATCTGCCATCTGGGGCTGACTGCTTCAGTCTATCTAAATGTACTTCCCGTCTCTGTTTGATATTGATCAGTGGAATCTCCCTGATGCAGAGGAATCTGCATTTGTCTCTGTTAGATCACACAAGCTCTTCTCTCTTTATTCTGGATGTCATTAAATACAGCTGACTGGCATACACTCTGTGTTTCTGTCTCCAAGGCCTTGTGCATTCAATAGGGACAATGTGATATGTTGAAAGAGAAAAGAACAGCTTCAAAAGTCCTGGGAAGGCCAGAAAAGTGGCTGGCTGGAACAGCTAAAAATGTGCCCATTTGTTACACTCCCCCGGCAGTCTTTCATGGGAGAGTCATGGCAGGAATTTCACTAGAGACTCCAGCATTACCCAACCCAAGAAAAACCTTGGGAGAGAAATGGCAGAAAATGAATAAATAAAAAAACTCCATCTGCTTTCATAATTTTACCAGACTAGACAAGGAAAGTGTTGTTTGAATCACTGCAGTAAATCTCGATGGATAAAAACGGAAATGCCAGTGAATGAAGAAACAACCTTTTTGACCCAAGAACAGAACTGCAGGATATTTACAGCTACAAGGCAATTCTCCAGGCACGAGCTATGATGATGGCTTTCTTATCCCCAGGTTGATTAGAAAATGCATTGCGTTCTGCTCCTATGACTTTTATCTGGCTGGTTCTGGCTTCTTGAATTTTTTTAAAACTTCATTTACTTTCTGCTCCCAAATCCTCAAATTATTCAACCTTGAAACCTTATGCAAAAGGTTGGCATATTTCATTATGTTTCCCGTCGGGCCTTAAGATCTGCATCCTCATTTTTTAAATTCTTAGAAACCTTCAGTCATCACTACAGGCTTCTTTAGGCGCCATGCCAAACACATTTACCTGGGAGTTAAGTCCCATTGAACTAAATAGGACTTACTTCTGAGTAGACCTATATAAGAAGGTGCTGTTATTTATTTCATTATACAGCAGCAGGCTTTCTTTTAAATAAATATGATTCAAATGTTTGTAT
The DNA here is from genome assembly GCA_023846285.1 of Phrynocephalus versicolor. Taxonomy (NCBI): domain Eukaryota; kingdom Metazoa; phylum Chordata; class Lepidosauria; order Squamata; family Agamidae; genus Phrynocephalus; species Phrynocephalus versicolor. The sequence goes on from JAHTLZ010000275.1 coordinate 22,903,458, forward strand.
ATAGAGATCACATTACACCCCTTTTAAAGCAACTCCACTGGCTACCGATCAGCTTTGGGCACAATTCAAACTGATGACCTTGACCTACAAAGCACTACGACCTGGGTCCAAGCTACCTCAAAGATCGAATCTCACAGTATGAACCGGTTTGGGTGTTCAGGTCATCAGGACAGGCCTTTCTCTCCATCCCAACACTCTCACAGGTACATCTTGTGGGAACACATGAAAGGGCCTTCTTGGCAGCTGCACCCAGACTCTGGAACTCCCTGCCCCATCTTTGATGTCTTTCCGGAAACAGGCAAAGACCTTTCTCTTCAAGCAAGCTTTCCCTGAATGATGCACTACCTGTTATGTGACCTGTATATGACTCTACCATACACGATCACATAGATATTGTGTTTATATATTTTGTGATTGCATTGACACTATATTTTCAATTATTAGTTTCCCTCACTCATAACTTTTCATGGAATTTTCCACTCTCTTTTTAACTGCTTCATTCTCTTGTAGCTTTAATGTAATGTCCTTTAATGCTGTAAGATGTCCTTCAATTCCCTGCTCTCAATTACTTGAATATGTCTTAAGTGCATTGGACTGTATATTGTCCCTCATTACTGAAAGCCGCCTTGGGTCCTTTTCCAAGGAGAAAGGCAGGGTAAAAATACTCTAAAACAAACAAACAAACAAACAAACAAATATCCTTTAAAATATAATAAATATAACAAAATAAAATATAAATCCTTTAAAAATACTTCACAGCCATGCAGTTTCTTAATGACTACATTAAGAAACAAATCCTTACCTCTCCCATTCAAAGTCCTATTTGAAAAGAAAGGGCTTCTAAAGAACAGGAGTTTGACATAATGGACCATCTTTTAAATCTGGGTTTAACAAGGTTCTCTTGTGGTAGGGCCATAATGTTGAAAAAAGGCTGATGGCATATGAAGCAGAATTTATAGGCACCAAAAATGTCACCCACGACATCAGGGGCTCATTTATTGACTAGCATATTATTTGTCAACATTTGCCAACAATGCTAATCTGCATTCTAAAAAGGACAAACAGGAAGATCTCTATGATGGAGAATTAATTGACAAAAATCTGACATCGGAAATGACAACAAAGAAAAAACTCATTTCAGATCTTTTCAGTCTCCCTGGACACTCTGTAAATGGCCCACAAGTGACTGTGGTGGAGAAAAATAACAACAAAATGATACGGTAAAGAAAGACATAAGAAATAAGATACGTACATAATTCCTGAGTATGTCAAAAGGATTAAATGTCAACCAGGGATTCTTAGCCCACTATATATTATTAATAAACAGTTCTCCCTATAATCCTGTATGGACTAAATCTTTCACTGAAACCAGAAACTGGCTCGGAGAATTGATGAAATGTTGTTTGTTGTACAGAGTAACAGATTCTCCAACAACTGACTTTTTATGGAAACTCCTGCTACTGTACACCTTATCAAATGTGTTAGATTATCCACTGAAAACCAAAATGTGTATCAAAACAACATTATTTATGCTACCTTCATGGGCCAGTAGTGCCATTGCCATCTTGCTAATCTATTTCCTCTGTCTATCTTATATATAAGATAGGTGATTTCACTCTAATGTGTTTGAAGAAGTACTGTAGATACATCCATGAAAGCTCACAGTGAAGTATAACAGTCACTCTCTAAAGTGTCACAATGTTTTTGTTTCTTATTTTTTATTTTTGTCTGGATATGCTCCACAGACTAAGACAATTGCTTCTTTGAACATTACATGTATTAAGGAAGTAATAATGTGATGTGAGTGCATTGGTTTAGGCACCTGGCTGTGGAGCCAGAGACTTTCTTCTGTGCCTAGCCAGAAGAAAGGCCAGCCTCTGTAGCCCTGGGGAAGCTGGCATAGGCTCAAAGGGCCCCAGAAGAAGGAAATGGTAAACCAATCCTTAGTAGAGATGGGCACCAAAGAAAATGAAATGCAACAAATTGCTTTGTTAAAAAATGAAATGATAGAAACCATTTTGTGATGGAACAAAACAAACTGCCCTTTTTTTGTTTGGGAAATGAAATGGGGGATTTTCTTCAAGCTCTTTTCCTTTAAGCCCCCCAAATTTGGAGAGATTTGGGGTTCAGGGGGCTGAGTTATTCAACTGCAAAGAGAGTCCCCCCCAGCAGTAATTGGAAGTGCTGTGCATGCACCGCACCCGTAATAGGTCAATACTTTCCCTTGCTTAACCCCTATATTGCCGGTGGACACCACATACCCTTTTGCAATTAGCTAGCTAGAGGAACCCTCTCTGCAGTTGAATAACTCACCCCCATGAACTACAAACCTCTCCAATTTTGGCAACTTACAGGGAAGAGCTTGAGGAAGCTCCCCTGCGATTTCAAAATAGCGATTGCATGCATGTATCGGCACCAAAATCACAGGGTAACTTCTTTGGACTATTCCCTGTAAGCCATCCAAATTTGTAGAGATTTGGAATTCAGGAGGCTGAGTTATTAAACTCCAAAGGGGGTCTCCCTAGGAGAAAATCATTTGAGTTGGGGAAAAGCTAATCACTCCCATGTGTGTGGGGGGGAACTTCCTCAAGCGGTTCCCTTAATTACAAATGATTTTCTCCTAGGAGGACCCCCTTCAGAGTTTAATAAATCATCCCCCTAAACCCCAAACCTCTCCAAATTTGAGGGGTTTACAGGGAAGAGTCCAAAGAAGCTACCCTGCAATTTTGATGCCTCTAGGACCCAGGGAAGCCATTCATGAATCATTTCGTTTTGTTTCATTCATTTTTTTTTAAAAAAACTCATTAGTAATGAAAATAAATAAAACTACTAAACACCAATGAAACTCTGGAAAGGGTTGCCATACATCAGAACCAACTTGATGGCACACTATTATTACTGATGTCAGCAAAAGACCAAACTTCAGACTTGCTTAAAATACCAGGATTCAGTTCTAGAATTAAAATGATTATAAAACACAAGCACCTCCAAGCATGTGCCGGCGGTGGTCATTAATGACTAAGCAATCCCAGCTAGGCAAACTGCAACATAAATTGCTCACATAGCAAACGGTAGTGGAAGGGTTCCCCATCGGAAGCTCAGGGTGGAGTTCATAAAAGCAGTGGTCTTACCATATTATTCCAAAGGGCCTTGGCCATTTCCGCTTGACCTCTCTCTGAGAAATGAAAGCAATCAGATGCAAAGAAACTCAGGTCTGGTTTCCCGTCCTGTGATTTAATCCAAAGTACAATTACTCAGCTTCATAAGATTTTTCTTTTAAAAATCCCTTGTTAGTAAGACTCTGCATTTCTCATGTGTATCTGGAAGCTGAGTCATGGCAACTGGACTGAGAAACTTCACAGGCATATTTCTCATTTTTGGCACCTTAATTCTTGATGCTGAGCCAAATGCAAGTCAAATCTCATCATCCCAAAGTAGGTAACATGATTATTCTGTATGAAGTTGATTTCTGCCATACCCACCAAATTAGTAAAGCTTTTTGGCATAATGCATAGTCCAAGATCAGAAGGACCGATGATGCATTCTTTTCTCCACTTAAAATGTCATCAGACTGAGAGGTCAGCATAACCCTTTCCAAACAGTTGCTTTTAATGTACATAAAAGCAATAGCCAGTAATATCAAAGGAGGGCTGTGTCTTCACAGGTCCTCTCTGCATATTGATTCTTCAGTTTGGCAGTCCACGGAGGACACACTGACTCTGATGCAAGTCTTTTACTTGCAAAGAATGCAAGTTCCTCGTAGTCAAAGGTGATAATCATTTTTCTGCAAAAAGAAAAAGCTTCAGCAGTTCTGTGATTTAAAAAGAATTCTGGATGGAGAATGGGGAATTTCTTCCTTAGAAGTGGAAATAATTTCCGAACAATATTAAAGTCTGATTGAAGTGAAACACCCCACCCATGAGACCAACCAAAATGCTCTCTTTAATGCATAGCAGGCAATTACATCAACCCCTTTTATGCAAACATCAGTGCAAATGACCCAGTCTGAATGGAAACCCTAGCATGGGGCCTCTACCTCTTCCAGACTGCCCAGCCACCATTTGTGAAGAAAGGACACATTTGCTTACATAGGAACGTCATTAGTATGCAAATTAGAGGCATTGCCCCCTCCCCCAATCAGAGTGAAGACAGAAGGCTAAAGACGAGGGATTATGCCCCTACTGCTTGAAGAACACAAATGCCCACTCCTGCTCTTTGGAGGCTATGCCAATTTTCATGCCACATGAACATAAAAGATGGGTATGTAAAAAGCCCTACTTGTGCATATCTTAATAAGGGCCTTGCTTTGGGCTTGGTACAAAGGTCTCCATCCTCCTTCTCACAAAAATCCCTTTTTTGTTGTTTTCAAAAATTACATTTCCATTTCCATTTCTAACTGTCTAAGTTTTACTTTTAGCCAGACATGGTAACATATAGGTGCCTAGATGCTCTCAGCACATCCAATCTCGCCTGATCTGGGAAGCTAAGCAGGGTCAGGCCTGGCTAGTACTGTACTTGGATGGGCGACCATCTAGGTACCTGGAGTAGGAACTGGCAAGCCACTCTAGCAATCCTCCCAAGAAAACTCCATTGACATGGGGTCACAAAGAGTCAGTCATGACTATAACAACAACAACAACAACAACAACAACAACAAAACAACAACCAGACATGGTAACATAATATACATATGTGCCAATGATGACTATGGCCAGTATTCTATTCAGAGAAGAAGGCAACGACTGTATTTAAGCCTTTTCCCCATTGAGAGGTTCCCCTATGCATGCCTGGTGTCACACTGGTTGCAAGATCAGTCACACAATCAGTTGTGTGACCTGCTGAATGAAAGGTACTGCTGGACCAGAGAGAACACTTACATGATTGTCATCCATTCTGAATAGGGTACTGGCCAATGAGTGACAAATGCCCTAAAGACATGCTTCCCTACCACCGGGACACGGTGTCTTTTCTGTGCACTCCGCAAACAGAAGAACCAAGTTCTGTGCTCATCTATATATGCTCGAACAGTCTTGATGCCCACTTTCTCTGGGATAGTTGAAAACATCAGGAGGTTGTGCACTCGCCACCTGACTTATGCCTGTCTCTCTATTCTTTTGGCATCCCTTGTCTGCTAGGCAGAGGACATTCTTGAAACAAATCTTGCAACACTGATTTGAATGCTGCAGATAACAGTGACTCACATTGTCTAAAGGCATTATGGTGTTTCGGAAAAACGGCTGAACAACAACAGCAAAATCCTCCTTCAGGTTGTAGCGACCACTGTGGATCAGCATGGCAGTTCTGTCCTATTTGGAAAGGGGGAAAAGTACAAAGAAAGAAGTTTAGTCTCAATGCATGGGCTTCATTCCAGATTACCATGTTGGACTCAGTAGTTTGTTAAAGATGTTTACTGATATGATCAGGGGAGAAGAAGGAAGTGAAAGTGGCTGTAACTGTCTTTGCCAATGGGGTAGAAATCTACCATATCTTGTCTAGCATGTCCAATGCCATGCTGGGAGGAGAGTGTAGAGGCTGCATCTTTGCACATCTGGAAGACTGTAGTCTGGGGAAGGCTGGGCAAAACCAACACAGCTACCTTATACAGTAACCCCCCGCCATGGTTCATGTATTGTGGTCCCACTATATCACAGGACTGCAGTACATGCTGGGGCTCCAGCTGATTAGCGCTGGGGTTAGGGAGAAAAACCATTATTTCCCCACCCCAGTGCCAATCAGTTGGAGCACGTCCCTTTTTAAATGCCTTCCAGTCACAGAGGCAAACCACTTCCCCATCCCCTGGTGGGGCTACAGAGAAGCAGTGTGCCCCTTTTTAAATCCCTTCCAGTCCCGGGTCATTGGTTCAATGCATTTCAATGGAGAAATTTTCCCCGTTGGAATGCATTCAGCCATTGAAATGCATTGAGCCAATGCATTTCAATGGAGATTGCAGGGAGCGCTGGCCCCAAGCCAGCGCCAAGCAGCTGATTGGCGCTGGCTCGGAGAGGAATGGCGCCTGCAGCAAGTCTGCTTCCGTGACTGGAAGGGATTTTAAAACTGGTGCGCTGCTTCCCCCTCCCCCCCGGGGCTCCAGAGAAGTGGCGTGCCCTTTTTAAAATCCCTTCAAATCCCGGGTCATCTCCAATGAAATGTATCAGCTCAATGCATTTCAATGGAGATTGCGGGGGAGTGCTGGCCCCAAGCCGGCGCAAAGCAGCTGATTGGTGCTGGCTAGGGGAGGAATGGTGCCTGCAGCAAGTGTGGTGGATCAGATCATGCACCGCCCTTGCACGGGCTGGCTGGAAGGCTTTTAAAAAAGTCTTCCAGCAGCTTGGGGAACCAGTACAACACCACTGCAGAGACCACATGGTGTCAATTTCTGTCCTTCATCTATAATGCAGGAGAAGTTGTGTGACTCTCGCAAGGATGAAGCAGAGAATGGAACTGTGGGTGCCTCTAACTGAAGGTTCAACTCAAGATCATCCTGTCTTAGTCATCAAATATTATAGGTGACCAGACAAATTTCTAAGTGCAGCTGTTCCTTGGTCTTCTCTAACTGAAGAAAAAGCAGAATAGTTGCACAAAACATTTTGATTACTAGCACTAGGAAATTTCCATCTGGGAACACCCAGCATTATCCCAGCAGGTTCTTGAAACATGCATGGCAAGCATACAGTAAAAAACCTCCATTATTACCATCGTAATTACAGTATTTCCCAACTTTCTCCACCATTTCCCAGCAAGGTTCCCTGAACAGTTTGTGATGAAATCATTCACCCATGTTAAAAAATGCAAAATTGTAGAACCACCAGTGGGCAAAACAGTCAAGAAAAAGGAATTAGGTTTTACAACAATTTCAGTTCTGCTCAGGAGTAATTATCGTCAGCCATAATTAGTATACAGAATGATACACGCCTTCCAGAGAAGCTCTCTATTTCACTTTCTCCTTTGAAAGAAAATGAAAAGTTGCCTCCAGCTTTTCAGAGCAATCAATGACTTGCATTACTGGAGCTCTGGTATTTTTTAGAAGGCGCAATACCTCTATAAGCCGCCTTGGGTCTCTTCTGGGAGAAAGGTAGCATAAAAATAAAAGTTATTATTATTAAGTTTATTATAACAACTCAACACCAAACCTGAATAAATATATTGGGCAGTATCCTATAGCTACTCTTGAATAGAATATTCTTTAACTTGTTGAATCAGTTGCTAGACATTTAAGCCATAACTTACATAAATCCCGTTGGCTAAATTCCTGTTGCTTAGTATCGTAAATCATACTAAAGTGGCCCAGTTGAATCAATGGGGATATAGTGAGTCAACTTTCCATAGGTTGCGTTGATTCAGATGGACCTTATATATGTGCAATATACTGCACTAAAGTAAATTGCAGTTGGAGGAGGCCCCTTTTCAGTCAATTAAACTCATGGAGGATTTTACTGACAAATCCCCATTGATTCAATTGACCTGGTCTAGTGCAATTTGCTACATTAAGCGGCAAGACTTTGGCCATTAAGTCAGTGATTCTACTTTGATGGGAACCTGCAGCAGGATACTGGCCAATGTGAGGAAGAACAGAGGCTAATAAAAAAAGGAATGGGCCATGATGTGAAACACAATGATCCACTTATGTGGGAGAACTGGTATCACCCCAACACCAACTGAAATAAGGCATCAGCCTTAAGTAGTCTCACCCTGGTGATTACAACAAAGTTAAGGTATACACAGGCAACTGGCAACAATATGTTGGTGTTGGTTCAGAATTCCAGCCGATCAACATTGCCCTTATCAAAATCCTCAACTGCATCCCCTTAGCCATTTATTATACTCCTCAACCGTCAGCATCCTGTTGGCCACTGGAACATGTTTAGTTCTTCCTGGGTTACTTCACTCACATTAAGAGATTTACCTCCAAATTAAAGGTAGACAGGAATTGAATGGCCAGTCAGAACAACATTCTGCAAGCCATTTCTGATAATGGGAGATAGTCCAAAGAAAACTCTACAACTTTTGGATGTAATCTTGAATCAGGACCATATTTGGCAAGGTAACTGTAAACAAGATGGCCGCCTTGCTCTACGCCAAATTGGGAGAAGGGTGCATGAGTCCTTTTAAAGATTTGATTTCTGATCTTAAAAAAACCTTTTCTACCCCATCCCATTTCACACATTTTGCTACCTTTTTATTGGCTTGTAACATATACACTAGTTATTTTTTTCAGCCATCATCCTCAACAGGAAATTAATTCCTCAACAGGAAATTAATTATTCCTGCTATAAGCTTTTTTAAATTTTGAACTTGATCCATCCTGTTGGGACGTGAAAGCTGCTTATACATACACTGAAAAATTATACATAAAAAGTGGATGAACATGCTCACTGAAGTATTACATAACGATTGCCCAAACCCTAGAGTCTAGCCAGTATTTCAGGAAACCAATGAGTCTCAGTGAAGTGAATGGGACTTATATCTCAGCAAGATGGTAGACCGGAGCTTCAGCATTAGCACTGGCATAAATATCTTTTGAGTGAATGAACACACACAGAGAGTACCCACAGGGAGAATAGCCAAAGGGATGGGAAGAAGGAGAGAGAGAGAGAGAGAGAGAGAGAGAGAGGGAGAGAGAGGGATGGGTTGGAGCAACAGAAAGAAAAAGTACAGTATTAAGTATTTTTTGACCCTTATGTCTGGCACTACATTTTTAATTGAATGAGGATAGCGAAGGGAAATCATTTGGCTCATTTTGTTTTGTAAAGGCAGACAGCTTGAAAGAGACCTCAAGGCATCTTCTGGAAAGCCAGCTGGACAATCAGGGGATGGTTGAGTGCTTGACAACGGGAGGTGGTAGAAGGTTGATATTCAGCTAAGATGGGAGAAAGAGAGGATAGAAAAAAGTGGAATTGAAGAAAAACAGGCAAAATAAAGAGCAGTATATCTTTGATTGTTTGGGAACAGGGCGACTGGAGGATGAGAAGCAAAGCTAAGAGAGGAAAAGAGGAGAGGGAGAAACGTCTGCCTTTACTACTCCCTGGTCCATGTACCTGTGTATGATAAGCTCTGCAGACTCCCTGTCTCCCCCTAAGCTTCAGATGTGAGAGGGGTTTACGTTCTCAGCAGTCCTTAATACTGCTCCTGTTTGCTCCTGTCTACTGCTGGCAGACTAAAATTTTTATCCACACATTGCACATGATTGGGGGAAACAATGACAAGTTGACAGCTTGACAACTTCCCTGTTGTTTTCTGCCCAATTCGCCTGCCTCCTTCCTGTAACATCCACATCTACTCAAAGGGATTGAAACGGGGACGCAAAGGGCAAAGTGGTGAGAAAAACAGAAGGAAGAACTCCCCTTTGTTAAAATGCCATTCTAGGTAACATATCCCCTCCATCACAAGGCTGACAGAACACATGGCTCTAACAAGCTGATCCTGTGCATAAGTGGCGAAACTTCCCCGAATCACACCATCTTTGACAAACTGTTTATGAATATGTATTGATGCATGTTGCCTAGCCAATCAGTAAGCTGCTGGGTGTGGCTAGTGGATCTAAAGATGCTCTCTGAGAAGAGAAGGTGTTTTCCCCTGTGTGATCCAAGGGTGGTCTAGGGCAGTGTTGGCGAAACTATGGCACGGGTGTCCAAGGTGGCACTCAGAGCCCTTTCTATGGACATCTGACATTGCTCCTTCAAAGCCAACTGTATTCAGGCTAAATTGCTGTATTGGCACTATGCGAAAAATGAGTGGGTTTTGAATTGCCGTTTGGGCACTCTGTCTCTAAAAGGTCTAGCCGGCATGTCCAAACTTTGGCCCTCCAGATGTTTTGGACCCCAATTCCCACAGTCCTCTGCCATTGGCAATCTAAGCTTAGAATTCTGGGTGTTGTGGTCCAAAACTAGGGAGTTAACCAATATAGGCAGCAGAGTTCAGTTGGTCTGCCCGAAGTGTCAGTTAGTCAGGCGTGAGAGTCTGTGTGAAGCAGTCTGGTTTAATTGAAGATAAGAACTGTCATTAAATATTAGAGTAAATAACTTATTAGATATTACTCTAATAAGTTATTAGAGTAATATCTAAGAACATTGGCTAAGCACTCATACCAATAACATCTTTAAGATGCTACTCCATTTTTTGCTTTTGTTGCTGCAGCAAACCGTTGTGGTTACTTCTTTGAACTCTGCTTCAGTATGGTCTCTTGCTTAGCAATGTAACAAAGTTGCACTTTGAAAGGGACTGTACAGCTAAGTCAACATTTTAGCCTTTAAGGTGTTACAGAACTCTTGGTTACTTTTGCAACAGCCATGCCAACTGCCTTGTGCCTGCCCTGGTTTCTCCAGGTGATGACTTTAAGTAGGTGCCCATTGGAGCAGGCAGGAATGGGAACTGCTGAACTTCTGGCATGAATTGCAAAGCTATGATAGTGAGCACAAGAGGGGATTTTGCAGATCATCCTGACTGGTGGTGAGCACAAGATGGGATCCTGCAGACCTTCTTGATTGTTAATATTGGTATTGTCAGCATTCCGGCTAGACTCTGCTTGATGTCCTTTTTTCTTCTGTCACCATGGGCATAATACTACAAAGCAATGTCAGGGTCTTTCCTGGTGTTTTGATTTGTGGATACAGAAGCAGTATTTCACTTTAATTAACTGTAAATGTTTTGAAAAACTTTTTTATTTTATTTTTTAATTTTTATTTTGTTTTTTGCATTTCTACACACCTTTAGGTTTCTCTGCCAATACCCTTCTTCTTTTGCAGAGGTGGTGTTAGTTTTGACCGCTTAAGGATCAGCAGTTGGAGAATTGATCCATTAATACTGCATAGAGCTGACTTCTACAAGAGGTTGGCAGAGCTCTTAAAATCAATAAGTAAGAAAATGTTTTCTTTACCTGAAAATCTCTGTTAGTTCTCTCCATTTCTTGCAGTTCAGGGGAGTTTTCCTGAGGATTTAGAATACATGGACAAAGGCTCCTGAAAAGGAGTAATGCTAAAATCAGTATAAGTCAGAGATGGGTTTGGATTTCAAAAAGCTTTGAAGAAAACTTACTATGTTCCTCTATCAGTTTCTATTCTTATCTGACAGTTGTGGGGTCATGAAACATATAAAATTGATGTCTCAGGTATGTTTTCAAGCAGATATCTGCTCTTTTCATGGCCTAACAAAAGAATCAGTAGAAAAACAGAAGGTCTATAAAGCTTCCCATGGCCATCTTAAATGTGACTTCCAGCTTGCACATAGGTATACAGAACAGGGATTATTGAAGTATCTGGTCCTACTGGTCAGTAGTTTGCAGCTGCACTATGAAAGAAGAGGCATAGTTTTTCTGATTCTTTGTTGTCTCCTTAGACTTTGCTTGGCTTGTTGCTCCTCAAGGGCTAATGGGAGCAATTAGAGGAGACCAGATTAAAGACAAGTTAAAAGGAGCCATTTATACTTAAGGTGGAAGAGGCCATGACTTCATCCCCACTTATGTCCTTCTGAGGTGAACAGGCTGCCTGACTCATTTGTAATTTGAAGTTCAAAACTAGGTTTATCTGATTTTTTTCCTAGAGCTGACAAACCTTGTCTCTGTCTGGAATTTTCATAATGCTCAGAGGGAAACTGCCGTTCCTCACAATAGGAAAGGATGTGCTTCATTTAATGTCATGCTTACCTCACTCTGGTTTTAAAGAAATAGGAGATATCTTAGCCAGTGGGACTCCTGGACTTAAATTAATGTTTTGCTGCAGTCCCCCAATCCCCATGCTGAAATTAGCTAATTCAGGAGATCTGGCAACAGTCTGACTTTGTGGGCTGAACTCTGCTCGGTTATTAATATCTGATATGAAACAAGGACCCCACAGCTACTCACTCTTAAATAGCTGCGGCTCTAATGGAAATCAATGAAGGCTGCTCTCTTGTGATGGAAGTTAAAACAGAACCCAATATCCTCATTCTAATTAGAGCATCTGTGGCCTCACAGCTCCCAGGTCCAATAACAGCTGATAGGGCACCAGTTTTCTAAGCCCTTTGTGGCTGCCTTATGAATAACAAAGATATAGATTAGCCCTAAAAATAGCATTCAGTGCAGATTGCCGTGATCCGCTCACTTACGCCCCTGAATGAACACATCCGGATGCTTCCCTTTCTATCCGACGCAGTTCAGTGAGTTCCATAATCTCCACCATGTTGACAAAGGCCCGAGGGAGCTGCAGGGAATCACAGTAACCAGGTATATGGATGCATAGAGCACAAGGCAGTTGGATAATACCACAGAGAGGTTATCTAGAGATCAGTATTAAGAGCGATCAGCCTCTTCAAGCAATAAATAGGAAGGGAAACTTAGCTAACGGTAATGAACCATGGGGATTGGCTGGTGTGGTATGCATATTAATAACACATTACAGCAGAAAACTGAGCCACCTACAATTCTAGATGTCATGGTCTTTGTTTGGTTATTATAAATGGTGACCAAAGAAAGACCTTAGAGATAGCATTGTTAAACTGTTATCATTATTTACTAATTTGTGAGCAGTAGAGAGCAATACTATTACTTTTTGACAGTAACAGGGCTAGACACCAACCCACTGTTTCTGAAGTATAGTGAATGATGCTATTAGTACATAATCATGTAAGATGGTCTGGCAAGTCTATTCCCCTTTTAAAGTGTAATCATTGTATTACCTGATGGTTTATGATTATTGCTTTCTAGAGATGGGCACGAAACAAACAATTTTTCATTTCCATTTTTGTTTTTTCGTTTCGTTTTGTAACGAAATGACAAACAAATTTTGTCTCTAAAATGAAACGAAACGAACAGAAACACCACAAATTTTGTCATCCGTTTCGATTTCGTTATGGCAATACATTGAACTGCTTTAAATGCTAAAAAAAATCACAAAAAATGAAATAAATGGTAATGAAACGAAACAAAATGTACGAAAATGAAAACAATTTTTTTGCAAAAATTCGCGAAAAACGGAAACGAACCGAAACGGACCCCCTAAACGACAAATGACAAACAAAATGCCATTTTTTGATTCGTGCCCATCCCTATTGCTTTCCCTTAATTGAAGGTGTATGCTCAGTTCTACTTTAATCTTGAAAATGACGGTCCTTGACCACTCAGAGCAGCCTGAGGCCTTTTCTTCTTCAGAAACTACTTAGGCTTGGAAGTGGAGGAAGCAACCAACAACAGCTCCCAGGAATGCCAAGACCAGGAGTGGGCAGCATTCAGAGATCTGAAGTGGGTGCACGCGTGCGCGTGCACGTGCACATACACACACACACACAGAGAGGATCTGGAGGCCACACACACTCCCACACACTGCAAACTCCTAAAATACTTTATCTGAGAAAGTGATTTTATTTTTTTTGAGACTGAAGAAAAACCTTCACACCATTTAGCAGCCAAGGTATGTTTACAAAATATATTCCCCCATACAGAGGCTTTAAAGGACTTCATGGATGCAAGGGCCCCCAAAACATGGTACAAGAGAATTTTCTACTTTAAAATAGGGTGCAGAGTGCTGGTGGCTCCCAAGGTGTTAAGGACCGCATGTGGGTCCTTGGAAGCTGTATGTGGCCTGTGAAACACACTTTGCCTGACTCGGACTTAATTTTATTTACGGGACGTTCTGGGTGCTCTAGGAAGTTGTGGGTTATTACTCTTTCTGACTTGAGACAGGATCATGCACTGCTCCTAAGTATATGTTCCAAGATAAACAAAGAAGAGAGCACATGCACATGTCTTATCCGTTTTCAGTAAATGAAAGTAAATGAAAATAATACCATGAGTAATGTACAGTAATCCCCCGCCTATCACAGGGATTAGGGAAGTGACCCAACCTACAATAATGGAAAATCCACAATATGTAGATGCTTGGTTGGGTCGGGACTGGGGGCCACCTACACTTACCTGAGGCCTGGTGCTGCCCTGAACGGGCCTCCAATGGGCTTCCTGGGCCTGTTGGAGGCTCCAGATGTGGTTTTGGGTGATCCAGAAGTCACTTCCAGTTTGGCGGAAACAACTTTGGGACCCCTGACAGGCTCGGGAAGCCCATTAGAGGCCCATTTGGGGCAGCGCCATGCCTGGGGTAAGTGCAGGAGGCCTTTGTTTCATATACTGTGGTCCTGCAATATACCAGGACTGCAGTATATGAAACGTGAAATGGCGGGGGACGACTATAAGAACAAGACAAAATCCTTTGTGAAACTCAGGTAGTGGTAGGAGCAACAAGTTGCCTATTAATGCGGGTAATTGTAACCCAAGTTCCTTTCCAAAAAGGATATTCTTATCTCCTTTAGGATAGAACCCAGATCAACAGACACTGTAGTATAGATTATCATAGACAGGCCAATGGTTCTCTCAAACAGGAGAACTTCAAGGCATCAGAATATCTCGCTTCTAAGTTTCTTAAGCAATCGTGTTCAAGGTCATTCAATTATCCTTTAAAAGTATGGCAACACCAGTGCCGGCTTTCAAAAAGAATGGCTTGAATGAAACACGATCATGGAAACTCTATGAGAGGTGAGAAAAATGTAAGTGTGGTTGCCAAGCACTGGGCTTTAGAGTATCTCAAAACCTTACCTCCTCATAAAGAATATCAAGAGCGTCCTGGAGGTGTTTTACATAGTTTTCCACTGAATAGGTCTCCTGAAAAAAACAACACCACAGGGAACACCAAATTATCTGTTTTTAGCATTACCTAAGAAGCTGCTTGACAACCTCTCCCCTCCCCTACCATGAACAGACCCAGATCTTTGTAAAGTAAGCTTGGATGACTTGCAGGAAATGCCTTTCTATATCTATGTCTCAGTCTCAGTCTCTATATCTCCTGCAAATCCAACCATGGAGTGGGTATCAATAATGAAAACTTGATATGTCTGTGAGAAATTAAACGGACCCGACTTACCAGGTCCAGAGTTATGGGTGGCAGCGACAGGGGTCTGCTGGGCTCGGCCGAGGAAGATGGCACCACCCATGTGGAGCCCAGGCTCCCAGATCACGTGGGGTGCCCTGGCCAATCCCCAGCGCCCGCCCCCGCCCATAGGCATGGGTTGGGCATCCGGGGACTGGCCGCCCGTGCATGCGCCCGCACCACCTGGATGCAGCATTCAAAAAGGGGGCGGGCCTGCCGGGAAGCACCATTTTGGTCCGGAGAGCGGAGCGTTCCCCACCCACCCACTCCTCAGGGCTTTGTATAATCATTATGGTTACGTTGTTTCTGTGTTTTTCTTGTGTTCATCACAGCTTGGTGTCCTGCGGTTTGGCGGCATTGGGGCCGGATCCAGGCTGATGGGGCAGCAGGGCGGAGCCTGCGCAGCTCGGGAGCAACAGGTCAGTCAGCGAACCCACAGGAGAGAGCAAGTAATGTCCCAGCTCGGGCGGGATATCAGTCAGCAGCTCTGCGTGGCTTAGAGAGGAAATCCCAAAGGAGTCTGCGCCCACGGGGATGTCCAGAAGCCAAGATCAAGGGTGCTGCCACCTGGAGGTGTTACCTGCGCATCGGGGGGCAGGCGGGTCCCCCGATGGAAAATGGATCCGACCCAATGCCTGGCCAGAGTACTGCAGTTTTCTTAGTGTCACCAATGCCTATAAAAGCTGTGGCCATATCTTTTCTTCCCAAGAGCGAATGTGTCAGAGTGGTTTCTTGGTTCAGCGGACCCCTACGCTCAGCGTTAGCCCATAAATACATTATGTAACCTTAGGTTGCTATTATAGGCCCCACTTTTTGTCACCCCAGCTAAGAGGTTTCAGCTGATGGGAACTCAAGATGCAACCTGTCTATGGAAAAAAAATGGCCTCACCTCTCATGGTTTCCAGGAAAGCAGTAAGAATATTTTATTCTAGCTTTCAACAGTGTTTGATTAGAATACTGAATTTCTAATTTGTCCATTCTCTTTAATTGTGGCCCTTAATCTTTGCTTGAACAACAAACTCCAGCCGATCATAATTTCAAAGGTTCAACGCAGCCTCAACCAGTCTTGTATCTGTGTTGATTTTATCTCCCTTGGCCACCACAGCAAATGATGCATGTGTAGGAACAGCATATTTACAAGTGGAGTGTTAAGGACATGAAATCACTGGGCAGTCTCTTTTGATATTACTGTAGTTCCTAGTGCTGCAAGGAAGGAGGCTGCAGTCATAACCACTGTTTATTAGTGTTGGGGATCTTCATGGAGGTATGGTAGTATTTCTGGAACTGAGTTTTTCTTCTCCCTTATGTTGTCTAGCATGTGACTGGGTTTTAAGACCCTCCTTTTAATGGAGACCCCTTTTTTTTGGCTTTAGAGTACTTGACAACTGTATTTTAAAAGAGTATTTAATTCAATTGTGTATTACTATTCAAGGTAAATGTAAAGGTTTCCCCAACAATTACGTTGACTCTCGGAGCCTGTGCTCATCATCGTGTGTAAATCAAAGAGCCAGCGTTTGTCCATAGACATTCTTCCATGGTCTTGTGGCTGATATGATGTTCAGGGACATAGAACTCTGTTACCTTTTCACTGAATGGATACCTATTTATCCACTTGTATTTTTACATGCTTTCAAACAACCAGGTTGGCAGGAGCTGGGACAATCAGCAGGAGCTCACACTGTCGCATGGATTCAAACTGCCAACCTTTTGACCAACAAGCACAGTGGCTCAGCAGTTTAACCTTCAGCAACCCCCACATCTCCTGTTTTAAGATAATAATTTGCTTAATTGCTTTTTAATATTACAACTTACCTCATTTTTATTTGCACCTGTTTTGTACTCTTGCTGTGAGCCAACCTGAATCTCCAATTTTGGGGAGAAGACAGGAGGTCAAATAAATGAATGAGCTTAATAGATGGTTTGAAAATGAAACGAACCTTCACCTTACTGCTCTTAAACCAAATCAGCTGTATTTCTGGTTTGCCTACCTTGTCTAAGCAATATAGACACAGGTCGTTGCCTCCAATTAAAATGGTGACTAACTTCCAGTCCTCTTTGTAGTTGATGTCCTAGTAAGAAACAAGAGAAAGACTCAAAGATTGAATCATTTAGAGATGTTTGGAAGATCCAAAAGAAAGCAATGAGGGATGGGGTGAAGTGGGTTTGTCAAGGCTCTATTATTGATTTGACTCTTTCTGGAATCACATGGATTGTTTCCTTGCTGAGATACTGGAGGTTGTAGAAGGTCAGTTGAAAGTCCTCTCAATGGAAAAAGATCATTTAAAAATGGATTCCTAAGCTCATTCGTCTTTCAGCACATGTGGTAAATGCAATCATATGCAGGCCTGCTTCCTTGTGCTCCCATCTTATCCATGTTGCAAGCTTTTTCATGACATGTGAATATTACTTGAAGGAAAGAGAGGATTGGGGTAGGTGCTAATCTTGTTTCATTTTGTCACTCCTATATGTCTGAGCTGAGTAGAGCATCCTTCGTGCCTATGCCTTCAAATCTCCCCCCCTCCTGCTGCTGCTGCAAAAAGAGACTTCTGAATAGCAACCATTGACTCTCTCATTCTCTCTCCCTCTCCCCCCTCCCCCCCTCTCTCACACACACCTGCCTTTCCCTGGCCCATTAATCCTCCTAAAAACACAACCATGTGGTTGTTTTGGTTAATCAAATGCCATGCTGACTGCTCCTTTGGCAGCCCACAACCACCAAATTCCCTTTGCAAAAGGTATCACGACTAGGCAATGCAATGTCTGCAAATGGAATTGTGCAAAGCAAGCAAAGCTGTGTTCCATTAATTTTGCATAACAGAACTTGATTATGGAATTGTAAGTATCCATGTGGCAGAATTTTTCAGCTAGGGAGAGAGAAAACTGCAGGGCTGGAACTACAGGAAAGTCACACCTCAGAAAAAGACACCATGGCTGTGATGGATTAGCCCAGTGAATCGACACATTGGGCTTGGTTAGAGCAGAAAGAATCTGAAATCCACGTGTAATGTATAAAACAGGCAGGGTATTGGGAACAGAGGGAAGAGGGTAGCTTTAATTAAATGGGGGGGGTCTCTTTCCTCCCCCCCCGTCCCCAAGCCGGCAATGTGTCCTGCTCCTCCTTTGACCAGAGAGGTTGACAGCTGCTCCCAAGCTTGATCATCTAAGCTGCTCTACAGGATTCTGTTACACAGCAGGCTTCAATTCCAAGTGGATTTTGGATATGCGATTTGTTGTAACCCATTTGCACTCCTAGGCAGGCAAGCTGGAAAGGCAAGCAACATTCTTAGCTGACGCACGAATGCTAGTCTTGAATAGCTGGGGGTTGCTACGAATTCCTGCCAGCTGCTTGCATGTTACCAGGATTCTTGGAAGGGGGGGGAATGGGGGATGCCTAGGAGGGAGGACTCCCCTCCCCGCCAGTCCCAAGATAGGTGACTTTCGCTGTGCTTAGCAAAGGCCAGCAGCTGCTGAAACTACGTCACTGCCAGCCAACAATTGGCGCTGCTGAGAACGGGCAACTCAGTGGAAAAACATTCCGTAACGTGCAGTGCAAGAAAGGAATGGATGGCAGCTATTTTTAGAGCGGCAAGTTTACATAACAAGCACCAGCGAATCTGTCCTGAAGAAGCCAAAGGCTTGGGAATCACTAAGAGCTGGTGGAGGGTGGCGGGGCATGAATAGGATTTGAGATCCTGTCCCTTTCCCTTCACTTCATTGTTACTTGCAGTAAAAAGAGGCTTGGAGCCATGCAGCCATTAAAACATACAAAATCAAAACTTGACTATGGGTGATACATACCCTGTTTCCCCGAAAATAAGACCTCCCAAAAAAATAAGCCCTAGCAGGATTTCTATGCATTTGTTAAATATAAGCCCTACCCTGATAATAAGACCTAGTGATGGGCATGGCTCTGGTTGTGTGCAGGGCTGACATTCAAGCATATTATACTTAATAAAAGTAAGACATCCCCTGAAAATAAGCCCTAGTGTGCCTTTTTGAAAAAAAATAAATATAAGACAGTGTCTTATTTTGGGGGAAACGTGGTACCTGGTTTGAAAAAGAGGGCTTGCTCTTGAAAGCTCAACAACTTTTTTTTATTTTTCTACTAGCAGCCTATGAAGGTATCACCCATAGTCTAGTTTTCATATTTACTTCTTAGGGATGCCCAAGATCTTCAGCATAATCATTCCCCTTTGGATTTGTAAGGCCAGGAGTGTGGCTTTCTCAACCCAGCAGTGATTTGTGGCTTCAGTTTAAATCCTGAGGTTTTCACTCAGCGGGCCCTGAGAAGAAGATCGGTGCCGGGAGGAAGGAAGAAGGGCAGAAAACTGCAGGGAGGGAAATGAATTTTATTCCCCTGCTTATCCTCATACTATCAATAATAATAATAATACAAGAATTGACAGCAAGGTCTGCTCTCAACACTTGTTAGAAGGGCCTGAGCGCATTGACCCATCCCACCCTGAGCAGATAGAATCAGTGAGATTTGTAAAGACACTGATTTAACATTGAGCACTGGGTTTGAAGAGTTTGCTGTGGAAGTGAGTATTGTCTTGTAAGGAAAAGGTTACACAACGCTAAACATTTCTGCGATACAGGTGGCCCGCTAGTTCCCTTAGGCGCAAGGCCTCCTCCTTCTGCACGTGTTGGAACATGCCTGAACCCTTCGTGAGCAACCCATGCAAATGCCACATGTCCCCATGCTCCAGCCTCAAGGTGCCAAAGCCAACAGTGATCTGTACACATCCTCCTCTTGGGCACCAGCATTACATTGGGCAATCTTAGGGGATAATCTGTTTGTTCCTATTTTGTCTTTCCGCCTCACCTTTTATTGTCATAGGTTAAGAATATTCTTACACAATCCATCATCTGCTCCAGACCGAGACGCTCACTTGTTTGCAGAAACCAACATCTGAGACTGAGTAAATAGCTGCAGATAGATTGACTTTAGAAATGCCTCGTTTAAACTGATTGCTCACCAAGGTTACTAGGTTGCCTTGCTAAGAAGATACACTTAACATGTTCTGTGAGTATAAGACATGAGAACTTGAAGGAGGGCCAGTAATGTAGCTGGCACTTTCCCTGCCTCCTTTCAGGGGCTTATCTAGGGGGAGGCAGAAGGGTACATCTGCCCTGGGTGCAGCAATCTGGGGGCGCCTGGGCGGGCAGCAGCAGGAGGAAGCCGTGCACCCTCCCGCCACCCAGCAGTCCTCTTTTCCCCTAAGGCTTGGCTACACCTCTGCCTCTTTTTACTTTTGGCATTAGGTGCTGCAACAACTAGAGACAATAACTGTTAGAGCAGTACGGCAATGGAACAACTTATCGTAAGAGGTGGTGAGTGTTCCAACACTGGACAACCGCCTGGTAGATATCCTTTTATGGAGCAGGGGGTTAGAATTAATGTCCTTGTAGTCCCCTTCCAATTTCACTAGTGTATGATTCTATAGACTTGGGTGCAAAGTAGAAGTGAAAGCTGCTTCCACATACGCCTAGCAGTTGCATCTAACTGATTCTCCATTGGTGGTACCATCCCTTTGAACTGAAAAAGACACTCTGAATAGTCTTTCAACCTTTTTAGTGTCATTTTTGAGAGCTGCACAAGATGCTTTCTGCTCCTGCAGCAGATTATTTCAGTGAAAACAGCTTGTTGCATTTGAAGGCACAATGGGTGGATATTAATCATATTCAGTGAGAACTAGAGATGGGCATGACTCAGCGAAATTTTCGTTTTCGTTTTTCGTTTTTGTTACGCAACGGAAACGAAAACGAAAATTTTCCAGAAAGCAAAACGAAAACGAAAATGAAACAAAAATTTTTGCCATGTTTTTCGTTTTCGTTACGGCAGACACATTGCATTGAAAGAATGCTAACGAAAATGAAAAATTTTCGTTTTTGTTTTGTTTTTTCCATTTCATTTCGTAACGAAAACAAAAACGAAAAATGCGAAAAAAAACCCAAAAAACGAAAATGAACTGAAACGGACCCCTAAACGAAAAACAAAAAACAAAAAATTATTTTTTTGAGTCGTGCCCATCTCTAGTGAGAACACTCGATTTTGATATCTGACAGCTATACAGGACTTCCTTCCTGTGTCCCACTGGTCTGTGATCAAGAGAGAAAGGTCTTCAGCTGTGCCATATAACTTGGCACCTTTGCTCTCCTTGTCTGAAGCTATTTGCTCTGTGGTCATTCCCCCACCCCCACCCCCCAGCAGTATATCTGATCTCAGCTGTTGGCACCACTCTAGTCTGGACGGCAGGCAGTTATTTATGGTGAGGAAAGACAGGCTCCTGCCTCTTGGGTTGTCTCAGGACAGTTTACAAGAGATCAGATTTTACTCTCTTCCAGTGCCAAGCTTAAAAATGATTTAAATCACAATAAGCGAGCTAGATATCTTTCCTATTATACAAGCATTAATTTGTAGAAATAAAAAAGAATTAAAACAGGAAGATGATAACGGAGAGCTTAATCACAGCTATTATTTTTTGAATTCTGGATGGGTATACAGGATTCTCCCTAACATAGAGATTTCTATAACTTGTTACATTGCTGTGTGGTCATAAGTAATTCCGGCTGTTTTGTGCCAACATTACTGTGGGCAACCCTGTGCAAATATTTCTTTTTCTTTTCAAAAATACAATCAGCCTATATTAATTTGCACACTTGGCCCACAACTTCTTTTTGTGCCTTTCTCTCCCCGCCTCCCTTTTCTCTCTCTCTTTCCTGCCACCCCCAATGCATTCCATAGTTTAAAAATCCAGTTAGACATTGTTGCCAAGATGGCGTGATAGTATTCGTTCTGTAAAGCTTCTGGAATGTACGCACTTACTGGTTTGCTCTTCATTCGCTCTATCAGTTCACGAGCTTGGGCAGGGAGATTTCTGTGGATACAGAAAAGGAAGAGTGTTCAAATAAATGCCTTAAGATGGCAATGGAGTCAACGAACATAGAGAGGAATTTTCAAGGGCAGAATTTGGACTTGAGATCCTCCAGCTGATCTATTCTGACCTGGAAAGTCACTTCTGATTATTCCAAGGAGGCTCAGAGAAAGCAAATTGAAACAAACCATCTTCTCATGTATCTGATTTACTCATACACATAATGGGAGCCTCAAACTCATGAACATCTGCCACTTGTCTTGCACGGTCTTGTTCTTTTCTTTTAACAAAATACAAACTGTGATCTTACAAGCATTCTTAACACCACTGTAATATTAAAGGAGCTCGCTGAAGAACTCTCAGAGCCACTGTCTATTATTTTCTTAAAATTGAAGAGGATGAATGAAGTGCCAGATTGTCTCTATCGAGTGTTGTCCATATCTTCAAAAAGGGCAAAAACAAGGAACCCAGGAACTACAGACCAGTCAACCTAATATCAATCACAGGGAAAATCATGGTGCAGCTGATAAAGCAGTCACTCTGGAAGTACCTTGGAAACAATGCAGTAATAACTAGAAGCCACCGTGGATTCCTCAATAACAAATCTTGCCAGACTATTCTGGTCTCATTTTTTGACTGGATAGCCTCCCCAGTGGATGGTGAGAATGCTGTAGATGTAATATATCTTGACTTTTTGACAAAGTGCCTCATGATATTGTGACTAGTAAGCTAACTAGGTGTGGACTGCCTAGACTCATACTCAGAGTGGCTCTGTCCCAAATTTGGAGGAGGCCACTCATGAAATACCACAGGGCTCTGTCCTAGGCCTGGTGGTCTTCAACATTTTATTAACCATTTGATGGGGGTGCATGGAATGCATATGAGATTTGCAAGTGACAGGAGCTAGTAACCTGGAAGACAGAAACAAAAATTTAAAATTATATTGATAGGCTCAAGTACTGAACATGAGCCGACAGTGTCATGCAGCTGCAAAAAAGGCAAATCTACATTAAGTCTACATTAAGATTAGTCTCTAAATTCTGTGAAGTTCTCATTCCCTTCTATTAGGCACTGCATAGGCCTCATCTGTGTCCAGTTTTGGACACCATACTTTAAGACGGATACCAACAACATTAAACAGGTTCAGAGGAGAGCAAAAAGGATGATCAGGGGACTGGAAATCAAGCTCTATGAGGAATGACTGGAAGCAACTGATACACGTTTGTGTCTGTCATTACAGTCATGACTGATTCTTCATGACCCCGTGTCCATGGAGTTTTCTTGGCAGGAATACTAGAATGGTTTGCCAGTTCCTACTCCAGGCGCCTACAGCACCTGGCATTCCCTGGTGGTCACCCATCCAGTTTAATGGTGAGAAAAGAAAACTGAGGCAAGACACTACACCACCCTGGCCCTCAGTCTGATGAAGGACTGCCACAAAAAGTATTGTTAAGAATATCACTTGGCTTCCACTAGTAAAATTTTAATGGAAAGTAAGAAATAGCATGAAAGCCTGATGAAGCTTTCTGCATCATTTGTGCATATTTCACCTGTAATTCCATTCCTACGTTCATCTGTAGTTTTTTTTTAAATGCTGTTGTTAAACTATTTCTTTAAATATACTGATTTATATTTAAAGGGATGCGTTCTTCTCAAAACATATGTTTGAATGTGCATTTTCATTTAAAATACAGATTTATATATGTGTTTCCATTTAAAGGGCATATTTAAATGAGTACTTTGACATTTTTAAGAGTGTCAATAAGTGTACTGCAACATTCAGAGAAGTACAAAATCTGGTAGGCCAGCACATTCCAGTCAGTGTATTAACCCATCGTTTTTATGGGACACAGATCACATTCTATGACAGTGTTGGCGAACCTATGGCATGGGTGCCAAAGGTGGCAGTCAGAGCTCTTTCTGTGGGCACTTGACATCGCCTCTTCACAGCCACCAGTATTCAGGTGAAATTGCTGTATTGGCACATTGCGAAACATTAGTGTGTTTTGAATTGTAGTTTGGGCACTCAGTCTTGAAAAGGTTCGCCATCACTGTTCTAGGACGTCCTTTATTTAAAAATTCATTTGGATAGCTCCTTCCACCTCTCATCTAGAGAAGTGTGGAATTCATTTGCTTCTGATTCAGTACAAATTTATCTAGTTCACATTCCTGAAGCAATACACTGACTAAAATGGCGTTGCACAACAATGTTCAAACTTTTCTGAATATTTTTTGATGGGTATTGCCATAAAATGCATACAAAATGCGTAATATTATGGGGGAATATGCCCAAAATGCCAATACGTGTGAAAACAGCACATGGAAATACAAAACAGTATAGAAAATTGCTCGGGGAAAGTATGTATATGAGGAGAGAAGTGCATGAAAATTATATGTACTGCTGTGCACAGTGTTAAAAAATGGAAACTGGTGCAGAAATGGGGCGGTATAACGTAGCATTTAGAGTATTGGATTAGGGTTCAGGAGACCTGGGTTCAAATCCCCACTAGGTTACCATGGGGCTGGGTTGCTGTGGGCCTGTTACATTTTCTCAATCTGGCCCATCTCACACAGCTCTTTTGAAGACAAAAAGAAGGGAAATAACAGTCATAACAATTGCTCATTTTTCAGTGGGCTGTCTGGGTGCGTTGAGGCAGGCTTTTTCATAGAGGACAATAACATTTGTATTTCTTATGCCCTTTGTCTTTGTAATTAGTGCAAGGGGCAGAACGCCTGCCTGCCAACCAGCCAGCTCCACTGCCAATGAGCAGAGAGGTTCTGATCAATTATTTTTGTTGAAAGATTGGCACTGTCAGACAACATTTAGAGTTAAAGCACTAAATTCTCAAGGTGGCATTTGGAAGCTTCAAACTGTTTCACAGCCATGTTACCTAACCTCTAACTCTTCTCTGCAGTCAATTTAGTGCTCAATGAAAGGTGATCGATTGAAGACCTCAGTGTCTAAGCCTGCCAAATGCATTCAGACAGGTGCAATATTGTAATGTAAAGGATCTTCTGGCAAATATTTGCCCTTAGATCCCTAGATTAGACTTCTATCCTGGAAGTAAGTGAGATGAAACTGAGATGATGGACCAAACCAGCAAATCAGCGATGGAAGCCACAGACAAAAGCAAATTAAATGGGACATGGGTCACTCCTTAAAATGGCGTCGTACTGGAATTCATGAGATATGGCACCATGAATGCTTTCAGAAAGAATCCTACTTCCATTGCCAATAAGAACAACCAGTTTATGGAACAACCATATTATCCTGAGCATACTGGCTGAAATCCTGTTCCTTAGCATAGGAAGTCATACTAAAGTGTTCTGCTTATATACCGCCCCATGCCACTTCAAGTAGTCTCTAGGCGGTTTACAGTTTAATTACAGTATGCAGGCTACACATTGCCCCCTCCCCCCCAGCAAGCTGGGTACTCATTTTACCGACCTTGGGAGGATGGAAGGCTGAGTCAACCATGAGCCTCCTACCTGGAGTTGAACCCCAGGTTGTGAGCACCGTTTTAGCTGCAGTACAGGCATTTAACCAGTGTACCACGAGGCTGCCTAGAGACTGCCCATTGAATTAATTGAATGTATAGAGCAGTGATGGCAAACCTTCAGCACTCCAGATGTTTTGGACTACAACTCCCAGAATTCCAAGCCTAGATTGCCAATGACAAAGGACTGGGGGAGTTGTGGTCCAAAAGATCTGGAGTTCCGAAGGTTCTCCATCACTGGTATAGAGGAACTGACTCACTAAATCCCTCTGATTCCATGGGTTTATTTGGGGGTAATTTACTATGCTAAGCAACAGAATTTCAGCCAATACATCTTAACTGATTTTGGAAGCTGAGCAGGGTTGTGCCTGATTAGTACTCAGATGGGAGGCCATCAGAGAATACCAGGGAGGTCCAGCTAAGGCTGGGAAAGGATTGTGTCTGAAACTGGGCACAGCTACTGCCTGTCCAAGTTGAGAGTAGTAAGTAGGCCATGTGATGCCAAAGCAGCATCACCCAGATTCTTATGTTTCTGTACCTGGAAACTGCATCCTTCATTGCTGCCTTCCAGCTTGATTTTCAAGATATGTTGTATAGATGTAAATATTTTAAAAGACACCAGAGTAATAATATTTTCCGTCTACTGAAAATATTATTTAAAAAGAGATTTAAATACATACATGCCACGCACCCTCCATACTACTGACATGAGGCCAACATACTGATGAATACAAAGACCCCAGAGATATTACTATAACACAAAATAAACAGAAAAATTGATATTAAGAGGATCCACTGTGAGGCACAGTTTGGCTAGGCTTAATCTAGAACGGGGTGTCCAAACTTCAGCCCTCCAGATGTTTTGGACTACAACTCCCAGAATTCCAAGCCTGACTTGCCAATGACAAAGGACTGTGGGAGTTGTGTTCCAAAACATCTGGAGGGACAAAGCTTGGACACCACTGCTCTAGAAGGTCTGTTGTTTCCTTCTTTCCTTTTTTCAAATATATTTTGGTGAAGCTTACTGTGATACAGCTCCTTCCTTGGCTACATTGAACCCAGATGTTTCCTTTTGAGTTCCAGTGGAAGCGCCAGTCAGAGTTGGGTTGAACTTTTCCAGAATATCTGGCACAGAAGCAGAAACCCAAGGTGAATCTTTGTGCAAATAGCAAGAACAACTCCCCTACATTCTTGAATAGTGAAGCTACATAGATCTAGAGTCCAACGGCCAAATCTTTAATGAACCCCTCATATTTTAAATATGTTCCCATAACAGTTGGTAAATTAGTGAATGAAATATTGAAGGGCAGAATCTTCTCTTCCATATTTCTTGGTTCTATTGCCCTCAACAGACCTGTTGTTAAGGCAGTATTGAAGGCTAATCCTATTTTGATTCTGGAATATCTTCTTCACATTTTAATTGGTCTGCATGAATCCTCAGTCACTGCAATGAACATGCTCCATAATGACAGTGAGGGTTGTTCTCACACATCACATCCTTTCCATATATTATATTTTTCCCCCATGGAACTTCCACAGAAATTTCATATTGAAAACACTGCAACAAGTCCTCCCAAAGTGTTTTCCTCACACTGTAGGTTTACTGATTCAGGAAACCACTACTCACACCATATACCTGGTCAGCACATGATCACAAAAGACCATTCATGATGCATTTCAAATGGTAGAAAGCACACATTTAACTACATAGGGGCTGTATGCCATGTAAGAAGAAACATAGTACACAAAGTGGTTTCAAGATAAACAGGGATCAACTACCAGGGTTAAAGCATATAAAACAGATAGGGTGACATAAGAAGTGGAAATTCTTTAGGTGCTGAAAAATGCCTGATAGTCAAAACAGACTTTCTTGCCTCCCTATGTGAAAGAGAATGCATTATTGGAAGCAGAAATCCCTTAAGTGCAGAAAAGTATCCAATAATCACAGCACAAGGTTTCTCTATTCCTTATCTTGCAAATTAGTTTGCTTTGCTTTGGCAATGGTCATCATGGCTATAAGCTTGTTCTGTGTTTTTTTTACTAGTCATTGGAAGGTAAACCTGAGACTGTGTGTTCAATACCTCTGTGATATGGTAGCTGTATTGGCCCAATTTAGCTACTGGAGGATAACCACAGCTGCACATGCAATACCACATTGGTTGTTAAGTTACCATATTTAACAATTATCATAATGATGGGTTGTGCACTAGTGAAATGCAGACTTAATATTGTTTCAGCCTCTAACCATTTAGAATCTCCATTCCAACGTGTCATGCTTAGTACCCTGAAAAAAATAATGGGTAACTCAAGTGCAGAACTGCAATTCTCTTTCAAAGCCATTTATAAAACTAAGAGACCATCAATATCAGAGCCTCCAAGATATCCAAAAACTGATCTCATGCCAGCAGGCTGGAAATGAGAGAGGAACCATTTGAGGAATTAATGTACGCTAGCTCAATCAATAGATATCCATAGGTTTCTGAGCATCTCTGGGGACAAGGAAAACTTTTGTGTCCATCAGATCTACAGCTTCTCTTGGAACATCCATGACTACAACTTAACAAAGCTCCTTTCTCTCCTCTCCAGTGTTAGGCTGACGATCTTCTTGCAAGGAGAGAGCCCCCAAGGTCAGATCTTTTTCTCTGTGCATGGTGGACTTTTGATGGGGAGATCCTATCAATCCTGTGGACCTCGAGAGGTTGCCCCCATGGCTGTGGAACTGCAGCCTGAGGCACACACCGCACATCTCGGCCAGCTGCTTGGTTTTTTTTTCATAGTTGGGTCAACGGCATCTAATGATGAGAGAATGGGGTGTCTGTTTGCAGGGCCGGCGCTAGGTTTTTTTGCGCCCTAGGTGATGGGGGCGGGGCAGGGGGCGGGGGCGGGGGCAGGGGATGGCGGGGGATGGCGATGGGTGTGGGGGGCGGGGGGCTGGTGGGCGGGAGGGGGCGGCGGTGGCCAGTGGCGGTGGCGGCGGCAGGGGTGGCGGCAGGCTGTCCAGCGCCCTCTCTCCCTCTCCTAGGCAACTGCCTAGTTCGCCTTAATGGAAGCGCCAGTCCTGTCTGTTTGGAATGGGGCCCCATGGCTTAAGTGCAAGGCAAAGCAAGAATGCAAACCAGAATGAAACTATTGGGGGGACCACTCGTGCGTTTGCTCATTTGACTGTCATAGGAAGATATAGTTAAGCAGGAATGGAGGAATGTAAACCTTCCGGCATGAAATGCAGGAAGAAAGAGGAAGCACATGAAAACAGCATCTGCTCAAAGCTCTTTCAGGTCCTGGTTTTTATAGTATTGCCAAAATGGACTCTATTTCACACTTGGACATTCTCATCGGCTACTCACTCGGTAAAGTTGTGTGGTTCTCCAGGCTTCCATCACTTCCGGAGCTGGAAAAAAGGATAATACGTTATGCAATCAGTTAGTGGCATTCATACCATATGAATAACATGCCATCTCTCCAAGAAACAGCTGTTTTAACAAGAGGTTGGAGGGCAGAATGAGCTTAGAAGAAAACGTGTCTTCCAGGATGAAATACTTTGAATGTGGGATGTGTGTGAATTAAAGGAAACCATGGGAAGTTTTCAAATGAGATCAGTTAAAGGGGTTTATTCTACTGTATACTGAAAAGCAAAGTAATAAGACACTGTGCAATGAATCACAACCCGGAACATCATTTAAGGGGCATCCATAGCTATTTACATGACAGGGTAACAGCAAGATAGTTGTCAAAAGCACAGGCATCCCATGATCTCCCTGAACATTTTGGATGACTATTATCTCCCGGACAGGAGAAGGTAGCATTTACTCCAGATGTCAATATAATAATAACACTGTCATCACCATGTTTTCACTCCAGTAGTTTCTGTGAAAATGACTACTGTTATAAGGCATTGTTTTTGCTTTCATGAATAGATTGTTATTATCTGGGTGAGGAAGAAATCTGGCCACTCATCTCTCTGTTTAAGAGAGCTAGTGCACCACTTTTGTGATGCATCAAAGGCAGACAGTATTACATAAGAACACAAGAACATAAGAACAGCCTTGCCAGAACAGGCCACAGCCCATCCAGTCCAGCATTCTGTCTCACACAGCAGCTCACCATTTGCTTCAGGGTATTCCCAAGCAGAGCTGCCTAGATGCCCTAAGCACATCCGATCTCGACTGATTTTGGAAGCTAAACAGGGTCTGCTCTGGTTAGTACTTGGATGGGAGAACACCAGGGAATACCAGGTGCTGTTGGTGCCTGGAGTAGGAACAGGAAAACCACTCCAGTATTCCTGCCAAGAAAACTCCATGGACATGGGGTCACAAAGAGTCGGTCACGACTGTAATGACACAACACACCATTCCCAAGTAGATATCTTCACCTGCTTATGATTCCCCACAAATGGCATTGAGAGATATCCTGCCTATCTTTCCAACCCAGAGGTTGTCCTTAGGCATCCATAATGATAGCCGTTGATACCCTTGTTCTCCATGAACTTGTCTAATTCTTTCTTAAAGCTGTCAAGGCTGACAGCTGTCACCACTTCTTCTGGCAGGGGGTTCCAGAGACCAGTGATCCTCTGGGTGAAAAAGTACTTTCTCTGTTTATGTGTTATGTCAGTATGTGCAAGCATTAAACATACTGTGCTCCCTGTTGATGCTTTATAATATTCTGTGCCTCGCACCTTTCCTAGTGGAGGCTTGATGGTTTGGATGTCAACATAAACCTTGATAAATTCAAATATTATTTGCAAAAATGTAATGTGTGGTGGGGCTGCAGTAAATTAGATTCACACTGTAGACTGCTTAATGGGTGCTCAACATCATACAGGCAATAGAAAGGCCTTTGTTCTTATGTAGTTGCCTATGAAGGTATGCAAATCTTTCTGTATAGGCTCTGCTTTCATTTTCAGCTTTGCCAGGGCTGTAATTCGTTACTCTCATCGAGTAAAATTTGAATTTTGATTAAGAGTTTTACCTCCAGGAAAGCCCTTGCCATGCTGTTTGTAGATCATTCAAACTGGTTGCTTTGACTCCAACCGCAGTCTGTCAAAAAGAAAACAAATATGTTTACAAATGACATAAAACAATGAACATATGAACAGACAGGGGAATTGAAAGGACTCAGTTGCCTCTCCAAAGAGATAGGAGTTGCAAATCTGTTTTGCTGTTGCTAATGAGGCTGTGATGAACATTTACCAAGTTGATCAGCAAAGCGGCAACACAAAGGGACACTGTAGAAAAGCTTTAATATAATAAAGAGAACAGAAAAGCTAAAGGCTGACACCCAGCTGGGCATAAGGCAGAAGCATTCTACTGCATTGTCACAGTATTTCATTTTTTACATGACACGCACTATTTCAGAACATCTGCAAATGTTAACACATGTGTTTCACTCTTCCATATACTGTTGCAAGCTTTTAGAGTGAATGGAGAAGGGAGGTCAAGGAATGAAAACAAGTGGTGCAACTCCCATATAAAAATATTCCTTGAAATGCGATGCCTGCTGCAGGTAACAAGTGTGGCAACCCCCAAAGTGTGCAGACCAGGGCTTTTCTTGGATCAGCTGAGTCAAGTACTGTATCTCCTTTGCTAAGCTACCAGCATTAACTTTCCACTGGATGTCAACTGACACTACAGCCTTCCTAGAGAGAAGAACATTGGCCACTACACTACATGTGATGGACCTACCGTCAAAGAGTCTCCCAGTGCTGCAACTACTTGGATGTCAGACGGCTGTAGGGTGTGCACTAGATAAAGAAGAAGAAAGACACACACAAAAAGGCAAAGATGTTGGCATTATGAGATGTTCAACAGGGAGAACTTTGAGAAAACAGAGGTGGAAGTTAAGAAAAAACTTTTTTTAAAAAAAGTTGGAGTCCTATTCATTCTGCCATGTGTAAGCCTTATAAAACTAAAGCACTTCGGACCTAATTTGAAATAAGTGTGTCTAAGACTTGAGTTGGACAAAAAATAAGAGGAAACAGAACAGGCAGATCAACAGTGCTTGAGCGTGAAGAATATGTTAACTATTCCTTATGGGACATGTTTTCCAATGTGTTCATTATCTTTAGTGCCACACTCTGAATTTAATTCTCACTTGTGTTGGGGGCGGCAATCCAGCACACTGTTAGGCAGCTTAAATCCCACCAAAGTCAGTGGGATTTACCCAGGACTCCCTCTGTGCAGTAGCTTCAGCCTTATCTATTCCCATAGCCGCCCTAAAGGTTCTTTTGGCAGTGATAAGAAGCTCTTTGCAGAGGCCTGAGAATCCAGTTTTCATTTCAAATTAAGTTTACAGCCTTCATAGTTGAAGAAATATAATTTGAACATAAAGTAGCTAAAAAGATGAAAGATTAGAGAAAATGGAAAAGACCACTTGTTTACCCATTTTTCCCTGTCTCAGACCACTGCTTTGCTTTTGTTTTGCTTTGCTTTGTTTTTGCAATTAAGTAGCATACCACCTTAAGACATAACAAAAAAACTAAAAAACTGCAACACAAATTTCTTTTTGTTTGTGTATGCTTGATTTCTCACCAGACGTTGAAGCTTCCTGGGATATAGTCTGCTCTTGGCATAACAGGTCACTACCCCAGTTCTGAAAGGTAAACACGGTCAACCAATAATCGGAAGTCATTTGTGGGAAATGAGGCATGCAGAACATACATCAAACCTGCTAGTGACTCTCACTGTGAGGTAGAAACACATGATCTTGCCATTCTTTCTCCTCAACTACCTTCTCTGATTTGTTATGAGTACCTTTGGATTTAGCTATGCAAAAGAAGTCTCTGTTTATAAGCCGAATAAGAATCATCCGGATGCCAATTCTTATCCTTTAAATGCTTTTTCACAATTACAATTCTTCACTTTACAGAACACTCTTTTCAAGTACAGGATTAATGTTGTAATGCCTAGTGGAGACCAAAGAGAAGGCTCATGTTTAGGTCTTGCACTCTCTGCACCGATCAACATCAGCCTATCTCAACTATTGTTGCTTATCATTCCAGGAGAGGTCTGATCTGGCTGGGGTGACACATGCCTTAGTTACATGCTCTATATTGGGCTGCCTTTTGGAGTCAGGAAATGTCAGTGGGTCCAAAATGCAACAGCCAGATTGCTAACTGGGGCTGGTTACAGGGATCACACGACACTCCCCCGCCCCCAATTTCAGCAGTTCCACTGGCTGCTGATTCATTTCCAGACACAAATCAGAGTGCCTGATCTAACCTATAAAATCCTACTTGATTTGAGTCCAAACTGTCTCAAAGACAGTGGAATATGCTTCCACAAAGGAGGGTGGTGGAGTCTCCTTCTTTGGAGGTTTTTAAGCAGAGGCTGGATGGCCACCTGTTGGAAATACTGTGATGGGGGTTCCATGGCAGGGGGTTGGACTGGATGGTCCTTGAGGTCTCTTCCATCTCTATGATACTATGATTCTATGATTCAAAGACCATGTTGCCCATTATGAGCCTGCTCAGGTGTGAAGATCACCAGGAGAGGCCTTTCTCTTGGTCCCACCACCTTCACAGGTGTGTTTGATAGGGGAGGACCTTCTTTTTTTCTGCTCCCAGATTCTGGAACTCTCTCCCACTGGAGGCCAGGCTAGCTCCATCTTTACTGTTCTTCTGGAAGCAGGCAAGGACCTTTCTCTTCAGGCAAGCTTTCCCTCAACGACTTGCTGCCTGAGGGGATTTTTAAATGGATTGTTTTGTCATACTGCTTTGGATGCACTTTCAGTAACGCTTCTGTTACCACTTTTCAGAGTGGTATTTGTTTCTTTTTAAATATTTGTATACTTATTCTTTTTAGCTTTGAGTATTGTCTTTTAATGATGTAAGCCACCTTGGGTCCTTTTTAAGGACAAAGGCAGGCAAAAAAGATTTCTAAAAAATAAATTATTTATGCCAGACTTTCATGTTTTGCACAGAGATTTCAGATTCTTGGTTGGTTTGATCTTCTACCAGCCCTATGTAGATATGCTCTAGACTAGAGGACCTGTTTTCAACCTTGGTGGGGAGGGGAGCATGGTATAAACACAATATGAAAGAAAAATAGTCTGAATAACAATTTCACAGGTCACATAATGAACCCTTTATGGTGGTGTGTGGAGAATTGTTTCAAGTCAATGGCCTTCTTCAAATGTGCCAAGGTTCCCCAGGGCGCCATATGCCCCCCATTGAGAATGATTGACCTAATGTTCCCTTTCTCACTAAATGGAACTTACAGAGAAGCTGATTTTTCAGAAACACCCCAAAATGGATTGGCTGGGGTTGGTTACAGGAATCACATAACACTCCCATGTAGGAGTGTTATTCAGTGGGTGTCGTCTAATTGGGACTAGCTACTGGGATGCAGCTATAATGTCTGTAGAAATTTGTTAAAGACAAGCCAATTTGTCTGCAAATTTTACATTTGTGTAGGAGCACAATAGGATTTCAGCCACTATGGAGGAACAAAGTGTGTTAACTGATGATACATGATAGACTGATCCATGAGCCATTTTTACCAGGAATAAAACACCAAAGTTTCCAATGCAGAGCTCTCTGCCCATCCATCCATCCATCCATCCATCCATCCATCCATCCATGATGCTACTCAGAATCAGAATCACTCTCTGTGGTACAGTGAAAGCTCTTTCTTTTGAACATCACAGGAATGTTGACAAGACTAGTGGACCTTTGCAGTGGAAACCATCCATGACACCAGTATTTATCATCAGGGTGGTGTGCTAGAGTCCAAACATAATTTAACAGTTCCATAACAAGCGGCTGTACTATCTGCCTTTCTTCTAAGTCAAATGCAGCAGGAAGTCTGCATTTTGGAAAGTGAACAAAATGCACATTCCAAACTCACTGTCCATATTAATCAGGCAGCCGAACTAGATGTGACAGCTGGCAAAAGAAGTATCAGCCTAGTTAAAGAAGAGAGTTTACGCTTTGGGATTATCATGCTAGAGAGAGAAGGAGTGGCCTGTGTTTCAAGTAAGGAGAGCCAAGGGTGGGGTGTGGATTGAGCAGTGAGGCTCAGCATCAAAACCTAGAGGGTGGCCCCCTTCTCCATTCACAATCCACTTATGGAGATAATCCTAAGACTTGTTAGTACATGGGTGAGATACTTTCCTAAGGCCTGACATAAGATTTGGACTGCTTCGTGGCATCTCCCTCTTGGAATGGCTATTTCAGGAGAAGAACAACATCTAGTCCCTTTATCCCCAGCAATATGGAATGAGACTTCGTACTACTACATCCTTCCTGGGATAGATGGCCTTTGAATTATAAGAATGTACATTCAATAATACATCTTTCCCTTTGCCTTTTTCTCTGATGCAAGAGTCTTATTGATATACTGGGTCATAAACAGTATGCAATACACATTGCTGGGTATCCTGCTTGTATTCATCATAATGTACAATAGATTTCAGATGGTATTGTTCTCCAGAGAACCTTTTAAGGGATCAGACTGTGACTATCCTGGAGGAAACCAATATTCTAGAACCATTTCAATCAATGTTTAGCCTTATATTTTGCACTAGCATTGCCTTTGTCACAATGTTGATTCCCCTGGACCTTGTGGCAGCATTTTATTCTATTGTAATACCCTTGGCTTATGAGTGATTTGCAAGACAAGCAACCATTCTGATAAATTTTGCCTTGATCAACGAGCAATGTCTTGCTTTACAAGCACTGGAGCAGGTCATATGAACACAAGTGAGCCAATTGTAGCTCCCTCCCTCCTTCCCTCCCTGCTGGATTGTGGGGTCTGGAAAGTACCATATTCAGGCAAGCCTAAAAAGCAGGGGGAAGATTGATGAATGGAGGCTTCTCTTGTACCATCCAGGAACATTTTCAAAGGAGAGTGCAGGTTAGGATTTTTCTTTATATTTTCTTTATATTTATATGTATATTTAATTTATTTTCAACATTCTTTCTTATTTTTCAAACCATTTCTAGCCATGGGGCAGCTGTGTATATGGATGCAAACTGAATTTTATTATTGCCACGTTAAAAACACACAGTAAAATCCAGATTCTGCAGCCAGATGCCAAACCATGGTGAGGACGTAGACTTCTAGCTAACTTCTTTTGTAAGTTTTGGTATTTTGTATGTGTTCTATGGCACCCCAGAACAAATCATCTGAGTTTCCACTATTTCTTATAGGGAACTTTACTTTGATATAAGAGTGCTTTGGTTTACAAGCATGCTTCCAGAACGCATTATGCTCATAAACCAAGGTTTTACTGTATTAAATATGGCAGTGGCTCTGAAACTTTTCCTACTCATGACTCCCTTGACCCATTCCGGATCCTCTCCAGGGCAAAAAGGCACAGGTTGCTTCCTTGGTAGTTTCTGCCTTCTTTCTACCTGTGCAGGCAGGCATTCAGGGACAGAGGCATGGCTCACCCCAGGATCTGCATGAGCAAGGTGTTAGGCGTGATCCTGGCTGACATGCATAGAGACCTACTGGCCAAAGAGAAGGAGAGGGACGTGATAGTGAAGGATGAGAGGATTCCATGACTCCCAAGGGCACAATGTGCGAAGCACTGAAATATGGTATAAATCAAAAGATCTCAGTCTGAGCTGGATGTGGGAGAGAAGACTTTGTAGTGGCTTTATTTTAATTTCAATGGCCATTTCCAGAAAGTAGCACTAAGGAATTTCTACCCAACTCCCTGGCATTTATGCTCTGGGATTCTCTAGAGCAGCCATTCTCAATGAGGGCCATGTGGGCCTGTGTGTGTGTGTGTGTGTGTGTGTGTGTGTGTGTGTGTGAGAGAGAGAGAGAGAGAGAGAGAGAGAGAGAGAGAGAGAGATGGCACATTTGAAGGGGACCACAGACTGGAAACAATTATTCACACACCACATTATCAGGTTCATTATGCAATCCAGATTTGGCATATATTTCTTTCATATTGTGTTTATGGCTGATCCGGGAAAAGGGTACTTTAGAGTTCTATTTCATTCCATGTTATATATTTAATATCTACATCAGGGATGGAAAGCATCTAGAGACAGAACAGGATGCATCAGCTCCCATAAACCTTTAAGCCTGTGGAGAATATGCAGTCTCACATTATAACCCAGAGCACAGAGAGAACTCCTAGTTCCCTGAGCTCCTTGCCCTCTGAAGATGCCAGCCACAGAGTCTGGCGAAACATCAGGAAGAAAAACTTCCAGAACACAGCCAAACAGCCCAAAAAACTCACAACAACTATAATATGCACCTTGCTTTTAAGCTGAAACCTTCTTCTGCAAGTACTATTTGGCCTGAGAACAAGGTGTGTGGTCTCTCTCTACCCAACAGTTACTAT
Source organism: Phrynocephalus versicolor (assembly GCA_023846285.1). Taxonomy (NCBI): domain Eukaryota; kingdom Metazoa; phylum Chordata; class Lepidosauria; order Squamata; family Agamidae; genus Phrynocephalus; species Phrynocephalus versicolor. Next base: position 22,940,013 of record JAHTLZ010000275.1, read on the forward strand.
TCGGTTTTGTACTATGTTGTCCACACGTGTAATACAAAATCAATGATAAAAGAATTCACCTGGCTTGGCTTCTTGGTGGGATCGAGGGTTGAATGTGTGCCATTGCTATTCTTATAGGTTCCCAGGAAGGGCTGGTGCTAACAAAGAAAGAAAACATGCATAAAAGCTCCAAAGGTTAAAAATGAGAGCAAATAAAACACGTTGTGACCAGAGCAAGGAGAGTGCCCTCCATTTTTTTCTTGGGCCCCTTCCTGCTTAGCCCATGAACTGCCACCATCACTAAAGTTATACAGGTATTAAGAAATGGAGATTGTGAAACTTCCTGATATGAACAAAAGTATGGCAATCATAGTTTTCATCCCAATAGCAGTCTTGGTGGTGCAACTGTAGGATCAAGTCTTTCCTTTATGGTGTTTAGCATCATCCACACTTTACACTAGAGTCAGGGGATTAACAGACTTCTCAAAGTTCTAGCCTGAGTATATCTCAATCACAGCCAATTGTATTTTTCGGCTGCCTTATATATGTTTAGAATATCTTAAAAGGTGTGTCTCCGGGCTCTTTACAATTTATGCAGGTGAAGGGATTTGAGCTCTGGAACTTGAACAATGATATTGGGAATGTCAGAGTACTTCCAGAACCTTGTCTGCTCCTGATATTATAATAACTACATTGCAACTCTGTCTATGGGCAGGTTTTCCCTTACTTACTTCCTGCTTCAGGGGGCTTTTAAAGTGTGAGATGTGGTATTTTTGTTGTTTTTGAATCTGTCTTGCTTATGTTTTTATTTAACATTGTGAATAACTATCTTTAAAATATTTATATAACTTGCTATTTTTTTGTTTCTAGATTTTTTAAAATTATGTATACTGCCTTGGGTCCCCTTTTTAAGGAATAAGGTGAGGTAATAAAATAATAAAATAAATACATGGAAAGGTACGATGGCAGGAGCAGTGTGTGGGCTTGGAAGAGGAATGCCTCATTCCAAAATGGCAGAATGAAATGAGGCACCCCAGGCTAAAACATATGGGGCTCTTTAGTCTGGAAAAAGGCGCCTGAGGGGGGATATGATTGAGACATAAAAATAATGCAGGTCATGAGTAAACTGGATAGAGGGACACTCTTCTCCCTCTCACAAAATACCAGAACTAGGGGACATCCACTCAAATTGAGGGTTGGGAGAATGAGAACAGACAAAAGAAAATATTTTTTCACCCAGTGTGTTGTTAGTCTGTGAAATTCCCTGCTACAAGAGGTGGTGATGGCATTTGGTCTGGATGCCTTCAAAAGGGGATTGGACAGATTCTTGGAGGAAAAGTCCATCACAGGTTATAAACTATGATGGAAATGTGCAATCTCCAGGCTGAAAACCAGGGTACGTCAAACGCCAGATGCAGGGGAGTGGTATCAGGAGACAGATATCTACTCTCCCAAAGGCATTTGGCAGGGCCACTGTGAGATACAAGAAGCTGGACTCGATGGGCCTTTGGTCTGATCCACGATGGCTCTTCTTATGTTCTTATGTAGGATCTGCTTGGTCAATGAGCTATATAAGATCTGTTTTTCTTTGCATGGTGTTGTAATTAAGCTGGCACACAAAGCTGGCCTGTTTCAGATATAATTGGAAGGGAAACTATTGTGTCTTTTGTCTTGCATGCTCAACCCATTGTTCTTCCTATTTCTTATGTGAGGAGAGAGGATGGTAAGAGTCCACTTTCACTTTAAAATCATGCACATTCTGTTGTGTTTCTGGACCTGTATTTCATCTTTGTGTTTGTAAGAAGAAATTAAACATTTTCACTTTGAAGCAAACCTACTCCCTGTACAAATTGTTCCGCTGTGGCCTGTTTTCTATAAGAAAAATAAAAACAGAAAGATTGTAGCTCTTAAATCTGTCAAAGATGAGCAGAATCATTACAGTGTGAGCTTTTGTTGATGGTAGTTCATGTCCTCAGAGGAAGCGCACACTGAAATACACAATAGCCTTTGAGGTGCCACACATCTCCTTTGCTTTATTTTTGTCATGCATGCTGAAGTACACTAACATGGCCATGATTTTGAAACACAATTTGTTCTTTGGTTGACAAAACAAATCAAGATCCAAGAGTTACAATTCCCCAATTCCCATTTTGACTCAACGGGAAAATGCAATCTGAAATCAAAATTGAATTTTAAACCCCTTTGCGGTTGCACCTGGAGAAGGAAAGAGGTAAAGCATGTGAGCAAAAGGCAGGCTCATTCCCATCATGAGAAATCATACATTCCCATTATATCGGAACATTAGATCTGTATTGTTGCAGCTGTGTCCCATGCTGAAAATTGGAAACAAACAAACAAATCAAATCAGGGTTGCCTGGAGATCTAATTGGCATATGTGTATCCATATGGCTAGGAATGGAAAAGCTCAAGAATTTATTGTCCACCCCAAAACAGAGCTGGTCCATTAAAAATATATGCTGAAAAACATACACTAGACCAGGAGTGTCCAAACTTTTTGCAAGGAGGGCTAGATTTGGTGAGGTGAAAATGTGTGGGGGCTGACCATTCAGCAGCATTTAGCCCCCGGGCTGGACTTTGGGCAAGCCTCCAGGACATGCAAGGAGGCGGAGAGGACGCTGCAGCAATGGAGCCAGGTGCGGGTAGGCTGGGTGGCTGCCTGGGATGATGGGCAGAGGCAGGGAGGGCAAGGAAACTATAAAACTGCAAGCTGACATCTCCATCTGGCAAGGGGTAGGGGCAGCTGGCAGGGATGCGTGACAGGCTGAGCTGGCAGGGAGAAGAGGCTGCGGGCCACTCAAAATTTGAAAGTGGGCCGTATTTGGCCCCTGGGCCAGACTTTGGACATGCCTGCACTAGACATAAAGGCCTGAATTCCTAGTCTCAGCTTGAGCAGGCCCATCAATCAGTTTCTACCAGCAAAGTCAACACTTAGGTGAACTCCATCGATTCAATGTGTCTACTCAAGTTAGGAGAGTATCTAGTCCTATATATTTCTAGTTTGACTGTGAGATTCTATAGGATAAATTGTGAGAACACACATAAATGTACCATGAACAGGGACGTCCCATAAGTAACTATTTCGGAGCAGTGAGCACATAGAGGATTGTTATCTAAGTCTAAACAGAAGTCAGCTGAGGTCTTGGATGTTAAGTTAAGGAGCTTTGCAACTAATCATGTCTGACAGCTACATTTCAGTACCCACATCTTCTGGTATGTTAACCATCCCCAAACTATGTAGTCTCACAAAATTCTCTCACTGGAAGGCAGTACAATATTTACCAGAGTTGGACAGCTCAGGGTAATAGTATCTGCAAAACTGAAGGATGTGGCTTTCTTTCCTAAGGGCTGAAGCTGGGAAACAAACAAACAAACAATTATTAGGTAACAATGCATTTTGAACCCCTGCCAAATAATTAATAAATACTGCAGTCATTTTATCACACATTTTGAACCCCAAAAGGTACTTTGTAGAGCTTTTGTTTTCTGTGCTTGACAGGGACACCAAAATTTATCTGATTGAGTGGTGAAGCAATGGTCTAAGAGGATAACATTGGCAATATGAGAAAGTGTTGTCTAGAAACAACAAAAGAAAAAACTGAGAATACTAAGTATGCCACAAAATATTTTGGCTAGAAAAGTTGGTGCTAATCTTTCCAAGGTGCTGCCAGATGAACAGTTCCTGGTGTTCCTAATGTTTTAGCCAAAAGAAATGGTGATGCAATTCCATCTTTTATTCCTTAGCAGATTTGTTGTGGTGGATAAAGCTGGTAGAAAACATGGGTGGGTTACAAATGGAAGAGAACACTTGGCCCTCTGTACAATTCCAGGAATGAGGCAGGATAACCGCCCAAGCCAAAGCCTCATCTGGAACTTGATGTTCTAAGATAATTTACAAAGTCTGCGTTTATGGTTGTTTGTACTCGTATTGAGTTGGTTTTATTCTTTTACTGGTTTTGTATCTCTATAGTTTCTTATTCATAAGTTTGTTCACCGCCCAAAGTTCCCTTTGGGAAAGTTGGCGTGGATAATAAATAAATAAATAAATAAATAAATGGGCAAGACATCTTTTTTATTGTTCGTGGGCCAGAGTAGCAGTGAATTGTCCTCTTTGTATGCTTTGTTAGTCTTGATATAATCTTTGGCCGCTACTAGAAAATTACAGGAAGAAACCCAGGAACAGAAACACCACCCAAATAAGAGAGTGTTGAATGCACATTAGTAAGATCCTTATTCTGCCAGAGGTTAGTACTTTACCATATTATTCCAGAGGGCCCTGGAGAGCTGAGAATGTGATTTCTGACTCAGATGAAAACAATCAGGTGCAAAGAATGTCATATCTGGACGCTCATCCTGAAAAATGGAAAAAATAAAGTAAAACACAACAATAAATGTAAAATTCTCAATGATAAATGTAAAATTCTCATGCACATGGAAGATATCATCCATTGGCTAAAATCCTGGTGCATTGGTTATACCTGCAGAAAAATTGTGATGCCACGGGAAGAAGACTTTCATTAATTAACAACTTCCACCTTGGGTCCCCACAGCTTCTTCAAAAAATTCAAGCAACTTATCTCATTGCACAGAAGCTATGGGAGCTGCAGGATGGGGATTTTCAGTAACAGAGACTTCCTGGTACTATCCCCAAACCCCATACAATGAAACTAATTACTCAAGAGTCAGACAAACTATGGGACAGAAGAAAGAAGTCTTTAATCACTGAAAATCTCTCCCTGCCAATGACATAATAATCCTTTCACAGGCGTAACTTGTGCAACAGAATTCTGGTCATGCTTATTTTCAGAGACTATTCAGCCACCTCTGTTGTAATATTTATGCCTGGGGTCATACATTGGGGCTGGACATGGAAACAGAGCAAAGGAAAGAAATTTTATTTATTTACTTATTGTTGTATTTATACCCCGCCTATCTTCAAATTTGAACTCTAGGCGGCTCACAATGTGTCAAGCATATGCGACAATACAAAACAAACAGTAAGCGATTAGAGCAAATACAAACAAACAATAAATTAAGTATAGGTAATACAGTTTAAAAACAGTTATGACGAGTTCGCGCCCCAGAATCGCCAGTAGCGTAAGGCGAAAAAACAGTAAAAGAAAATACTTCTTCACATCACACATCATTAAATTATGGATTTTGCTACCATACAATGTACTAATTTATCAACCCAGATCATTTGTTCTAAAAATACTGGGTTCTGCTCTGATGCTTTTGTATTTATCCAGACAGCCATGTGAGGCTTGTCTCCCTTGTTCTAAGATAGTTGTCCCTTTTTGCATGACTTTCCATTGGCATGGTTCATTTCGAGTCTCATTTGTTCAAGGAAGGGGTTTTTAACTCTATGATGTTTCCTATTAAAGTTCGTACCAGTGTTCAGAAACTCCCAGTTGGAATCATGCACTTATGATTTCCATTAGCCCACAAATTGGTAAAAGAAAAGTCCCAGCATAAAGTTCTAGCAGAGAAGAGGGTTTCTAAAATATTGTTTAAAGAATCGCTAAAATTTCCTAAACAGAACTGACTTTCATCCAAGTTGTTTTTTAAAAAAAGGGAAGTTTGGATGTGAATGCCAGTAAAACCCAGAGTCCTTCACAAACACCTGAGAGAGGAAAAAGGGGAAAGGGAAGGTTGTCTTGTCTGGAAGAGCCCTCGGGTGGCATTAGAAGAAATCAGACCCTTTCACGAAGCAGAAGGATTATTATAAGAATTATCAGAAGCACCATCTCACAGAATACCAGTTGTTGGAGTGCAACAGCAGAAAGGGCTGTATTTAAGGTTCTGTTTGCTTATGGACTCCTGTTATCCACTGCAAAAAACAGGATGCTGAGCTACGCAAGCTTTTGTTCAGATCCAGCATAGGCTCTTCTAACAATTACTTTCAGGTAGATTTTCTAGTCTTCATTCCAGTAAAAACTCCTATTGACTTGAAAGGCATTAAAGTCTCCAGTCACACAGGTCCCATTATATTCAGTTTGCCTGACATGAACACCCCTTGAAAGCAAAAGCAAATGTGGCTCTACTTGAATTCTTTAATGCCCGGCCTAAAACTGTGCCAGTCTGAATGGCAGCATTCCCTAATGCCTACTGTGACTCCACTCAAGTCATTTTGGGCATCGGAGAGTCACTTTGTTCATGTGGATTCTGTAAGAATTCTTTTAGGTCAGTTGGAGTTTTTAACATTTACATGATACATTCTCAGTTCTTCCCAGAACCTCAAACATTTAAAAAGCAGTCACTTCAAGCATAAATTAACTGTGAAACATGAATTAGAAAGATGTTCAACACAATACAGAATGTTAAGTCACATTTATAAATCACAGAAGAGCACTTTATATAAGCTGAGAAACTTGTTATATAACACAAGTATGGAAATTACCCAAATCAGTCAAAATGCTCAAAGTTGAAACAGCTTTGTTGGCATTCCTTAGAGGGTGAAAAATGAAGTGACTGTCCATAAAGATGAACCCTCAGCCTTCATCTTCTACACATTTAACAAGCTTGGTCGCTTTTGTTCAAATTTTTAACACTGTTGAGTACACTTTGAGTTTTTGGCATTCTTCATAACACAACAGGTTTTTAAAATTTGTTTACGGCACTGAAGGCTCCCTCCAATATGCTTTGGTGCATCTATTCTTAAGAAATCTAGATACACAGGTAGAAGTCTAAACTGGGAACAGCACCAGTGCTTAACACAAGCAGAAATGAGATCCATTTAGCCATGGGAGCTTTATTTTGGAAGGGGACTGGTTTTGAAATGGAACATGCCACAGCACAGCAGGCACTTGGAATGCAGTCCCACCCTCTGGAACAAAATCAACCAGTGTCTTCCCTTGCTTTACCTCATGCTGGGCAAAATTCTAACCAGAAAGCAGCCTCTGATGCGTCATTTTCCCTCTCCTTGGTGCTGGCCAATCAGGAGATGTGCAATGAATAAACATCCTGCCTCCCTGTCTGATTGACCAGCACCAGGGAGAGGGAAAGATGACACATCGGAGGCTGCCTCCTGGTTGGTATTTCACCCAGCACGAGCTACAGCAATGTAATACAGTGGTTGATTTTGTTCTGGAGGGTGAAACTGTGTTCTGAATGCCAGCTGTGCTGTGGCATGTTTCATTTCAGAACCAGTCCATTTCTGAAACAAAATGCCCATGTCTAGACCCATTAGAAGAGGCTCACTGCATCTGTGGAAATTGCATAAATGTTGACATATAAAATTCCCATTGACTAAGTGTACTATAGCTGAGAATACCAACTGGATTCAATCTATTCTGTTTTTGAACTATTCAGTCATTTCAATGTGCGTGTGATTGTACATGTAGCATTAGGCCTCTGGCCTGAGTAATCTGTGAGCTATTATATTTGTTGATGTTTGTGGCAGAGAAACTCCCTCTGCTTGGTTAATTAAGCTATTCTCTATTACTGAAGGGCACAGCTGGACATGACCAGGGTTACAAAGTCTGAGGTTTGATCCGAGTCATGTAAGCACAGTCTTACACGTCATACTTCATGTTCCCTCAGAATGCCATGAATGCCTTCTTCCAGCTTGGAAGAAGAGCAAAGTTATCATTCACATTAAATGCAGGACACTACCTGTAGAAGAGGCAATGTGATGGTTCGGAGGAAAGGCTGCAGTACGACTGTAAAATCCTCATGAACGTCATACCGGCCACTCTCCACAAGTTGTTGTAGGCTGCTCTGTGGAAGAAAAATAAAAAGCATACTTTAGCTCCCGAGTCTATTTCAACCCTGAAGAGCACATCTTTGCTCCTCATAGCAACTGGCAGTGCCAGGAGGCATTCATTTGACCTCAGAAATTCTATCAGATGTGTTCTCACACTCATAAGACCCCTCATTTTGCCTGTAAACTGAGATAAGGTTTACTGTGTATGAAAAATAACAGGAAACCCCTCTAGCAATAGATTAAAATCAAGACTGGGACTGTTACGTGCAAGGATTCTCTCCAAAATCCTGAACCAAAGACATTCAAGTCTGTTTATCTAGGGGCATATGTACACACCAACACATTTGCTTATGTCACCTTCTTGGACTGCTGCACAATTTAAAATTGTTTTTCAAGGAGAAGGGCAAGAGAAGATCAAGATAAAAGAATGGTGGGTCAATAGATCTGAAGAGATTAGAAGCAAGGAGAGAAATAAAAAATTTATTGTTCTTGTCTCCTGACCATAAGAAAGGCAAACACAGACTACTCCTATGGTGCTTGAAAGATGCTCCTGGCACATTTTATAATAATAAAAAAACAATTATCATAGAACTGCAGAGCTGGAAGGCATCCTATGGATCCTCAGGATTAGCTCCTGTCAGGGAGGCACAGGAGGGAATCCAGCAGCCCTTTGTGTGTTCAAAATGGAGTCTGAACAGGGCCTGGGCAATGTTTTAATCTTCAAATATTTCTCTTCAGCCATGAGGGCTGGAACCTTGCCTTTTCATCTTAAGAGAAAGCCAAAATGGTCAGAGAGTCAATTTCTCTCCTGATGTAGATCCTACACGGTGTGGTAAAGAAACGTCACACATAATACACATTTCACAGCAGTCATGACTCGTGACATGTTTATAGGGTGCTGCTAACAGAGTTACGGTAATCATGTTATAGGTGTTCAAAAGCAATAATATCGTAGTATTTGTACATGTGATACTCTGTAACAAAGTGGAAATAAAGACTGGCAATATACAAGAAGGAAGAATTGATATACTGTACCTGATAAGCTTGGATTGCTTTTTCCATCGCCACTAGCTCAGAAGAGCCTTCTTGAATGGAAAGAATGCAGCTACAAAGACCTCTGCAGGTGAAACAGAAGGGGTGAGACACACACAGAGCAGGCAAAAGATTAATGAAAGGACTGAAAGCATACACACAGTTCTCCTAGGAACACAATATGAGACATTTCTTCGCTCTTGTAAGAATGCAAGGTTTTGAACAATGATGAAAAGTTTTTCTTGAACTGTATAACATTCCATTTTCCCCATTTCTACTTGAAGTCATTTTAAATAGTAGTAGAAAAAATAGGTGGGCCTGTTTATCAAATGAGTTGTATTCAAAATGACACGCTTATAAATGACATTTTAATGGTTTAACTGATGTTTACTAGCACAGTCACTCTGTAGTCACCATTTAAAGCAGAGTCCCCCAACTATGGTCCACAGATGTTCTTGGACCACCATTCCTAGAAATCCTGGCCAACACAGCTAGTGATGAAGACTTCTGGAAGTTTTAGTGCAAGAACACCTGAGGACTCAAGGTTGGGCACTAAAATATCCTTGGGTTCCACGATGATGACCAAAGAATATTCTTCATACTATGCAAAATTTCATGCACCCTTGCCACATTTTTGTAATTAAAAGATCTCTAAGTGTTATAGCCTATTGTCAGCAGGCAGCTGCCTCCACCCCTTGATTGCTTGGTTTGCTTTTTTTTCTGTAGTCTTTTCTGCTCTACCATAGACTTGTTGAGATAACAGCGAGGGTGACAGAGAAAATGCATCTTTAAGAATGAATTAATGGGGCTGCCATACAGGGTTTGTGTGGCAGGTCCTACTGGTTGCAAGTACCTTCCCCAGAACATCTAAAACAAGGCAAAGGGGAAGTTTCCACATGTTTGTGCTATCAAGGGCCTTGAGCTGTCATTGGCATTGCCTCATTCTTCTCAGCTGTATTTTACCAAGTATCCCTCTTGACTTTTTTTCTCTTTACAAGGGCAAAGCTATTGCATTATAATTGCATAAAATTCAGATGAGCTTGTCACTGGATACAAGATGGATACTATAAGCACGTGTCTTGGATACACTGGGTTTTGGGGTTTGAGTCAAAGGGCAAGGTTCAACCCTGCACACTCTGCACAGTCTCTTAGTCTGCCATTGGTGAGGGCCTGGGGTTCTGGCTGCCCCTGGGAAACAGCTGGGATGCTGCCCCTAGGAATCACCTGGGATGCTCAGCTATCCCTGCAAAACTTTTGTTCCTCCTCCTTAGCTTCCCAGCATGTGCATTCTGTCTCACTCTGCCCAATGGTAGGGTGATACCAGGATACAAGAACAAAACAGATCTGCCTTACTCTGCTGGATGTATGGGACATGATAATCTCCTGTCCAGAAACAAATGTCTCAAAGGAAGAAGGTCCATTACGTCCACCAGATTAACCAAAGCTTTGGGCACCTGATGAGTAAAAGAAGAACTCAGTTACTCAAATGGCATTGTGGGGAACAAAAACCTTGTATCTCTCCTACCTCACATTCAAAGTAGCTGTTAGAGCTAATTAATACAGTACAGTATATCATTTTGGTTGACCCTTCCTCAATATCTCTACCCTTTCCTTTGAAAAGTTTCACATCATCACAAAGACTCAAGAGTAATCATTAACATTTCTATGAGTGTGTCACAGTCCCCAACAAGTATTGTGGCTGACAATAATTAGGGATATTGTGACACTACTCAGTCATGTTCCATTATTCATTCAAGCATTCAGCTCCTTGGGCTTTACATCCATTCCATGCTTGCAGAATGCCATCCTAGGCTTTCTGGCAGTGGGGGCCTGGGGGAGAGTTTCATATCATTGTTAAGGACTTTTCTATGCAACGAAGCAAGAAACATGTATATTATTAACATTACAGAATATTTTTCCAAGCCACTATAATAATCCTTACAGGCAAAATGGACAACACATGAAGGGAGATTGAGGAGACAAATAGTTCTGAATAGAGATGGGCACAAAATGAACTTTTGGTTCATTTTGTCATTCGTTATTCATTTCATTACAAATGAAACAAATAACAAACTGCCACCTCTAAGAGAAACAAAACGAAATGGAAATTTCCATTTTGTTTCATTTCGTTTGCCAGTGTCTCCTACCTGGTGCAGGTCCTTCCTGGTCTGGTCCTCCTGGCTGCAGGGAGAGGACTCCAGGAAAAAAAGCCAACCAGATGCGCTACAGCTGGTCGGCGGCCACGTGGTCGGCAGTAAAAAAAAAATACAATAAAAAATAAGATCTGGCGCGCAGGGCCCGGTACCGGCCCATGAGCACCAGACCCAGTCCGCGGGTCGCTGAACCGGCCCACAGGCCAAAAGTTAAAAAAAAAAAAGCAGACTGGCTGTAGTGCAGGCCACGTGGTTGGCAGTAAAAAAAGTATTTAAAATAAAAATTTATCAAAATAAATGAAAATAATAATTAAAAAAGAAGTGCTGACCTGGCCCCAGGGGCCGCACGGTCGGCACTTGGGGGGGGGGGAAAGAGGCATTGGCCCCAAGTCAGCACCTCAAAAAGCCCCTGCCACTGGGGCCAGGATCCACCACCACCACTGCTGCCAAGCCACTGCCGCCGAGCCACCACCACCCGGTAAGAACCCGTTTGGATTGGTTCAGGTTCGTACAATTTTTTAAAATTCATACGAACCTGAACCCTAACTGAACCAAGGGTGGGCCCGAAACAGACGAACCGAACCATGGGTTTTCTGTTTCGTGCCCATCTCTAGTTCTGAATAGAGATAGGCACAAACTGAACTAAGAACAAAAAAACAAAACAAAACAAAACCCTTGAACTGGACTGGTTTGTGGTTTGGTCCATGCATGTAATTTCCCAGAAACAAAGTGCCAAACTTTTTCCGTCTGCTGCTTTATTTTGGCAAATCAGATGCCCCTTCTCTCTTTTTGTTACCCTTGCCACCTCCCTACTTAGTCCTGCCTCCTCCTCCTCCTGGGTTGCTGCTGTCTTCAGAGACTTCATGTGCATCCACAGAGCCATCTGGCTCAGCTCTCAGAAGAGAAGCTGGGATGTTGTCCCTGAAGATGCTGATGGTGGAGAAGAAACAGGAGGAGGCAGGACCAGGGTAGTATATTCAGAGGAGGAAAGTCAGGCCTTTTAAGAGCTGGCTGGTAGTCTCAAGCTTTTGACTTGACACTGACAGAATCTGGAGTATGGTTATTATACAGTAAATGTTTCAAGCTTCTTTTTTAACTATTCAGTGGGACATAAATGCCTGGTAAAATGTGATGTGACTAGTCTAGCTTTCTTTCAGAACTTGCAGGGCATCTCTAAGAGTTTGTCTTCAGGCTATGCAAGCATCTTCCTTAAAGTGTGTCTCAAAGGAAAGATTGTGGACCAAATTAATTGCACATGAAAACATAACCAAGTCCCAAGGGTCTCCTTTTTGTCAAATGTGTTTCTGGAGCTCAGGGGTGCAAAACTTTAGCACCATTATGGTAGGTAAGAGGCTATTGAGCCCTTTCTTCCTGTATTGGTGTTTTCCATTAGAGTTTCCCTCAGCCACTTTCACTACCAAAGGGATCCCAGGCATGGTATTAACTCTCATGAAAAAATATATGGAATCCCATGTTTTCCTCAGAGAAGGTAACACTACTCATTGGGGAAAGACTGCTGACAGAGCAAGGATTCAGCATCCTTCCCCACTGTTGCTGCTTATTTGCTGATAATATTCTTTGTCAGAAAAGGTCTTGTTTAGAAGCAGCAACTGTTGGGTGTTGCAATGCAGTGTGCAGGAGATCCCTGATTTAGGGCCGGCAAGAGTTTTCTCCACATGTTGTCATTGGGTGAAAAAAGATGCAAGAGCAATATCTGTCTGTGAAGATTCTCAGTCATCCAGGTGAGTTTATCTGGAAGTTGAGTCATGACAACTGGACCTCTTTTTCATCAGTCTGATGGCACTGTTTGGATGAGCAGCGAAACGTTTCTCTCTCTCAGGAAAAAGGGGTCCAATGGCCATGACTCAACTACCAGAAGAGCAATATCTCTGACTAAGAGGAACTCCACACAGGCATTTGTCCAAATGTTTTGGGGCCCTGATGAGTTGGGTTGTTCTTTTTTCTGGCATCACAGGTGGATGTTGCTGGAGCACCCCAATTTGCCCCAACCCCTACCTGTCAGGGAGTTCTGCAGTATATTTTGGTGTGAGTTGGAGAGCTCCCAGAAAGTGTAATCACTTGGAATCAACTTAACTAGAGCCCTGCCGCTCCTTCCAGTGTAAATGTCTTCTATCCTGAAACAGCTGGCACAGCTCATAACCTCATCTGTAGAGGGTCAAGGGAAGTTAACTTTCTTTTAATGGCTGCAATATTGTTGCTGATGTGATGAATCTCTTTGTTTATTTTTTAACATTTTCTTTACTTTTCTGTGTATTGCTGACCAAAACTATGTCTGTGGGCAGCTTCTCAACTAAAAATACAGAGAAAGGCAAAGCAATTTTAAAAAGTTCAAATAGAAGTGATTCATCAGTGATCTAGCAGATGTAAAAACAAAATGGTTTCACTTCCCCTGATCCTCTGCAGTCAATCAGGGGAAGTGCTTAAATGACAGTGAATCAGTCTACAAAGGGTTGCTTGCCATTCCAACAGGAGAAGCACATAAAAATGGTACATTGCTCCTTCTCCTGTCCTCAACCAAACCTTTGTAGCTCTATCCAACCCATATCAACATAACCAGCTTCTCTGGACACCTCAAAAAGAAAGAAAGAAAGAAAGAAAGAAAGAAAGAAAGAAAGAAAGAAAGAAAGAAAGAAAGAAAGAAAGAA
>JAHTLZ010000275.1:22958182-23007895 GCA_023846285.1 Phrynocephalus versicolor
GAAGAAGAAGAAGAAGAAGAAGAAGAAGAAGAAGAAGAAGAAGAAGAAGAAGAAGAAGAAGACATTAAAATAGGTCTAGGTGGGTAAGGATGGAAGAAGACGTACTCTGCCTTTGCTCCTGGTACTGCCTGGTTGAGAAAAGCAGTTGTCCCGTTTACACCACCTGTGCCTGTTGAGTAACCGATGAGGTTTGCACTGAACTCTCGAAGGATGTCTGAAAAAAAAGAAACCATGAGAAGAAATACAGGACTTGTATTTGGATTAGAACAACTTTGGCTCCCTTCCAACCTCTACCCTTCTATGATCTACAGAAAAGAAAAGAAACATTATCAGATGAGAGCAGCTTCTGTGCTCTTCATAAATTGTGCTGCTTCTCCTAATAGCAGTGTCGTGACTTATTCTATGGGTATTTCATAGGTTACACATTGTGCAGGGCAGTAATTAACTTGGTAAGAGACAAGCTGACCCAAGCTGTGGTCTATCACATGCCCTTGCAAGATGTGCTAGAAGCAGTCACAGCAATGTGTGGAATAATCCCACTTGAGATAGGATAGAAACATAGGAAGCAGCTTTAAACAGAGTCAGATTATCAGTCCATTTCATTTTTGTCTGGATGGCAGAAGAAACTCTCCAGATTTCCAAATAAAAATCTTTGCCAGCCCTACCTAGAAATGGCAGGGAGTGAACCTAGAAACCTCTTGCATGCTCTCTCTCTCTGTCTCTCTGTCTCTTTCTCTCTCTCTCTCTCTCTGTGTGTGTATTGTGTTGTGTTGTGTTGTTACAGTCGTGACCGACTCTTCGTGACTCCATGTCCATGGAGTTTTCTTGGCAGGAATACTGAGTGGTTTCCCAGTTCCTACTCCAGGCGCCTACAGCACCTGGTATTCCCTGGTGATCTCCCATCCAAGTACTAACCCGGGCTGACCCTACTTAGCTTCCGAAATCAGGAGAGACTGGATGTGCTTAGGGCATCTAGGCAGCTCTTGCATGCTGTACTCTACCCCAAAGTTACTGGCCATTCCCTAGGTTTCTTAGAGTAGAGCATGTGGCCAATGGACATCGATTATGAAACACATAGAAGGGAGGATGTGAAACCTCACAGAGCTGCGGGGAGGGGGTTGCTGCAGGGGTTGCCTTGGCAGAAATCATATGCAAATATATCTAGCAAAATGCCTTACTGATCACAAACAGAAACACAATTTATGATTTTGTAGCACCACAGGCAAACAAATTTTTCTCTGCGGTTGCCTATCTTATGGTTTCACCTAGAACCTGGGCCAAGTTACTTTTGGAAGCTAGAAGTTCCAGAATCTTCCTGTCAGCATAGTAGCCCCAAAAGATTTTCCCCACCCCAAATTCCAGCTGTTATTGAACTCTTGGCTACCACAATTCCCCACAGAGAGTCTGCCACCTCTCCTTCTAGCCTTAGTTTCTGCTACTTGGTGAAGATAATTTTTAATGTAGATTTCTTTTTTTTAGTAAACTTTGGTATCATAAGCAAACACCTAATGTTTAATTACTGTGTGTGCTCTTGTTATAGATCATTTTAATTTCATTTTTAACCTTTCCCTTTTGTTACTGAACAGAGGTTTGGTAAGTGGAAAGGCAGGCCATAATTTATTCTCATACTGTATATATATGAATGTATGAATATAAATCTTATCTTTAATGGTCCCAGGGCAACCAGACCATTCAGCATATGATTTGAGAAAACAAATTGTTCCCTGTTCCCAGCTGTAGCTGTAGCTCTTAATACAGGATTGATATTTTGATTTGCTGAAAAAAAGCTGCATAGACCGCAAACAGTGTCTAAATGCAAACATGAAGACTATTGACAATAGCCAGGCCAGAATATTTGATTGCCTGAGGTAAAGGATAAAATGGTGCCTTCATCCCAGTTCCGCAGAAAAAAATGAACTAGACTGGCAGCTAAAATTTTACCTCAGTGCAGGTGATGGGGTAGGAATTTTTCATGGGCCTAGAGCTCCCAGGATGGTTGAAGGGGATAACCTTGTCCGGCAAGAGAGAGATTCTTAGAAGAAACACCTAAGATGCTGCCCCTGGTACACGTCCTCCAGCATTTGGCTCCTGAGGCGGTTGTCTCACTCTGCTTAATGGTAGGCCCGGGAGCTTAATCCTCCCAGAACCAGCAGTGAATATAGGAAAATATCTGTATGATTTATTGGGAAAATATAATGGCATGTGCTGGTCACAGCTCCCAGCCCTTCATTACTCTTTATGGCAATACCCAGAAACGGAAACTGTTATTTTTATACCACATGAACGGAGGAACGGAGCTTCTACTTACTTGGCAAAGTTGTGACCGTTTTTAATGATGCGTCTCCCCCAATGCTGTGAAAAGGGAAAGGGAAACAAAAGTAACAAGGACCCATGAGCTGCCTTTGAACTGAGCTTTAGAACTCGAAAGAAGTACTGTATGTTGTGTAGTTGAAAATGCAACACAATGAATGTGGTTTGCAACTTTGAATCAGAGATATTGCAAAACATTGGGGAAACAGGGAGGGTGGAGTCACTGAGGAAACACAGTCATATTTTGAAGATCATGATTATTATGAGGGTGTTCTATTTCAGCTTAATTTTTTTAAGGGGACACATAATGCAGAATTCTTCCTCTAAATATGTTCCATTGCTGCCACTTTGCACCATCACAAATGCACACAAAAGCCTGAATTACTTTCTCTGTTTCCAGTTAAAAGATATATATGTTACTAATACATATAAGACCTTTCTTAAGACATATTATAAGTCACAAATTACTGAAGCACTTATGGCATGGACTCCACTTCCCATCAGTTTCAGTCAACTTGCTCAATAGTTCTGGATGATAGCATTCATAGTAGCTTATCAAAATGTCGTGGGCTTATTCCGTCTTGGCAGAGTACAGTAGTTGTTGTGGTGGAGCAGTCATAGTTGTGCTGACTGGGGATGATGGGAGTGGTAGTCACACACGTTTAGAGGGCAACACATTGAAAAGGGACACTCTCGAACACTGATTTGCAAACAGACAGTTCTTAGTGTGCCACTAAACGACAGTTTGCACCCACCCTTTGGAAGATGCTATATGAGATTGAAATGGGCAATACAGATGCATTTTATGGCAGAGGTACACGGCCACAAAGAACAGGCATGGAAATGTTTCAAAATGCAACATTCATGAACTCTCCACTATGCTCATAAGTACTATGTCATTTTGTATTCTCCAGTCTCTCTGGATTTGGACCGCACAAGTTTACCAAAGATTGGACATATCATTTTTGGACCATAATTCCCAGAATCCCTGATACTTTTGAAAAGTGCTATGCCAACAAAACATATATGCATACATTTTATTTCTGCCCTTTTGCACTTAAGTTGAGAAGGCAATATATATCTGAGCATGGAAAAGTTACTTTTCTGGGGACTACATTTCCCAATATATCCCGGCCAGCAGGCCCTTGCTATCTGGAAGATTCTGGGAGCAATCATGCAAAAACGTAGCTTTTCCATGTGCTGATGCTTGCTTACCCAGCCATGTGGCTTGACTGCTCAATGGAGCATAAAGACAGCCACCTACCTCCAGGCCAGCCCTCGATACTCTGTGTTCATATCCAGCACGTCACTTGGTTTTGATCCGATGCCATTACCAGCCTTGAAAAGACCAGACAGATAGAAAGGTTTGGCTATTCAGGTGTTTTGGATTTGCTTTCTTGTTGTTCATAATGAATCAGTCCTTTTAAGGCTTTGGCTCCTGGGACACGGGCACCTGACCTTTGAGATGGAGGATTGTATGATAATTAAAAAAGCTTCTCCACATGGTATTCTGGAAATTCAGAAACAGCTGCTGAGTACATTATGTTCCATCAGCAAGATTTGTGCTTGCATGAAGTAGTGCTTAAAAATCTTTCCAGCATCACTCAGGGTTAACCGGAGAAATGAATTGGGATATCCACTGAGAAGGGCCACATCATCTCACTGGGAGGTCAATGTGACACCCTGGATCTAAATATAAAGCTAGACATGAGGCTAGATATGAGATATGATAGGCTAGGAAGATGGATATGGTAGGAAGGAGGGCTAACAATGTTTAGGTATACATACTAATGACAGGGCTGGTGCAGGCATAACTACCTAACACAATATGTGGCTGCCTTTTTATCTTCCATCAGTGGTGATATCCACAAATTAGTTATGCCAAATGGGAGAAGTAACTATAAACTGAGGAGAACTGACTATAAACTAATCAATGAAATTAACATGTCATTCACAATAGAGCCCCACTCATGAGAAAACAACCAAGTGTCCCTCAATTCTCCATTGTCAACTTAGCTTGTTTTTTCTTTTGTAAATGTTCAGCCCGGAGATAGCATAGCTTTCGCCAATTTCCGACAGCTCAAGCAAGTAGCTCTGAAAAGTTACCTGTGCCCGGAGATGTAACACTGAAGAGAAAAGGATACACACATGTGCCTTAACATGTGCCATCGACAGGGAGGAATCACAGGTAGAAGACGAACTGGAGCGCTATGGCTTGAAATGGGACAGGCTGAGTCCAACAATGACAATTCTACTTCTTCAATACAGCCTTTGCAAACATTCAGATTGGGGCTCCAGCTTCGGCCCAGTTAAAAGGAGGGGATTCGGAAAAGAAAAGTGCTTCCCTGCGCACCTCCCTCAGTGGTGCTAAGTGGCTCGTGCTTCCAGAGAACATCTTCTCTCTCTCTCTCTTTCTCTCTCTTTCACACACACACACATACACACACACACACACACACACACACACACACACAAGGCAGCCCATATGCCCAGTAGCCTCTGTCAAAGGATAAGCATTGCGAAGCAACAGCACCATGGAGGGTGGGGGTGGGGAAAATGGCAAAATAGCAAATGCACCCTACCGTCCAGGAATCCCCCAAGGCAGCTATTATTTGCACATCAGCTGGTTTCAAGGCATGCACTGCAAAGGGGAGGGAAAAACATACATTTTTTATTTATTTAAAATAAGATTTCATTAAACTTGTAAGAGGAAGGGGGATTATGTTTTGGATCATTGCATGACAAATGGGTTTCTGGTATATGTTGCCGTCCCAGTAATGAGACAAGATTAACTGGATTTAATTCAGGAGGGTGGGCAAAGATACATTAAAGAAAATCTCCCTGGTGAATTCGTTGCTGATATTACTGAAATAAAAAAGGCTTAGGAAAAACCAAGGACTAGCTTTATATATATAAGAAGGCTGTAAAGTGCTCAGATTCAGTTCTTTTTAGATTCCTGATCAACAAAAGTCAAGTTAAAAAAAATTAGGATCATGGTATTTAAATAAAGCAGGGTGCTAACATCCTGAATACTGCAGGAAGATGGTATTTGTCTGGCACCCATATTCTTTTCAGATGCCAGTGTTTTAAATGGACTAGTGTTATAAGCATCATAATAGTGGGTACTCTGTGCTGTATCTGTGTGAGACAGAATGGAAAGGAGGGTGTGTTTACTAAACCACAATCATATACTCTCTCTCTCTCTCTCTTCATGAGACCCAGTGTCAGCAGCATAAAGCCTGGAAGAAATCTCCAGGTCTCATTTTGATGACAGGTATGGTCAAAGGTGGCTATTGCTATGAATGGGTACACTATACTACCTGCCTGGACATGGCGGGTGCGCAGTGGTAGCAGAAAGGTTTTCCACTCCTACCCCTGCCCTCACATATATCACCAAGTTACCTTTTTATTCTATATCACCAAGTTACCTTTTTATTCAGTTTTGAATAAAAACTCATGTAACCTAATGGGCTCATGACCATGTTCACAATAAACAGCAGAACAGAAACACCAGAAATTTTGTCCTGTGTTTCATTTCCGTTACTGCAATATGAGTGAATTGCTTAAAATCCTAAAACAAATCACAAAAAATTGAAAAAAATGGTAACGAAATGGTAACAAAACAAACAAAAATGAAAACAATTTTTTGCAAAATTCGCAAAAAACGGAAACGAACCGAAACAGACCCCCAAACGACAAATGACAAACAACAAACGAAATGCCATTTTTTAATTCGTGCCCATCTCTACTTGTATCTATGCTTGTAAGCTGAAAGCAGCATTTTGCCAGTGATGTTATAAATATTCACCAAAGTACAATATACAAAGCCTTGACATCACTGCTAATTGTTTACAAAAATAATTAATCCACAAATTACCTGAAAGGGTGATAATTTTCAACTATAGCTGAGCAAGCATATCTACCAACTTAGCTGAGTAAATGTTGTGTCATGATATTTCAGCAAAATATGCAAATATGAAATATGCATCATATTTCAGCAAAATACGGCTCATATGCAGCTGTTCTCAGATGATGCCGGTAATGAAGAAGAAAGAGTTGGGGCACCTTGAAGATTAAATTATTGGTACTGAAGATAAGAGCACTGTATAAGATGAAACAGGTTGTTACCTATAAACTCTGAGGGTAGTTGCTGTAAAAACTGATATATGCTTGTTTATTATACATTAATAAAACTTTAAAGTTATAAAATAAAATAAAATATTACACAGTAATTGTGTGTGTACCCACCTGTTTTCCACAGAACTCAGTAAGAGTTACTTCTGAATAAATATGCATTAAAATCACACTCCTTGCTATAGTTCCCAATTCCTTATTGCCTTGAAAAGATTCCAATGGTGTACCGTTACAGCCTTAAGGAATAGCAATTTACTAATGCTGGCTACAGTCCAAGTTTTGTTAAGAGCTGGGCCATAGATGAAAACTGCAACATTGTACGTGTAGTGTATGTGATCTCCTGCTAATAGCTGGTGTAAGCATGACTCCCCCCCCTCGAATGGAGTTAGCTTCTGTACACAAAACCCTCTGCTGAATTTGTGACGTAAGTGTTAGTATTAATTTTAACTAAATACAGGCTTTGGAGGAAAATATATACGTTCTCTCCATATAAGGAAGAAGCAGAGGGCAAGGATGCAACAATAAAATTAGTGGTGAGTAATGGCCTTTTCTGTTATCAACTTGGATCTCAAGAAGCAGCTTAGATTACCTGAAGCAGGGTAGTCGGCAGATGGAATTCTATCCCCACACAGCAACTGGCTTCCATAAACTGCGGTGATCTCATCGGTGTATGTGGAGTTGCTGTTTCTGTGTGTCATCAAATATGGTTGGTCCTATGGAACAGGGAGACCCAAAGTCAAAATGAAGACATGGTGCCAAAGAGCCATCTAGAGGAAACATTTGTCTAACAAAGAACAAACTATACAAGATGGCAAGATGCTGGCAATGGGACCTCTTTATACCTTAAGAAGTGGAAAGCAGCTCTTATGAGGGAAATGGGATTGGGAATATGGTATTTGTTATGTTGTGTATGAAGAACCTAGGACTCTTCCTCCATGCTCTACCTTCTTCCAATCTAAACTATCATCCCAACCTTCTGTTTTTCCCACAGGGTAAAACACACAAGTACCCTGAAGAAAAATAGTTACTTCAAAGTGTGAATTAGATTAAGAATATGCTATGGGGGAGAAGGAGCCCCAAAGGAGCCATGCTGCCTCCAGCATAGTGACTGGAAAAGTTACTTTTCTGAGGCATAATTCCAAGAAGGCTCACTGGCCATGCTGGTTGGTAAGGGTATATATTGGGAATTATCATCTCCAAAATTGGAGACGATTTGAACTGGTTGGATTCTTTTCATGACCTACACCTAACTTTACAAACAGCAGCAGCATAAAATGTTACCCATTTTGTACATTTGTACCATCAAAAGTGTGGCACTTCCATTCCTGGGATCCAAGGAATGGGTGGATCACAGAGTATCTCCACATTTCTTTGTGTCATCCTCTTTGCACAGGGAAAGAAAAAATTGTAAGTGATGTCTTTTACAACTTTTGGAACCTTCCCACTGGGATGGTCACAAGATAAACCTTCCCAGCTCTTCATGAGGCAGCCAATTTCAAAAGTTTCAGAGTTTCGGGCAGACAGTATGGAAGTGAAGTTCAAGGTGAACCTAAACCAGGCCACCTTCCTACTACCTGCCAGAAGTTTAAACAATGCAGGTGTTCAGGTTAGTCTTGTGCCACAGCTTATGCTGCAGGCGAAGATGCTCTTCTGAAAGCTGATGAAGCCTCTCTTATGATCCTAGCCCCGATGTGACATCTTTATTTCCTTCTTTTGGGTGAATGAAAGGCTGTTTCTCCTTCCAAAGCCATCCCTTATCAAACTCCTTTCACGGCACTGAAGCCTGTGTGCTGAACCAGTGTTGTTCTTTAAAGGCAGTAACATTTTAGGGTCAAGCTAGGATCAACGTTCTTAAACCTGTTTACCCTATATGTGGAAACCCCCTCTACATGGAAACTGGAGGGTAAACATACGCTTATTACAGAACTCATTGCCGATACATGGAGATCTGAGCAAATCTGCCAGGAAAATAATGTTAGAGTAAATATGCATTCCCATCACATCTAGTTTGACTCTATGGCTTCTTGTCTTCTTTGGAAAACAGAAAATCCTTTTCTCCATTCTGTATGTGGCAGCATCCTGCCTGGGCCTGCCCAAGAGATTTTGCTGCCTGAAGTGAAAGGTAAGATGGCAGCCCCACTTTCAGCCCATGTGCATTTGATGACTAACCAGTTCCTGTTTATTATTGGGGGTAAGATTAGGCCATTGTTCACCTTAAGACTAAGGATACTATTGTCTCCCTAACGAGCCTATTTAGGCCATTGTTCATTTTATGAGCCTAATTCAGGCCAGGGTGACAAGAAGTCAAAGCTGCCTATAAGATGGAGGATTTGCACTAGCTGTATTCAGACCGATGAAGCTGTTTGGATGAACAGCGAAACGTTTCTGTCTCTCAAAAAAGAAGTCCAGTAGCCATGACTCAACTTCCAGATATCATCTTGTGTTTCATCTGAATATAGTAGACCAGTTTTCAGTGTTCAAAGCAGGTTGTGTGGCACACATAAATTTGTCTTCCAGCACAGCGAGGATAGCTCTTTTCCTAGGGAATAAGCTTACTTACACGCAGACACCTCCTGCCCCTGCCACTGTTTCACACATACACAATATTGCTACCTGAGGCCACTGTCTGTATTTGCATAATAGCACTGCTTCTTCTCTGTGTAAGACAAGGCCACTGCTGCATATCATCTACCAGAAAGCTAATAGTCACTTGGGTTTAAGGGTATGCATTTCCTACTCACAATTGCAATTGTTGCAGTTTATAGACCCCAGAGAAGGAAAAATGATGGTAGCAATGCAACTTTATCTCTCCAACAGGACAGTGAGGAAGAGGCAGAAGATATGTCTTTCAAATCCTAATGGTACCATCTGGTTAGCAAGAGCAGCACTATGCAATATAGTTCTAAGAACATAAACTTTACCTCACTTGGACATTTGGGAGTTATCATATTTTCAAGCCTTTGTAGTTTTGTCTTCTGTCCAACAGGTTCCAGCTGCACCGAAGGAAAAAGGAAAAGGAAAGTCCAGGTGAATTATAAAATAACTCTCTATAAGTGATAAAGTCTAGAAGGAAAGGGATTAACCAAATTGCAAATTCCGTATTATGGCCTGATGTTTGTGTTTATCTGATCCTGTTGGGTTTACTTGCTTTGTAGGTTAAAAAAAATCTGAAATTTGTGGAAGAGAATAGAACAATATAAAATATGTGGCCAAAGAGCCTAGACTATTACAGAGAGCTTGAGAGAAAAGTAGGGACACAGGCAAAGGACTTTTTTGTTGCTGTTCAATAGACTTTGGAACTCCCTCTCACAAGAAACCAGGCTGGCCTGACCTGGGCTGCCTTTCGGCAAGCAGGCAAAGTCCTTTCTCTTCAGGCAAGCTTTCCCTGAGTGAATGGCTGCCTGAGTTGGGTTGGTCCAGCAGTTGTGAGAGAGGCAGAGTTGCAGGGAAACTGGTTTTGATAGGAATCACTTCCTCACCAGACCTGGTGCCTACATCTACCTTCCTCTTCCCTTCCCTTCCTTTCCATTTTATTTAATGCCTTGTTAATCTTGTGCTGGGGCTGCTATCAAGCAAAATTTAAGAAAAAGAGAGCAAGGATTCGGCAAGGAGAGAGGGGAGGGTTTTTTAAAGAGAGATCTGTGCTGCCTCCATCCAAATCTGGATGGCTGGAACAGACAGTCCTCCTTTCTCTATGCCAAGAACTCGTTTGTGTGATTTGTTTTGTTTTTCTTTTCTTTTAAAGGCTCCCTGTCCTGATGCTTGGACAGGGACCATTTTGAAAAAGAAGAAATAAAGAAATGAAACAGGAAAGGAAGGGAAGAGGGAAAAAAGGAGACCCAGGTACCAGGTATGACGAGGAGGACTCAAGCGGTTAACAAGCTGCAAACAAGGCTGATTTCTTCTCCTGACCCCTGTGTGGTTGGCTGCAGCAAATCAAACCAGAGGAACCTAACTTTCCTTGTGCAACTTTACAGTGGATGCATTTACGTTTCCCCTACTATGGTGTTGCATCCCTAGGCACTCATTCAAAGAGGAGGACGTACGCATATTAGATAGAGAAGATAGGTGGTTCGAGAGGGGGGGTCAGGGAAGCCATTCATGTGTGTATCGAAAACCCCTCTCTCAACAGAGGTGGAGGGCTCAGGCACAATCTTCCTCCTACTTATCAAGCTGCTCTTTCAACTGTTCCCAAACAAATCAGAAGCACTTCACACCTCCACCAGCAAAGCCACAGCTAACAACCCATACTTAATGGGTGTTGTGAAGGTTGCATAGGTGGGACTTTCACACACCTTAGGCCACTGTCCATCTAACAAGCCTATTCAGACCAGGGTGATGGGAAATCAAGGTGAACTATAAATTGGAGGTCTCGCCACTAACTTCCCTCAGACTGACGGAGCTGCTTGGATGAGCAGTGAAATGTTTCAGTCTCTCAAGAAAAAAAAGTCCAGTTGTCATCACTCAGCTTCCAGATAACCTCACCTGGATGACTAAGAATATTCACAGACATCCCTAGTGCACTAACTGGTTAAGGCTTTGTGTGCTAAGGCTTTGGAGCCAGCAAATGTATTGTTGCAGATCACATCAGATACCCCATATTTTTCCATCTATAAGATGCCCCATGTATAATACAACCCCCACATTTCCAACCCAAAATTACAGTTTCACAACCAGATGGTTCTCTTCTTGTCTAACTTCTGTGTATAAGACGATCCTCAGTTCTTAGTCTAACAATTTTAGAGACAAATATAGTCTTATACATGGAAAAATACTGTATGTTCTCTGTTATTTAAATATTGTGTCCATGTGTTTGAGTTTGTGCTTGTGTTTCTTAGGACCATGGGAAGGTTTTGCACATCGTTAGCCAGTTGCAGTCTTTGCAAAATCACACCGTTTTAGCAACAAGGAGAAAAGGTTTCCTCTACTGTCAACTAAAAGAGCCAATTTGCCCCACAATAATCCAATTCCAAATATATAGAGGTACAGGGTGAGATTGTCAGCTGGGAAGCAGAGACCCACATATAAATTCACTGTATAACTACAGTCGTGTCTAATTTGAAAAACCAGCAACTCCACTGTCAGAAATATGTTTACCTGCAGGGCAGGCATAGCCTGTTAATCCCCTGCTGAAGACATTTTATGTTTCAATGCTTTTAAATTACTGGAGATTTTTCTTAGCTTTGCTGCCCAAAGGAGGAGGCTAAATCCAAATGGGCTCCCCTGTCATAGACCAGGACCTCAACGAGCAACTTCCCTTCCACAATCAACTTCCTGAGTTCCCACATCATTTTTTAAAATGTGCAACATGCAGTAAATAAGCTGAAACATCAACCAACCATCTCTTGACCATCTGTTGCAGGAAAACAATTAATTGGCCAGTAGGTATTGAACATCATTTAATTAGATCTGATGGATACAATTCCTGGGTCATTGTGCTGAGGCACATCACAATCATTTAAAGGAGGGGCAACATGAACTTTATATATATATATGTTGAATACACAAGTAGACAAATCCAGATTTTATGATTTCAGAAAATTGGACCTGGCTGGACAACCCCTGCATTTAATTTTCTTTTTTCATTCCATGCTGAAGAGGGAGAGATTTGTGAATTCTATACATTTCCAATTAAAATCAATCTAATGGCAAAATCTTGCCCAACCCTTGTTGGTTTGCCATTCCCATCATCCTTAGTCCAACATCTGGAGAGCCACATGTTGTCCATCCCCGACAGAGAGCTTTAAGAAACTCAAGGATTACACTGAGATTTAACCACAAAGACCTCTTACCATGTTATTCCACAGACCAAGAGCAGCTTGGGTGTGAGCCTTCTGATGGAAGTGGAAGCAGTCTGGGGCAAAATATGAAGAATCAGGCAATCCATCCTAAGGAAGAAAAATAAAAGGCCTGCAGTGAAACAGGTATATTTATTTCCAACAAAGCAGATATATTCATAAAGGCAGAAAGCAGTGTGTTGTGGTAAAACAGAACTGTTGTTGCATATACCTTTGGGGACCAGAAATCCCTTCACCTGGTGCATAGAAAGCTGCCTGCGACTATAAAGAGGGAAGCAAAATGGCCATTAAATTCAAGTGGTTCACCTTGTGGGATCTTAAAGGTACGCAAGGTGGGCATAATGACCATTCATGGAACACAAGTTGCTGAGATGGGTCTACAGATACATAGATAGCATTTCCAAGAAATGCTCAGGTAGATTGCAGACCACAAATTAGTGAGTATGCCTTAAAAAGTCATGCGGAAACTGGCATGCTTTATTTTAAACTGAGGGGGCAAGGAATCAGCTGCGGAGCCACAATCAGGGATGTGCTCCTGACCTCATGGCAGAATCTACTTCAGCAGAAGCCTAATCCAGATCTAGACCACATTCTTGACAATGAGCTTCACATGAGCTTTGGAGGGGGAAATGCCTAATTTAAGCATGCCTTTTTAAAAAGCAGGCTTATTGTAAAAACTTGTTTGAAACCAAAACATAGGGACAGAAAAAGGATCAAGAACAGCAATTGCCCTTTATGGGGATTGAACAGACCTCTAGTATTGCCTTAATGATATTAATGTTAAATCTCTTGCTTGTGTGGACTCATTACAGAGCAGCACTCTGGATTTTTTTCTCTATATGTCCTTTGTACCATTTAGGAGTCCACACAAGATGCTAAGCAAGGTAAACTATTGTCCACAGGCCAATATAATCTATAATCTGAGACTATTTGAAAAGATGGTCTCTGACACCTTATTCCAACTTGAAGAGGAATAGAAATATTTGGTTGCAATGAAGCCTCTTAAAGCAGTTGGAAGCCACCCTGTGCCCTCTGGCTCTTTGGACTACAATGCCCATGTGCCCAAAGGAGAATAGTCAATGTTCTGCACTTATGGGGGAGGGTTATCGTGCAAAACCTATATAGAAGGATGAATCCATTTGCCTTGAATTAAAGCAAATGTATATAAAAAGCGACATCAGCAGAAATTTGCCACATTTGTAAATGTACGGCTTTGTACTTTACCGAAGTCATAGGCATTTGTGCCTCTTCCAAAAACGGCTGCACAACCACTGTGAAATCTTCCCTTGTGTTGTATCTTCCATTCTGAATGAGGTGGTGAGTTTCCTCCTAACAAAACAGAACCCATAGTCATTCCTTTCTTTCATGGTGTGCTACACACTAGGGCCGTTGAAGCTGAAATAGCCAACGGTTGCCTCAAGGAAGAGTTACTGGGTAGAGCCAAAATTAGTTTTACATCATTGCCTTGGATCACAAAGGAGGGTGGGAATGAGACTCCACATGACGGGAAGGCTTTCAGTGCGGCGGATAATATTCCAACAGCTGCTATAAGCCCTTGCTACAATCCCTTCCAGACCTCTCTCTCAACATTGATGAGAGAGCCTTGTTGAGAGAGATGTTTATGTCCCCCCACCCCTTCCTGGACTCAGAGCAACAGAGAGACACAAGAACATTGTGGGCAGCAATGGCAACAGCTGCTGGAATCACAGCTTCCCTACATGCAGAGCTTTATTCACAAATGCCTGTAGGAAGCAGTGGTTAAATGCCTGTACTGCAGCTAAAACTGTGCTCACGACCTGGGGTTCAATCTCAGGTAGCAGGCTCATGGTTGACTCTGCCTTCCCTCCTTCTGAGGTCCGTAAAGTGAGTACCCAGCCTGCTGGGGGAGGGGGGGCAATCTGTAGCCTGCATACTGTAATTAAACTGTAAACCACCCAGTGATTATTTGAAGTGATATGGGGCAGTATATAAGCAGAATGTTTTGCTTTTGCATGAAAAGCAGCATTTCAGTCAGTACCATTTTTCTCACCACTAAGGGCGTTTATACACGACCCCTAAACTCCGCAGCAAATGGCTGCAAGCTCCGGAGCTTAAAAATGTTTTCCCACCAGCTCCGGAGTTTACAGGCAATTAAGTGTGACCACGCCCACTTTAGCGTGTCCCAGCACACCTTTCAAGTACCTTCTCTCTGGAGGTGAAAATTCTTTGATGCGGTGCAACGATAGTGAGTGCGGGGCTCTCCTCGCTTCTGTTTGCTGTTTTTTGGCTCCTGCCCCTTTAAGAGCTACTTAAGACCTACTGGAATGTTGCCCCGGCAAGAGCCGGCAAGAGCAAGAGGCAGAACGAGGCAGAATGGAGGTGAGCCACGGTCTTTCTTCCTGTGTTTTCTCCCTTCCCTCACGCAGCCATCAGCCAGGAAGTGCGGAGGGGGTGGGAACACAGGAAGAGCGACAAGCCCCTAAGATCTCTGGTTCGAATTTAAGTGGCCAGCGGATCTTAGGGGTCATGTAAAAGTGCCCTAAGTGGGCAAGGTACCTCTGTCAAAATGATTAGGAAAAGACGCCCCTTTCTTCTTTCTATCTCACCACTCTCATATGATCACAGTGACAATGCAGGTTGTTAGAATTTCCTATAAAGGAAGGGTGGCATACATACAAGCCAGGTACTCTGAAAAAACTGTGAGCCCTCACACTCTAGTTTTTCTTTTTGAAAGTTGGAAGGCTCAGTTACATCTCTCCATGCAGTCTGGCCTTGAACATCACAACTCACCCTTCCACCTACTAAACAGTAGCAGGGATCATATGGCTGAGAAAGGGTGTTTTGTTTTGCAAAATGAGACTGAATTTCCATTTTGGAACCCACCCACCCCCCAATTGTGCCTCTACCTGAATTCAAGGACCAGACTGGTCCATCAATCAAATGAAGTTAATTTGGAAAATGTTTTGGTGTATGAAATCAAGTGGCTAGAGTCAAGTTTGTTAGAGTATAGCCCTCACATGTGCTGTGGCCTCTTTTTCCACTGAATGTCCTAATTAAAATAGAGGTATTGTTTCCTTCACTGGTTTTTTTGAAGCCAGACCTGTCTTTCATGCTGTTCCCATCCCATTTCCCCTCCTCCTCCTCTCTTTCTTCACATTACCATGGTTCACTGTCCTACTGAACCACATTTCAAAGCTGAAAGACACGTCCTTCCTGAAGCCTTTGGCTTAATCCTGATTTGTCTCTAACCAGGTCACCTAATACTTAGCAAGCAAACATAGCTCCTCTGTCTCTTCCAGTCTTTCTGTCCTTTCTGCCAGTATTCATTGAAGAAGCTGTAGTATGATTTTCCATACTACATCAGCAAATTTTCATACTATATCAGCAAATTGTTTAAAACCAAATCAGAGATTTGGTTTTAAACAATTTAGAGACAGCTAAGCATTAGGAAGCAGCCATGTGGACCTTAAAATTAAACAGATGTAAGAATAGGGAGGATTTTTTAACACCACTAAAAAAAGAAATCAAATAAATTGTAAGCTTTTGTGGAGAAAAATACACCTTTTCAGACTGGGCACCACCACTAATCATGAACAGTGCAGAAAACTTGTAGAAAAGAGTCCCAAAATTCACAGTGCATGTCCAGAATGTCTGTTTTATGGGAGACAAGTTGAAACTCAGGCTGAAAACATCTGTGGGGACATGGTCTCAAGCAACATCCCTTGCAGCAGGATTGGAATTTTCCACCCCAATTTTCAGACAACAGTTTGGCAATTGCTAAGATACTTGAGATGATTGGGTCCATTTGTAACTAGAATAGTGCTTTTCTAATTACAAATGGATTCCCGGGGGGACCCACTTTGGAGTTGAATAACTTGGCCCTCTGGAAGCCAAAGCTCTCCAAATTTGGGGGGGGGGGCACAAGGAGGAGCTCAAGGAAGCTCCCTTGTAATTTCCATGCTGCCAGATGCCAAGGATCAATATTTTTGTGTACATAACTTTCCAATTACAAATGATTTTTTTCTGGGGGGGGACCCAATTTGGAGTTGAGTAACTCAACCCCCTGAACCACGAAGCTCTCCAAATTTGGAGGGATTAAAGGGAAGAGATGAAGGAAGCTATACACCAAATTTGGTGCCTTTAGGTCCCAGGGGAGCCATTTTGTAGCCAGTGTAACAAATTGTTCCATTTTGGTTTGTATCATTTCACAAATTCTTTCAATAATTTGTTAAAAATGAAATGAAACAAGCAAAATGAAGTGACCATCTCTAAAGGGAAATCATTACTGCTAAATAGCACCAAGTCTAGTATGGAGCCTCTGTGCTTGTGACAAGGTCAGTTACTGAAAAAAGTGTATCCCAGAGCATCTTAGAACAAGACAGGAAGGATAATCCAGTCCCTGTGAAGAAGGCACAGTGGGGAACTGAGCTCCCAGCCTCTGGTCCATGTCTAGTCCCTTGATAATGTTTCAGGAAGTAGAGTAATAATCAAGGACAGGATAAATCTTTATCTGTTACAGGCTCTACCCATGACAAATTCACACAAGCATACCACATAGCAATTACCAAGAAATAAGCTTTAACTGGCCAGATTACTTCCCACTGGGAGTTGAGATGGGAAAGCTTTTTGCATGATTGCTGAATGATGATGGTGATGGCTGTTTTGTGAAAGAAAGCTACAATTTGATGGTTACTTGCAACTCTCCCTTGATAACATAAATTTGGCAAACAGATTCTAAAGGAGATACGTAGGAAGATTATTACATTGCTTCCACATCATCTGTATGTCCTTACCTGATACCTTTTGTTGAAAGATTCCAGCAGCTCAACTGCAGCGGAGTCATCATCAGGTTTCAAAACACAAGAACACAATGATCTAGATAGGAAGAGTGGGGGGGGACACATGGTTTGTAAGGTCACATATTCCTCTTCCTTTCACTCTGGTACAAATGGCCCATGAACTTCATGGAGGGGAGAAGATAGGCACCTCCTAGTTTGATCACAAGCATCTCTCTACACCAGGCAAAAGGAAGCTCAAAATCCTCAAATGGTTGTATCCAAACTGCAAATTAATGTCTGCAGGCCTCTTTACTGTGTAGGAATAAAAGAGTTTCTCCCACTTCTTATTGGTCCCTACAGGTATCGATTAGGGTTCCAGTGGCAATTAAGGTATTGTGGGGAAAACATTAATATTAATTATTTTTCACAATCAGAGCTTCCAGTAAGTCAAAAGCCAGAAGATTGAGAAATATTTCTTGCTTTACTTTCTTACAGCTGTGATCATATGTTGCAGCAATATAATATAGTCAAGTGACAGCTTTAAGACTAACAGATTTATTGTGTTTATTGTACAGATTTATTTACTATTATAGCCTGAGCTTTTGTAGACATAAATCCCACTTCCTGAGTTATTCACAACAGAATTTGATTCTTTGAATGTTCATCAACTGAGACTCTAACTAAGCTTTTATCAACACAAGAGCTGAGCCCTCGTGACTATCAAGCAAGCAAGTAAATAATCAGAAGCGATGCTAAGTCAGATATCAGCCTCTCAACAACAAGAAACCAGAGCGGACTTCCATATCTTTGGAGTTAAGGATTATGGTGTCTAAAGCAGCAGCAACTGCACCCACAAGTCAAAGCACTTAGTCACAGCCTAAGGCCCCGGTCTCACAACGATTTTGCTGCTCTTTTTGCTGCGAAAGACTACGCAGCAAAAGATCGTGCCTCCACTCCGAGGCGCAGCATTTTGGCACCCTGGCTGACCACGCCCCTGGAAGTGCACTTTAACCGCAGCATTTTGTACCATCGCTAGGGGTTGTGTTAAAATACTTCTGTTGGTGATGCACAGTTTTTAACGCAGCAAATGAGGTGCGACTGCTGAAAATTCACACCAAATAAGTCTATACCCCCTTTCCTGCCACTTCCTGTTGTTCTGCCTTAATAACTGTTTGTGCTTCTGAATTAGTGGTATACCGGCATGCTGGCACAATTTTTATCGCCTGGCCAATTGGTTTTAACTGGCTGCAACACAGGTCTTCATCACAAGGGGAAGAAAATCAACTCAAAAAAACATGGAAAAGATGTGCAGTAAGCAAGTCGGGACGGACGCGGAGAAGTAAAATACTCCCCTGTCGTCAGGGCGCTAACTGTGCATCAAATGTCACGTGACTGCCCGCAAAAACAGTACACATCATATTAATATGTGCAGTTAACAGTAGTGAGACTGTCAAAAGGTCTTGAAAGCTGATCCTCTGGAAATACTTCAGATGTGTGAACAGCCAAAAGATGTGTGTGTTCAGAAATTATGAAGAGAGATGAGTGTTCCTCCTGCCCTATATGTGTGCAACAATTGCATGCTAATTCTGTGGACACACATATTGTGTTTTAGCTCCATCTTTATTTTTCAGCCTCTGCCAATTCTGGCCATGCTGGGGTTGGAGCCAACGGTCAACACTAGAGATGGGCACGACTTAGCGAAATTTTTGTTTCCATTTTCGTTTTCCATTTTCGTTATGCAACGAACTGAAAAACGAAAATTGGCTCCAAAATGGAACGAAAACGGAAACGAAACGACTAATTTTGAGCCAATTTTCGTTTTTCGTTACGGCAAAAGCATTTAATGGCACTAAATGGGGAAAAACAAAAAAAATTGTTTTTGTTTTTGTTTTTTGTTTTTGTTACGAAATGAAATGAAAACGAAAAAATTTGAAAATTAGCTCACGAAAACGGAAATGAGCCGAAACGGACCCCCCTAAACGAAAAACGAAAAACGAAAAACCATTTTTCCTGAGTCGTGCCCATCTCTAGTCAACACCATTAGTTTTGTATCCCGAAGCGTAGCTTCTGCCTGACAGTTTACTATCCTTCAATACTGGTGAGGGAAAAAAGTGACCAATCACAAATGACTGGAGTGGAATAAGTATGGGGATGCAGGGCATTTCATATGAAAAACACAGCTCTGCCCTCCAACAGAGAGAGAGGGCTGCAATTTCTGGCTCGCTGCATCTGTTTTCTATGGTGTTTGTCTTACTCTATCTAGTAGCAGAAACAGCCCTGTCAGGTGACAAGGTGGTCTGTCTCACTCAGTCAGTCCAAACAAGGGCATTCTTTTCTCCTTCTCCTTCTCTCCTGATGTCCTATCCACAAGCAATGGTCACCACTGCATCTCTTCCAGCCTCAGCCCTACAGTCTAATTGGCAGATCTTTTCTAATGAGTATGCAGCATTTTTTTCTAATGAGTAGGCAGCATTTTCTCAGTTCAGAAATAGGGGACACAATTGCTACCTTTCACTGTTCACTTTGCAGTTTCTCTTGAACAAATGTCACTGGCCACAAGTATAGGATTATCACACCATTCTAATAACTCACCAAGGGCCCGGAGGAGAGTCTAAGAGAGATTAGAGAAGAGCTTCTCTGATCCCCCTTTTTAAAAAAGAGATTATCTCAAGATATTGTTGACCTTTTCCATCCCTCTCAAATGCCCTGATTCATTATAGGTAGGAATTCTGAAGTTAGCAAAGCAAGAAGAACAACCATTTTTTTTTTGGGGGGGGGGGGGCTTCAGGCCAAGCCCATAGTGATTTAGGTAGACCCTGTGTGTTCCCTGGCACCACTGCGATTAAAAAAGCATTACATTTTGCAAAGCAATAAAATAACATGGTCTTTAACATTAACTATATCTTCCATGCACTGGATGTTATTCACTAGGTACTAGGAACTCTGACATATGCCCCCCTTTTCTTTTCTTTTTTTTGCAATTTATTTATAGTTTTCAAACAAAAAGGTTATCCATCAAAGAAAAGGTAAAAGAAACATTGGAACGATTCTAATCTTCTCAAACAAAGTTTGCGTCTCATCTTAACAATGTATGATCCTTAACTATCTCAATTACTCATAAATTGCCCCCCTTTTCTGAGGAAAAAATGGCACCCAAGGTGACTAATGTAATCTCTCTGATGGGCGCTGTTCTTTATAGTAATTTCCAAAATGGTCAAATATTTTAGCCTTTATCATCTTTCTTCCAATATTTGGGCCTCCAATAAAAGATATGCACATTCCGGTAGAGATAATAGATAGGATTTTGCCCCCTTATCTGTTTTATGGACTACAGTTAGATATTTATGATACCAAGCCACACCTCTTAGGCTGCTTTTACACGACCCCTAAAATCCGGAAGGCAAAGGGCTCCCAGATGTGGAGCTTAAAATTGTTTTCCCACCAGCTGCAGACTTTTAAAAAAATTAAGTATGACCACACCCACCTAAGCACGCCCCAGGGCATTTTAGAAGTACGTGGTCTCCGGAGGTAAAAAAAAATTCCGATGCAGATTATAAAGCTGTGGATGCCGGGCTCTCCTCGCCTTCTGTTTGTTTTTGTTGTCCTCCCGCCCCTTTAACAGCCTGGAATCCCTACAGGGCTGCTCTGATGGCAGACGGAGGTGAGCTTGCATTCTTTTCTCCCTTTTTTTCTCCCTCCCCTCACCACAGACAGGAGCAATGGAGTGCAAAAGGATGGGAACACAGGAAGCAGAACAAACCCCCACAATCTCTGGTCCGAATTTAAGTTGCCAGCAGATTTTAAAAGTCGTGTAAAAGCTCCCTTAGTTTTCTCATCAAAGTCTAATATATATGCAACACATCAAAGCAAGCAAAATCTAGCAGACATTAACAGACTTCTTTTCAAGATGACATTTCACCTTGCCAGTCAATAGATTTGTAAAAGGCCACCTGAAATGATTTTTGATTTCTTGCTGAGACTAACGTCAGAATGAGGTATTAAAGATGCCCTGCGGATAGAAGGCAAAAAAATCAGCAAAGAGCTATTTTTCTGTACATATTACAGGAGGAGGTATATCTATCTCTTGGAATTTGTGAATGAGATTGCTTTTTCTGTTTTTGGTCCTCAGGACTTAAACGTGGGATTCCTTTTGAGGTCCTTACACAAAATAATACCTCAAATATGTCTTTCTACCATGAAAGTGTTTTCAACTCTAATGGTCTGGGGTATTACTGGTCTTATAAGTCCACCCTACCATGGACACTGACCTCTTTGGATTCAGTTTCGATCCAGACTACTGCCTTGGTATGGGAACCAGCACAGCCATAGCTGGTTGGAGGGAATTTTAGGTCACTGTCACTTGATTGGTATATTGAACAAAAAGTGGCAGGGCAACGTATGATTCTCCTGTCCTGATTCTCTCAGGAATGAAGTTCAAGATCAGAGAGTGGGGTTGTAGTGAAGGAGGGATGATTTACTAACATTGGGTACCTTTGTGAGGGATTCAGCGGACAGGCTTATAAGAATCTCTATACAGCCTCTCAGTACAGCCTCCTCTGATTTAGGGCAAAAGTGGCTTGGTTTGGACATACCCAGGTGTAAGACAGGATTACAGCAGGGTTAGACAGCAAGACCTTTAAACACAAGAAGTGTTTGAGGAGGAATGTGACTTTTACCTTACTTCCAGAATACGGAGGCCCTTCTTCAGGACAGTAGATGATTTTAAAGTTCAACAAACTTGTTGCCCTCATTTACTCCATTTCATGTTCCTGGATTCTTCAGTTCAGATTGGAGGCAAAACTATATAATCAAGGACTCTTTTTAGGGCAGGCACTGAACCCGTTCCATGGGAGAAAAAGTACTCGCTACTGCAAATGGAAGGGTCTCTCAAGTAAAAGATAGAACATATCACACTAAAAATAAGAACCTTTTAAGAATGAGCCCAGCCACCCCAATTGGATGTGCCCTCAATGTCTAGTATAAATCAATTTCTTATGTAGCTGGTGATATTTCCAACATATAGATGATATTATTTGTTTCACAGAAGTATTCTATGACCAAAAGAAGAAGAAGAAGAAGAAGTGTTGTAGTCCTTAAGACTAATAGAGTCATTTCAGTGTGGATGTTTGGGGATTATATTCCACCGTGAACCTGTACATGTCTATTCTCGCATACAGAAAATTTGTATTATTTGAACAAAAATAACAATCCAAATGATCATAAGCAACTCCTTCATTTTCAGTACAACATATCTTAGTTGTAGCAAAACCCAAAATGTCAATTAATTTCAAACCTCAAAATTAGCCTTGGGCAGTAGACTTTCTTCTCTTGATACAGTTTCCTCAGAGATGTTATGTGAAGGATTGTCACTAGGTTCACAAATGCTCGAGGGACCTGCCGAGAGGTGAATATAAAATGGAATAGGTAATAACCAGGTCCGTCTGTGAAGATTCTCAGTCATCCAGGTGCGTTTAACTGGGAGTTGAGTCATGGCTACTGGACTTCTTTTTTGAGAGATAGAAACGTTTCATTGTTCATCCAAACAGCTTCATCGGTCTGAATACAGCTAGTGCAAGTAGTCCTTCTTATAGTCAGCTTGACCTCTTGTCCCCTGGTCTGATTGGCTCATAAGATGAACAATAGCCTGAATAGGCTCGTTAGGGAGACATTAGTGTCCATGGCCTTAAGGTAAACAATGGCCTAAGGTGCTGAAACCCATCAAGAATGGGTCGTTAGCTGTGACCTTGGTGGTGAAGGCTCTTTGATTTGCCTGGGTACTTTGGAAAGTACAGCCTTATAAGTAGCAGATAGACTATGCCGGAACCCACCACCTCTGTTGAGGGAGGGATTTTCAATGCTAACATGAATGGCCCCCAACCAGGTCCCAAACCATGCAGTTCTTGAGACCATGGAAAAGTTACTTTTTTGGATATTAACTCCCTGCATCCCCCCAATCAACAGGAACTAGGAACTCTGACACATGCCCCACTTTTCTGAGAAAAAAATGGCACCCAATGTAACTAATGTGATCTATCTGTTCTTTATAGCAATATGCCAAAATGATCAAATGTTTTTAGCATAGCTAGGGAATTCTGAGAGATATAGTCTAAGCAGTACTTTCCCCAAACTTTCAGGTGTGAGGTCTGGGTCAGAGAGACAGCTGAACTTGGCAAAAGACATTCAGACCAGCAACAAAGACCCAACCCACTTAGGGCTTTATCTGTTAGAACCAAGACCTTGAACCTGGCTTGGAAGAAGACCAGTAACCAGTGCAAATGAACGGGAGTTGATATGATCAAACTTCCCCACAACAGCTGCCAATCTAGCTGCTTTATTCTGGACTCCCTGTTGTTTCTGTACCAGCTTCAAGGGAAGCCTCAGGTAGAGTGAATTGCAGTCATCAATTTTTGAGGCTAACAGTCTATATGGCCCAATCATCCTGGCCTACACCACCAGTCCAGACCATGCTAAACTAAACAGGATCGTTTTGAGGTGCATATGGAGTGATCTTGGCAATCTCTATTCAAGAATTGACCACACTGCATGTTAAGTGATCCTGTTCAGCACAATCTAGACTGGTCGTCTTTCTTTTAAAAGGAAATAAATCAACAGCACTAATTCCTTTCCTGTCTCCTCTGTGCTTTGTCTAAGTCACTTAATGGTCCTTAGAAATGGAAAGCTTTCTTGGCAGTCACTTCTGGAGGTGGATAGTTGTCTATTTCTTTAGATTCTGGCTTGTGTGTGTTGTGTCATTACAGTCGTGACCGACTCTTTGTGACCCCTTTTCCATAGAGCTTTCTTGGCAGGAATACCGGAGTGACTTGCCAGTTCCTACTCCAGGTGCCTACAGCACATGGTATTCCCAGGTGGTCTCCCATCCAAGTACTAACCAGGGCCGACCCTGCTTAGCTTCCTAAATCAGATGAGATCAGATGTGCTTAGGGCATCTAGGCAGCTAGATTGTGGCTTACAAGCACAGTTTTTTGGTTGTCTTTTCTGAGCATTGCCAATACACTGTGCTATCACACAATTTCTTTCATTTTTTCTGCTTTCTAATATCGCTAGTTGAGGATAAAGATTTATCCCCTTGGTAAGTAATTTAAGTCATAAATATAATTTGATTTATAGGGGAAAATATTGTTGAAGTTCTGTCCTTTTTGTTGCTGCAGTAGAGATACCGTGTAATTCAGACACTGCACTCCTGCAGAGGGCAGTTATGTAAAAGAAGGGCTTCCTTTTAGTTTCTTGATGTCATCATGTGCCATGAGCAATTACAGAGACACACTGATGCATGAGATAGGACATCATGTACAGGAAAAAGCATGCACTACATCCATAGTTGGTATGAAAAACCCTCCTTAAAACTATGAGAGCATAACATGTAGCTTTCTGCTGTCGTGTGCTTATATTACTCTTTTTAACTCTGCTATTCTTGAAAATATTTGTTGCACGTAAACTGTCATAGGAATTTGCTGGAAGGATGGGCAGATTTTTAATAATGAATAAAATTAATAAATATTCATGACTAACTTGCTTTCTTAAAAGCAAGAATGTGTTGTGGGAAACCAAAGCCAGAACACTGTGTTATTTCATATTATTGCATATAACAGAAGAACAGAAGAACATAAGAAGAGCCATATTAGATCAGGCCAAAGGCCCATCTAGTCCAGCTTCCTGTATCTCACAGAGGCCCCACCAAATGCCTCTTGGAGCACACGAGACTAGATATCTGTCTCCTGCTATCACTCCCCTGCATCTGGTCCTTGAAGCCTGGAGATTATGTATTTCCAACATGGTTTGTAACCTGTGATGGACTTTTCCTCCAGGAATCTGTCCAATCCCCTTTTGAAGGCATCCAGACCAAATGCCATCACCACCACTTGTGGCAGGGAGTTCCACAGACTTTTGTCTGTTCTCACTCTCCCAACCCACAGTTTGAGTGGATGTTCCCTAGTTTTGGTATTTTGTGAGAGGGAGAAGTGTGTCTGTCTATCCACTTGACTCATTCCCTGCATTATTTTGTATGTCTCAATCATGTCCCCCCTCAGGCGCCTTTTTTCCCAGGCTAAAGAGCCCCAAATGTTTCAGCCTTTCCTCATAAGAAAGGTGCCCCAGCCCAGTAATCATTTTAGTCACTCTCCTCTGCACCTTTTCCAGTTCCACTATGTCTTTTTTTGAGATGTGGTGACCAGAATTGTACGCAATACTCCAGGTGCGGCCTTACTATCATTTTGTACAATGATATGATATGATAGTGAAAGTTAGAAAATGATGTGATACTGGAGGAGAACTTTATGGATATCAGGGACTGCCAGAAAGATAAGCCCATTCTAGATAAAACCAAGCTTGAATTCTCAACAGAAGCCAAAATGATTAAACAGAAACTTTAGACCTACCCTGACAAGGCAGCTCATTGGAAAAGACAACAATGAGAACAAGATTGAAAGGCAATAGGAAAAGCAGAAAATCAAAAATAAGATGGATTGGTTCAGCAAAGGAAACCATGGTCACTAGTTTGCACTATGCAAGTAGCTCAGTTAATGATAAGTAGAGATAGGCAATGAAGCCCCTGAAGAGGTGCCACGTGGATCTATCCTCCTCCCCTGGACCAGCTGGACCACTTACCAGCTATCATGCCCTTCATCCCTGGTGGCACTCCAATCCAGGCAGTG
This sequence comes from Phrynocephalus versicolor, assembly GCA_023846285.1. Classification (NCBI taxonomy): domain Eukaryota; kingdom Metazoa; phylum Chordata; class Lepidosauria; order Squamata; family Agamidae; genus Phrynocephalus; species Phrynocephalus versicolor. Next base: position 22,983,854 of record JAHTLZ010000275.1, read on the forward strand.
GCTCCTCCAAACTGAATCACCTCTGACAGCAGTCATCCACTCCGGCAAGGAGGCAGGATGGAGATTCTTTCCTGTGCAGCTTATGAGTGGTCAGCTGCCGGCATAGTTCCTGCCCAAATTGGAGTGCCTCTGGGGAAGAAGGACCCTGGCTGCATGCAACAAATGGTAAGTGGCCCATCCGGCCTGGGTGAGGGAGGGGGATGTATCTATGCCGCACCTGAGATACCACATGGGGTGTTCACACAAAATGCTTTGTTGGCTTTGTGCCTGTCTCTAAATGTTAAGGTCTTCTGGAGGCCACTGGTTCATGGGATTGCAGTAAATCTGTAGCAACTTGATAGCACATAAAAATAAAAAAAAAACCATTGAAATTCCTGTTATTCTTTTTTTTTTCTCCTGGCAAAGCAGCAATGTTTCTTTTAAATACCTCATTATGGAGTATATCCAGAGCTGTCTGTATATTGCTTGCAAAATTTTCAGGGGAATAGCGGACCTACAAAAATAAAGGAAGGTACAATGATGAATTCTGCTCATCATTTACTCTACTCTTTCCCAGTTGTTTTGCTATTCTAATCACCTGTATAAAGGAACTAGCAACAGGAAGCAGCAAGCACTCTTTATAACTGGCAGCATGATAAGCATGGACTTTTTACACGTAATTAGCAGCTAGCCACCAAATAGAGATGTGCAATTTTGTGTTTTCAGACAAGTCCCAAAATTCGCTGTGCATGCCAATTCTCTACAAAATATATCGAACTTCCTTAAACCCAGAAAGAGGAAATCTTTGCAAATGTCGAATTGAGGACTCTATGTTCACACAAACAATATCTTTCACGTATAAAGAAACTTCGGCCATTCTATCTAGAAGCTGTTGTAAATAATAACTGGCAGTAGCATAAAAATTAGATATCCTCCAGTTATACCATAACTACAACTCAACCCCCCCCAACAGTTGAAACATCAATATTAACTTCCAAAGGTGTGAATAAATGTAACACTGAAGAGTGTTTCAAAACCATTGGTCATCTGAAAATAATATTCTTCACGTGTACACAGTGTGCTAAACTGAGGCTCATGGACTGGTTGGAACTGCTGCATAGCATACAGACAAAGTAGCAGGATTTCAGATTTCCTGGATCAAAAATAGTCACAGCATACTAAATGTGTAATCTTTGCCTATTTGATATCAGTTATCTAGCTATTTATATCAGTTGTTTTGCTTTATTGGCAGAAGGTTAGCTTTAAAATGAAGTAGCAACAATGGAAATGATGGGAGTTCTCAAGATACTCTGATGTGATAGCAGCCTCTAGTTTAATGGCCTCCACAGAGATTGGGATATGTGTTCCTCTTTTATTTAAACACATTTGCTCTATTTGACCTATGTCCAGTAGTCCATGTCAGTGAGTACAACTTTCAAACTAGCAGTTAAAGTGACTGATGTGACAGACTGAGCAAAATATCACCATCAATGTAACAATTCAGAGCCAGTCTGCATGTAACCAGACGCAGTCCCTGTTGAGTTTTGTCTGTGCTCAAAAACCTTGGCACAAATATATGGTATTGTTAGTGGTTAAAAAAAGTGGTTAAAAGAAAAGAAAGACGGACCATTTAATCTGTTGAAAACAGCTTTTCTAAATGAAGCTCATGGCTGATGAAAAAGTTCAACATAACCTCTACCTCCATCTCACAAGATGGAAGACAAGGAGCAAGAACTAAGTGAAAACAAAATGTCTTCGAGTGAAGCAGCAGGAAGTAGAGACATCTGTGCATTGGTTGCTTAAGAACAAGTGAGCAAACAAGCGCATTTTTCTAGAGAGGTTTTTGCTTCCGAAGGAGGTCCTGTTGCCAGCTGTATTACTAATTAATCCGTAAATAGCATGCTAGATTGCTGCATATTCAGCAGTTTCATCCAGACAAAGGGAACAGGGAGCTCATACTCTTCTCCCTTCATCAGTGTGGTTCAATATCTGCGGCAGAAAATAACTCTTATGCACCCCCCAACATAACTGTAAAGCATAAACAGCTGATTAACAAATGCATGTATACACATATAAAAGGAGAAGTATATTCACTTTTCATAAATAAGGACCATAGAAAAATAGAACTGAAGAATATGAAAAAACACTAAGGTTCACCCAGTCTATCCTTTGACAATATACAAAAGTACAAATGTTAAAGCATCCCGGATAGATGGCATTCAACGCCTGTTTCAAAAACTCTAGCAAAGGAGAATCAGCCTCATTCTAAGGAGGTCTAGTCTAATCCCGAGCAAGAGAGCACCAAGCAGCCAAAGGGGGCAGAGCCCCAGCCCAGCCACTCCGCCTGCCTGCCCTCCCACCTCTGAGGGAGAGCGTGCTACTTCATGGTGGCTTTTGGAGGGGTGGGGATGAAGGGATGAATGTGCATGGTGGCATTGCCATCTTTCCCTCAGAGGGTGAGAGGATCCCAAGGCGGGGGCAGCTGCCTGGCAGTGACCCGCCATGTCAGTTGCAGAGGGCCAGAGAGCTGGCCTCTCCAGTTGGCACAGGGAGGGGCCGGCCAGCAGGGATGTGTGACAGGCTGAGAAGAGGCTGCAGGCCACCTGAAATTTGCAAACAGGCCGCATTTGGCCCCTGGGCTGGATTTTGGACATGCCTGCCCTAAGGGAAACTGGACAGCCATCTTTGCAAAGAGGAGAGCATTTGTAAGGATACTCTTTCTCTTTGTGAAGAGAAGAGTATTTGTAACTGGAGACATGTTAAACTGATGTATGCCAGGAGGAGCCAAGAAGCCCCTCAGTTAGGCTGTCTCCCTGGAGCAGATTAGGAATGTGACCAGAAGGATTGTCAGCGCTCATAAAACCCAAATATATATTCCTCCTCATCCATATGGTAACAAACAACACCGCCAAGAGCAACTTCTAAAGGATCACATCAAACTTTGAAGCTCTGGGAAGGAAATATAAGGACTAAACATTGGAGTCCAGATAGTTTTCTCATCCATCCTACCATGTTATTAGTTTATGTTATTAGTATAAAATGAATTGAAATTATTTTATACCTATGTTCTAATTCTTTTGTTTGTTGTAAACCATCCAGAATGGCTTTTTTGCCAGATGGGAGGCATAGAAATAAAATTAGTTAGTTAGTTAGTTAGTTAGTAAGTAAGTAAGTAAAAGTAAGTAAGTAAGTAAGTAAGTAAATAACAGTACTTGGAAGAGGAATAGAAAGGTAAAGGTAAAACCTTTGGATAAATGACTGGCTACGAAGGTGTTGTTGTTCCAAGAGATTTGGTCTTGGGGACCATGGGATAAGCTTCTTACAAGATGGACTGCTAGCAAGAGATGGCTTGCATTTCACAAGGACTGGGAAGAAAGTATTTGCTACACCATGAAGAACATCATTAGAAGAGGTTTAAACTGAATTGGAAGAACATGGGAGAAACAGACATAGAGGTAAAAAATAGCTATACTTGACTTGATTCTAACCAAAAGAGCCAACATGGGTGAGAGTGCCTTTTTTCTTCTAGAATACCTGAGTTCAAAGGAAGCCAAAAGGTAGCCATACACTTATGCTGGATTTTTGAAAGCCAATATTAATAATCTCAAAACAAAGGTGAGTAAGGTCCCATGGCAGGAGATCCTAGCAAGAAATGAAGTCGCAGAAGGGTGGGAGTTTCTAAAAAAGGAAATTCTAAAGGCACAAGTGCAAACAATTTCAACAGAAAAAGAGGCAGAAGACTGCAGAAGAGGCCACTGTGGCTTCACAAAAAACTCAGGGAGTACCTGAAAACAAAAAGGAACATGCTTAGGAAGTTGAAAGAAGGCCACAAAGGTAGCAAGGAACCAGAGGGATGGCATTTAGAAGGAAAAGCAGAGAATGAGCTGAAGTTAGCTACAGACACTAAAAGCAACAAAAAAGCATTATTCAGGTTTGTGCATAGTAAGACAAAGAAAGACAACAGTGGCTCATCTCAGTAGAGATGGGGAAATTATGAGATGGCAAAGAAAAGGCAGAGGTACTTAGTTCCTATTTTAGCTCACTCTTTTCCCAGAGGTGAGACTGTAACCCTCCAGACAATTGTGAAGTGCAAGTGGACGGGACAGGTTGGAGCAATAGACTGATAAACAAATAGTCAAGGATTACTTTATTTGAACGAGTTCAAATCTCAGGGAATGGATGAGCTGCATCCAAGAGCATTGAAGGAACTAACTGAAGCACTCTTAGAACCACTGTCCATTATTTTCTTGAAATCATGGGAAATGGTGAGGTACTGAATGACTGGAGAAGGGCTAATGTTGTCCCTATACTCCAAAAGGGCAAAAAGAAGGACTTGGGAACTACAGACCAGTCAACCTGACATCAATTCCAGGGGAAAAATTAGAACAGATTATTAAGGATTCACTATGCAAGCACCTAGAAAACAGGAAGTAATAATTTAAAAAACAACTTGGATTGGGCCGCAAGAAATTCTGCAAAACTTATCTGATCTCATTTTTTAAAATTGGGTAACCTCCCTGATAGACAGAGGAAATGCTGTAGACATAGTATATCTTGACTTCAGCAAAGCTTTTGACAAAGTGCCCCATGATGTTCTGATTAGAAAGCTAACTAGGCGTGAGATGGATGGAATAACTGTTGGAGGGACAAATAGGTGGCAACAGAGGGCGATGATTAATGGCTCCTTCTCAAACTGGGAGGAGGTAACAAGTGGGATAACCCAGGGCTCAGTTCTGGGCCCAGTGCTCCATCATTTTTTATTAATGACCTGGACCAGTGGTTGCAGCAGGCAACGTGGGGCTTTGGAGGAGTGGAGTTTCTCTCTCTCTCTCTCTCTCTCTCTCTCTCTCTCATTCTCTCTTGAAACAGCCAGGCTCAATGAGTATGAAGGGACGAATATTTAAAAAATCAGGTATATTAGTTGAATAATGGAATTTGGTTATTTGCTTTATCTCTATCTCTTGTTCCAGGACCTTTTGCCAGAATTTCTGATGAAAGAATTGTACAATGTCTTTCATGATGTATGTCATGTGTCCTCTACCTGAGAGATTGCTACTTTGCCTTTCCTTCAAGGATTTCAAGATGGTTCATGTAATTGTCCTCCACATTTTTATCCTCAAAAGAGTCCTGTTGTGAAGCAGATTACATTGAAAGAGATTATGACTGGCCCATGGTCACCCAGTGAGTTCTCTGGCTGACTTGGGACCTGAACCAGGGTTCCTATAGTCCGAGTTCAACACTCCAGCCACTATAGCACACTAACGTCCCATATGATGTTGCAAACAGGCTGAACACAAACATGTGTCAGCAGGACTGGGATGTGATGGAGCCATTCCAACATTACATGATTAAATAATGTGGGGTCCTGATCCTGTGCACATGTATATATATATATGTATATGTATATGTATATGTATATTGATTCAATTCTATAGAGGTGCTATTGAATCTATCATCTGTTCCTCTATAACTGTCTGGTTTAGTTCTGTGACTAAGCAGGACAGATATAAACTTCAAATGATAATTGGAACTGCAGAAAAAAGTATTGCTACTAATCTGCCATCTGTTGTGGAATTGTATACCACACGAGCTAAAAAGAGGGCGATGAAAATATATACAGATTCCACACATCCTGGACATAACCTGTTTCAATTGTTACCCTCAGGGCGACGTTTTAGGGCATTGCACACTAGGACAACTAGATATAAAGATAGTTTCTTTCCAAGTGCTATCAAACTGTTGAATTTTTACTTCTCTTCTTCCTTTTTAAATAATAGGTTATATTATATTGTTGTACTGTGTTTTTATTGTTGACTATCTGATTCTTATATTTCCTTTTATATGGAGAGTATATTTTACCAAAACAAATTCTGAGTGTGTCCAACCAGACTTGGTCAATAAAAGTATTCTGATTCTGATTCTGATTCTGATGTATATGTATATGCATATGCATATGCATATCGATACATCAATAGATACTGAAAACAGCTCTAATATATATAGAAACTTACAGGATCCTTACAGTGGTCACACAAGTCATTTCCACCTATAAAAAGTGTTATGAGCTTCCAGTCTTCTTGGAAATTTATGTTCTGTGTAAAAAAGGAGAGACACAATGAAAAGCAAGAAGGAGAAAAAGGACCAGAACCAACAGCTTAGAAAGGATTCATTAAATGGTTCTTTCAGGAGCACAGTCAGCTTGTTCCCTTGGACTTACACAAAAGCTAGGAAACCAGGGCAGTAATCCTAAATGAGGTCTTTACATGTCACCCAGTTATGTAAAATAAGAACGCACAGATTCCTCCTGCAGTGCACTATTTCAAAAGCAATTGTTACAACAAAGCATTCAGGCAACTACAGTCTCATCTACTGCTGTGTGCAACATTTCTGCTGCTCTTGTTGCTGCTTCTGCTTCTTATTCTTTTATTGTACTTGCTTTGGCAGGTTGTTTTGAAAGACTATGGAATTACCCCAGTGCAGTTTAGTTGGCAGCAAGAAGCAGCAAGACCCTCTGCTATCTGAAACTCCAGTCGAGTGGTAACCTCATGGAGGAAACCTGATTCATTGTGAATCCACCACACAGTGTATTAAATATGCATCAAGGTGCGTATGACTGAACTAACAGCATTTTGAATAATATCATGCTCTGTTTACTTATATCGCAGCTACAGCCATCTTCAAAAGAGTGTTGCCTTTTGTTTGAGATGGAAAGAGCAACTGTATCCTATTTCTAAAAAACAGGATGGAAGAGAAACCACAAAACAGCTCCTACAAACCTGGCAGGTTCCCTGTTGTGTGACCAGATGTGTGGTTGACCTCGCAATGGGCACACCACGGGCAACTTGCTGGAGGGGGAGCTGCTTAGACCATTCCCATTCTGCCACTACTAGGCAGCAGAATACTAGCCCTGTTGAGTCCCCCCCACCCCACCCCCCAGTAATATTGAAAGGGTGTGCATTTTAAAGAAAGGAAACCCAGCATCACAGAAACAGTAACTCACAGAATCACTCTTCATCAATTCTATTAGTCTTCTAGCTTGAGATGGGAGATTTCTAAATATAAAGAACAGAAATATAAAAGACATCAGAGAATCATGGCAATTTGGAAATGTGATTCCAAACACGGTGCCTAGGAGAACTGAGCTTATGCTGAAATCAATTCCTTCACCTCAAAAATGTCAGAGTAATGTTGATTTTCTTTTGAAGCGCATGAAGACGAATGGTGCTGCCCCTTTTAACATTAATGCAGCTCAAAGAGGGTTAAGTCCATAGATGGAAGTGTATGGAAGAAAATGAGGGGGAGAGTGTGCGTGTGCACGCGCACGTGTGCACAACATGAGGTTCTAGAATGTCACTGTGAAGAGATGAATAATGATAAAAATCTCCTCAGCCAGAAAGTTCAGTGTGTCGTCTTGGGTCACTCACATCTTCCATCCCTGTGTTGCAAATGGTGGTGGTGGAGAGGATGGAAGAACAAGGGCCTAAACGTTATTGTTAGTGCCAGCTAGAATTGGCTGTTGTTACATGTTGTCAAGTTGCCTCAATTTATGGTGACCCTATGGTTAAGATCTCCGAAATGTCCTGTCCTCAACAGCCTTGCTCAGTTCTTATAAACACAAGCCTGTGGGTTCTTTTAGGGAGCCACAAAACCTCATATTTGGTCTTTTGATTTTCCTGCTGCCTTCAACCTTTCCCAGCATTATTGTCTTTTCCAGAGAATCTTGCCTTCTTGTAATGTGCCCAAAGTAGGATGACTTCAGTTTCACCATTTTCTGCTTTCAGAGATAATTCAAGTTTGACTAGATCTAGGAATGGTCCTCTAGTTACTACACTTCTTGGCATCTCCTTCCTGAAATTGGAATGTATATCAAATGTTTCTGGTCTGTGGGCCTTTGTTTTGTTTTCCATATGTGTTAATATACTCGGAGTCATAGGATTGCTCTTCAAAGAAATTTGTCTTCTTTTTATCTCTTCTGTATAGGTCTTCCTAAGCTAAGACTTAATTTCCATTTGAGTTCTTGCATTTTTGGAAGGGATCTCTTGTTTTCCCCCTCCTCAATCACTTTTTCTCTACAGGCCAGTCACTGAAAAGCTGCCTTCAGGATTCTGACCCTATTTCTGTCACCTTTCACTATTGCTTCTCACTTGTCCTGTAAGTGGTTCACTGATTAATTAAATCTGCTTTAATTTGCATAGGAATAAAACAAGAGTCATGAAAAAGCACATGCTATGTTGTTTCTGGATATTGCACTGACTTAGTTCATATATAGCAGAAAGCCACAGTTTCCTATTGCAGAGAGGGAGTGGCTTTTGACCTTGATCCAGAGGGGCTTCCTATATTGCCGGGCCAGCTATCTACCCAGGTCCCATCTCTTCTCCCAAGGTATGAAATTAGATGCCCCCAAGGACAGTTGGGAATGTGAGCAATCTGAATCTTGGAATGCAGATCACCCTCTTCTGATTACAAGCCATCTATGGACAACACCCATTGTGGGTAGGTGGATTCTAAGAAGTCCCTTAGGTGTCAGTCTTTCTTCAGGCCAAAGGGGAGAAAGATTCCCCATGAACCAGCTGTGATTAATCTCAAGCTTGCATGTTTCTCTTTCAGGGCCCATTATTGAAACAACTACAGGAGGTTATTTGGAAGAAACTGGTTCATGTTGTCAAACAACTAAATATATATCTTTTACCCTCTAAGACCTTACTAATGATGTAGAGTTGGGGAGGAAAATATACATTACGACCAGACAAGGCCAGCAGCATTTTGGGTCACCTAACCAGTCTCAGCTCCCTGCTTCCAACTCATTGAGGAGAACCACGACCTGGCTCACAGCTTAGGAAAGTTCCTTGGACAACACCTCCCAAAATTACATCTGCCCTAACCTTGGGATTCTCAGAAGTGTAGTCCAAAATAAAATAAAATGGAATAATTTTAAAAAACCCTTTTCTAGGTCCACTTCAAATTGTTGGTCCAGATGTGTGTGGAGTACAGTAGTAGCTGCCTCCCCTTCCCCTCTCCTGTGACAACATGGTCGGTTGTCTTTTGGAGAACATGGTCCTTCCGTGGTCCTCCATCCGTAGCAGCATTTACTTGGGGGTTTCCCTGGATGACATCTTGTAAGGGTCTCAAAAAGGCAATTGCATTATCCCAAGAAGCTGCCTAAATGCCCTGAGCACATCCGATCTTGCCTGGTTTTGGAAGCTAAGCAGGGTCGGCCCTGGTTAGTACTTGGATGGGTGACCACCAGAGAATACCAGGTGCCCTAGGCATCTGGAGTAGGAACTGGCAAGCCACTCCAGTATTCCTGCCAAGAAAACTCCATGGACATGGGGTCACAAAGAGTCACTCACAACTGTAACAACACACATTATCCCAAGAAGCAGGGACATAACTCAACACTTGGTTGTCATTTGGGGAAGAAGTTCAGTCTTGAAACTTAACAGTGAAAGACAGGAGAGAGGTGCCCTTTCAATAACACAGCCTGTTCAGGAATTGCGGCTTTGTTACTTAATAATCTGTCTTCGGTGGGGAAAACATAAATGTTATTGTGTGCCAATGAATAGATAGCGGCAAGGACTCTGCCAGCTGAGATAATGACTTTCAAAAATCTGTGATGAAGATGATAACTGCCAGAGTGATCAATCCTGCACTCTGCTATTGCGCGTGATCACCCCAGTACAAAATTACTGTTATTATGTGGTATCACTGTGTAAAGTACACACTGTGAATGACACATGCATGCATGCATGCACGTGAGACTGCAAATTTTCAGAGAGGAAGAAAAACAATCTTATTTTCTGCAGATGAAGCTGCCACAGTACTTCCCTTGAGGGGATTAAAAAAACAAAGCACCAAATGTGCACAGAAGGGCATACAAAGTGTTGACAGCCCAACCTACACTTATTTCAAATGGGGAGGCAATAGCCACCTAAGGTTTTGACGGGCAACAAATCCCATTCCAACGAACACAGTGAAACAGCCTCTTGATTCTCTCCAATGATAAGGCAGACCTAAGATTTTCCTTTTAAGAAAGCCTCCTTTTTTGTCACCTCATTGAAACCCCTTTCCCCAGTTTTAACAACTATTACTTCTGTTTTTCTTCTTCCTATCAACTAATGATGGTTTTTCTAGGCAACATTCAAGGTGCAGTTAATTGCCATCCACCTCTTCTGCCTCTTGCTATGTCTGTCTCTTTTAAGTTTGATTGCCTACTTATTTTGTTAGCCTAATTTTATTTATTATAGATTGCTATTAAGTTGCATTATATTTTGTAACTTTTAATTATTATTTTTGTATTCTTTATGTTTGGTTATTGTTAGCTTATAATTTATATAATTTATATTACTGTAAACCGCCCAGAGTAGCCTTCAGGCTAGATGGCGTGGTATAAAAATCCAATAAATAAATAAATAAATAATAAAAAATACCTAGGTATACAAACAAACTACTTCCACCCATAACAGCATGCCCACGACCTACAATCGGGCAGATAAGGCTTTCATCCGTGCCTTCCTATGATGGAAGCATGGCTGGCTGTGACAAGTTGCATGGCAACATAGTACATAGCACCTGACTTTTTAACCACCTTCTCTTGGCTAGTAAGAGGTTCTTTGTTCTGTTAAGATTTTCTCTTGCTGAGCAAATGAGGTGTTTTTTTTTTTAAAAAGTGAAGACTTTTTGCTGTTCTGCTTTTATATTTTCTTTCTATTTTGTTTTTAAAGATATGATCTCTCGTTCTCTCTCACTCACTCTCTCTTTCACGAACACACACACATACAACGGGCACTTACTCAGCACGTGCGCCGGCCACAGCTTGGTTCAGGTAAGCTTTAGCTGTGTCCTCTGATCCTTTGCCAGTCGAAAAACCTAACAGAGAAGGATTAAACTCACGAAGAATATCTGAAAAAGAATAAAATACACCATGTATTGGTTTATAATCGAGCCTTCAAGCTCAATGTAATGAAGCTGTGAAAAAGGCTTTTTGGGGGTAATCATTAGAACTTCAGACAACCCTGCAGATTAGAAACAGCCTGTAATTGAAGTGAAAACAGATTAACATTGCAGAGTGGTGAGTGAGCGCTCCTGTACAGTGAGCCTTGTGGAGTGGGCTGATGTCCTCTAGAGAGGGTTGCTTTGATCTGGTGGAGGTACAAAATGCCATTCGGTGCAATCCTTACATTCACATGGCATATGGTCCTCAAGCAACCTCATTTAGTCCAACACATTCCAGGGTCAATTTCCAATGTTGTGAATTTTTAATAACTTCAGAATATTGGCAAATTGAATGCTTCTCCTGCTACTTGGCAGAGGGCCAGGAGAAGTGAAATCTGTCTGTGAAGATTCTCAGTCATCCAGGTGATGTTATCCGGAAGGTGAGTCATGGCAACTGGACTTATTTTCGTATGAGATCGAAATGTTTTGCTACTCACCCAACCAGACTGAATATGCTACTTGGATGAGTAGCAAAATGTTTCAGTCTCACAACAAAAGATGTTCAGTTGCCATGACCCAACTTCTAGAGAAGTGAACTTGTTTTTCTATACTCTGCTAGGCCATTCCGATGTGCTGCATTGCTTAGATTAAATTAAAAATATTTTTTCTTTATCATGTCTGAAGTGCGGCTGAAGAAACTGTCTGCAGCTGAAATGCAATGCCACCATACTGGCCCATTGTTTTGTGCTCAAAAGAGATGTGCCAGCACCATGAAGATGTTCCCAACATCCTCCTCCCCCCCAGGCAGCTTCCCCCCCCCCCAGGCAGCTAACATTTCCTGTCCCTACATGGGAGGCAAGGCCTACGTGTGAGCTGTCACCTACTCATTCTTCTGACTTGTTCCCACTACGAACCCCTTGTTCCTGACATATAGGCGTCTATATTATACACAATGTCTATTAGTAAGGATTTTCCATATCTAGACAGTAACATTGTGATCTCCCTTTCATGCTCAGGGGCTATTTGTAATGTCTGTTTCTAGCCCAGTTCATCTCAAGCAAGCATCCTGCTGGCCGGGGATTTTTGGAGAAATGTAACTTGTCCACCTTAAATATAATGTTTTGATCTTATTCAGAAGACTGTTCACCGTTTTGTGTTCTTCCCTTTGACAAAGGGCCAACTAAAACTATCAGAGATGAAACATCTCCAACATCGCCTGAGTAAAGTTTATCCAAGTATGCAGAGGGGAAGTGTATTGATTTATTTAAAGAAAGATTGTTGTGATAGGAAACATGATAGAGCTTTATCAGATGATGAACAGTATAGTGGCGATGAACTGGCTTTGTTAGTTTTCTCCCCTCATTTGTCTTCTAACACCAGCACTCAAGAACTAATAGTGAATATGATTGATAGTAGGTTCGGACCAAAGGCTGGGAAGTTAATTTTTAAAACCATTAAATGTGGAAGCCAGACATAACTGAACAGTGGTATGATGATTCTCTAGATCCCAGTTGTCTTTTCAAAAAGGATGCCACAAATATTATTGCTGTAAACATGGACTTCAAAACAGAGCACCTCTTCTTAAAAGCAGTGCAACTGTGTATGGCAGATAGAGGAAGAAAAACTGAGGGATACCTGTAACACAAATGGAATTGTTTGCACTTGTATGTCATCATTTGGTTTCAGACTTAAGGCAACCCTATGAATTAATGACCTCCAAAAGGTCCTATCATTAACATTCCCACTCAGTTCTGGCAAGCTAAAGGTTATGGGTTCCTTCACTGAGATAATTAATCTCAAATTATTATTCCTTTCTTCCCACTACTTTCCATTGTTTTCCTAGCGCAACTGAATCTTCTTCTGGTACATCAGTAGTATTTTTCTTGATCTGTAGCAGTGGTTCTCAACCTTGGCCTCCATATGTTCTTGAATTGCAAATCCCAGAAATCCTGGCCAAACCATCTAGTTACATATTATAATGTACTGATATCAGAACATAAATATAGAGATAGACTGATAACAGGGACCTGCTGAATGAAGTGAGAAGAGGGTGATCCTTAAAAACTTGAGTGAAATCAACTTTCCTAAGTGCAGCTCATTCATCAGGGGAACACATGGATCCAGTTCAAGAAGATCTCAAAATTTTGCAAAGGGTTTTGTTTTGTTTTGTTTGTTTTGTTTATTTCCTGAATAATTTGGAGTAGCGGGCAGAGAAACAGTGTAGGAGGCAAGAAACGATTAGACTAACAAGTCACATTAATTCTGAAATCATCTGGAGGTGAATAGTGATAATAAAAGAGAAGCATCCATGCAAACACTGAGCAGGTGAAATTAACAAAACATGCTGTTAAGTCATGTGTGGCCAAGTCATTGGGGCTCACCTCCCGGCTCCATCCACTTGCTGAACGCAAAGCGGCTCAGTTGCCTGCCAGCCTGCAAAATCCTTCCTCAAGCCTATTCCATAAATTATGAAAGCAGCGCTTCACAGACCGACCAATCTTAGGAAAACAGGCACTTACTTGCTAATGTTGTGACTGTACTTATATCTTCATTTCCACCAATACTGCAGAATGGAGTGGGGGTGGGGGAGAGACAAAGAAAGAGAAGCATACAAAGTTAGAGAGTATTTGTGTGTCACAAGTCACAGAGTGCCCCCTGGTGATGTTTCAGATCTTCAGCAAATGATTCTCATTTTAACTGCTGGCATTAAACATCTGTCTGTCTATTTATTTATTTATTTATTTATTTATTTATTTATTTATTTACCATAATAATTATAATAATCATAATAATCATAATAATCTTAGAACAGACATGTCCAAACTTCGGCCCTCCAGATGTTTTGGACCACAACTCCCACAGTCCTTTGTCATTGGCAATCTCAGTTTAGAATTCTGGGAGTTGTGGTCCAAAACACCAGGGGGAGGACGAAGTTTGGACATGCCTGTCTTAGAACCGCAGAACTGGAAGGGACCCTATGGGTCACTGAGTCCACCATGTGAAGGAAGCACTGTGGGGAACTGAACTCCCAGCCTATAAACCACTGAGCTATCTATCAGTTTGACCACACTCACAGGCTGATCTTATACGGACTCTCAATCCCTATCATCTCCACTGGCTAGTTTCAATTGTGCTGTGGCAACATTGGCTATTTCTAGCCCGTTCATCATCTCCTTGGTATGACAAAGCAGAAACTGGTAAAATCATGGTTTTGTGGGCAGATTGGTGGTCACAAGAATCAAGAACTCACTTGCCAGGCCACAATGCACGAGTGAGGAGCTATGCATGGATTTATGAAACATACATTTCTTTACAGGAAATGACTAAAACTTGCAGTCATCTAACAAGTTAACTTTACCTACAAGGCAGAAAGTTGGAAAGTATGTTTTTGGACCTATATCCCTGTAGGCTCAAATTCATCCTAATCAAATTCATATTTTCCATCCAAGATACTGCTGACTAGGGTAAGTCTGGGTTGTCTGAACATCTGGAGGAAACATTTCCCCCTTCTGTCAAACATTCAGTTGCCATTCTGCCTGCTAGTCAGTGAATAGCCAATGTTACTGTTATGCAGTAACATTAGGGTGTGTAACCTTTGACCGAATGGCTGCAACTTCCCAGATATCCCAGGGACATGGCCTGCGATTTTATTAACATGCATGCACTACTAAGCAAGGGTTTAAAATATGTATATACTGGGTCTGAAAACAAAGACAGAAGACTGCAATGATGAAGTTTTACAAAGGAGCAGAAGTTTGATGACTGCCCCCAGATTAACATCGGTCACAAATATTAGCATTTTACTGATTTATTTATCCAGATTCTTCCTCTTTCATCCCAATGAGTTTTTAATGATGGCAACTTTACAAGGGGTTGAATTCTGTTTTTCCTGCTACCGGGCTTAAGAAAAAATCCTGCAGATGGAAAAGTGGCAAAGCAAAGGAGAATCAGCAATGGGAAAGTAGAGGCAGGAAAAGGGGTTACATGCTTCCCCCTCCTTTTCCCTGTCCCCAATATTGATCCATCAGCAGCACCCACAGTTTACTTTTGGTAGATGCACATAAATTGTGTTTCATGAGTAGACAACCCAGGGGCCCTTGTACCAGCAATTTAGGTTTACAAGAAACCCATGTGTGGGGCCAAACACATGAATAATGTCACAAGTAGTCTTATCCATGGGTTCTCAAGTGCAGTGACAGGACAGAGTATCAGCCCTATGCACACCAAGAGGTAGAAAAGAGAAACAAAGAAAAGAGAACACAAAGTCAATCCATGCCCTTCATTATTGCCAGCCATCTCTCCTTCTTCCTCTTTCTCCTATCTTCGTCTCTGAAAGCTAGAAGGCAGAGCATCACATACTGAAATCTTGGCAGAACCATGGGTTGCATACACAGGACAGGATCTTCCCAAACCTGAGGGCAGCAGACAAGTTTAGGAGAACAGTATTTGGAGTGTGGCACTCACAGCTCTGCTGTTCCACAGGAGGGAAAGGGCAGGGACTCAGGAAGATCAGGACAGCCACTGCTGCCTCCCAGCATCCACCAACAGGAGTTGAGCCCATGGCTAACATGTAGTCCCAGAGGCAGGCACCCTGTCACTTCAGATTATCTGCACCATATCTCCCACAAGCTGCAGCCAGCCTGGCATGTGGATGGGGCTTCAGGGAGTTATTGTTTACAACAACTGGAAAGCAGCAGTTTGTCAATCTCTTTGCATCACTGTGTTGTAAACCGCTCAGTGAGTGAAAGGGCTCTATGCCTGTACTGATGCATGTATGCAGAGGTCAGCTATGCAGGACCAGTAGGATGTGTTTATTGCTTGGAGGAGCCACAGGCTCATCATTACTACATAGTTAAAGATCCTTCTTTAGATGAACAAATGTGTGAATAACAGGAAGAACACAAGAACATAAGAACATAAGAACATAAGAATATGAGAAGAGCCATGCTGGATCAGGCCAAAGGCCCATCTAGTCCATCTTCCTGTATCTCACAGTAGCCCCACCAAATGCGTCTGGGAGTGCACGAGACTAGATATCTGTCTCCTGATACCACTCCCCTGCATCTGGTCTTTGAAGTACCCGGTTTTAAGCCTGGAGATTACACATCTCCATCATGGTTTGTAACCTGTGTGATGGACTTGTCCTCCAGCAAAACCTGGCTACTGAGCACATCCTACCATTTACATGCTGTTTGAGGCATTTACCAGCTTAACAACAATCAACCACAGCAAGTGAAACTAAAAACATATTTGTAGAAAATAGCAGGTTATCAAGGGAAGGAAGGAGGGAGGAAAGCTCAGGATGTAGGAAAAAGGCAAAGCTATGGACAGACAAGAATTCAGCAGCTGTCTTGCAGTGAATGAGTCCTGAAATGTCACAACAGATGCCGGGAGGTCACATCTCCTGGGGCAGTCCTTGGTTAGTGAAGTAACCTACACAAGTTTGAAGCAAGACAGCTTAACATTTGCTGCAAAGTAAGGTGGAAACTCTCAATTATTTTTAACTGTGCTGTCATTTAATGTCAGGTTGAAGAACACTGCAATCAGTTTTAACATTGATTAGGAAGAAAATCGCCATCCACAGATTGAAAAATTCCAAATTATCTCAAGAGTTTGGCTTATGCCACTCACCTCCACGAGAGACCTCGATACTGTGTCAGAACATCTATAACATTGTTTTGTGAAGAGCCTGCCCCATTTCCTGCCTGGCACAGAAAAAGATAAAAGGCTTTCAGAATCACCACCCTTAGAATGAAATGGCCAGTCCCTTGGGACACGCTTTCTGAGAGCATTTTATTGCTTTTTATATCCTGCCCATTCCACACTGGCAAAAAAAAAAAAAAAAAAAAAAAAAAAAAAACCAGACAGGAAATTCACTCAGAATAGACAAGAAACCCTTCAATAAAATGTTGAAAGAATATGGAATCATGGGAAGAGGGATATTCTCCGGGATATTGATCAGTGGAAAGATAAGCCATATTGCTTTCAGGTGACACTGTATTTGCATGCAATGACAAGTGAGAGTTACTTTGAGTCCTGGCTCATGAAGGAAAAGCAACATGCTGGTTCATGGCACTCAACTGCTTCCTTTCCACAGGACTTTCACCCAGCAATCCAACTTGGTGCTCCCCCAACAAGCCACAAAGATGGCTCTAGTTCATTTTTGGATTCATGTTTCTGGTAGGGAAGAGGCAAGCTTCGTTATTAGAGTCACAGATCACTGCCTTGCCCTCCATAAGCCAGAAGTCTTGAGTGCTTTTAACTTTTTGGATCTGTTATGCATCCACACAAGAATATTAAATGAGAACTCGGCTGGCCTAGAATGTATTGGCTCAAGGTGAAATACAATTGTGTTTTTGGCATGTGCGGGGGGGGGGGGGGAGTCAACAACGGCCACTGAGCAGAAGAGCAACCAAGCAATGTGACATATCTAAAAGTACACACTGAAATGTGTGTCCAGTCAAGTTCTTTTTTGCATAGAAATGCCCATTTAGCCCTTGCACAGAATTGTCCTTTAGTTTAAAATTATCCTAGCCTGGTTATTTACCACATAGCAAAACCAGAAAGTGCTAGAAATATGCATATGTATGCCACTTGGGTACCCTCTAGGAGAAAGACAGGAGAAAAATCAAGTAAATGAATGGATGGATAAATAAATAAAATTAACATATTCAAATAGGTTGTAAGACGTGGCATTCACAACTCGAACAAGATTACCATGATAGCCCACCCTAATGGAAGCTTAACAGAAGGGAGTATAGAAAATACAGTTGGTCATGAAGATCTTTTACTCTTGCTGTCTCAAATTAGGATTCAGAAATGTCTTTTATATCAATCAGTATAATAGGGCACATTCAGTGATCTGCACTTACTGTTAGTGAGTCTCCAAGCGCACCTATAACTTTAATGTCTGCTGGCCTCAAGTTATGAACTATGAAAAAAGGAAAAATAAAGCATGATAGAACTTTTAGAAGGTCTTTGACATTAAAATGCATTTTGGGGGGGAGCAGTAAGAAGATGATATGCTATTCAAAATTCATGTCCAACCAAATTAACTTAAACTCTCTTGGCATCCAGAATCAAACACAGGATCCATACCGACATAGCTTTTTTCTCCCAAATAAGTATTTTTTTTTTAGGACATGCTATTTCCTTGCCCAACAAGAGTGTTTTGTCTTGTTTCTATTTTTTAAACAAATATACAAAATTTAGAAATCCAGTAATGCTTCTGGTGTTAGGCAATCGTTGTATGTATGTGAAGATTCTCGGTCACCCAGGTGAGGTTATCTGGACGTTGAGTCATGGCAACTGAACTTCTTTTCTTGAAAACCCCTCTTTCAACAGAGGTGGGGTACTCAGGCACAATCTGTCTGCTACTCATCAAGCTGTCATTTCATCAATCAACAGACAAATCCAAAGCACTTCACAACTCCACCAGCAAGGCCATAGCTACAACCCATACTTAATGGATATTGGGAAGGGTTGCATAGGTGGGACTTTCATGCATCCTAGATCAATGTCCACTTAACAAGACTATTCAGGCCATTGTCCACCTAGCAAGCCTATTTAGATCAGGATGATGTGAATTCAAGGTGAACTGTAAAACGGAGGACTTGCCACTAGCCTTCCCTTGACTGACAAAGCTGCTTGGATGAGAAGTGAAACATTTTAATCTCTCAAGAAAAGAAGTCCAGTTTCCATGACTCAACTTCCAGATCAACTGAGAGCCAAGCATTTTAAGGCCCCTTCAGATAAATGCAAGGATGCCCCCTAAAACAACAGAATTTCTTGCTACAACTCAAATTTTTAATCTACTTTTAATGGGAACAATAGATAGAAAAATATAGAATGTTTATTATTAGATTCTTAATCAGAGTTGAAAATATGTTTGACAAATATATACTTTTATATCTCCCACACACTGTCATATATATTGCTCAGTCTGCTATGAATTTGACATTTGTGGTGGGGGTCATTGTCCTTTCATGTATCAACTACAGTGGTACCTCTACTTAAGGGTGGCTCTACTTAAGAGAAATTTGACTTAAGAGCTGAAAACCATTGGCATTTTAACTGACACCTTACTTGTTCTACTTACAAATGTTTTTTTTAAATTGATTATTTATTTATTTATTTGATTTTTTAGATACTGTCCCTCTACTTAAGAGTTGTTCAACTTCAGAGCATGTACCACTATACAAGCTTATAAGACACAGTCTGGCGGCTTGCTATTCTCTCAGCCTCTTTAACCCTACAACTTCATCCTACTCTGTAACACCACTCATCTGATTATGATGATGCTCTACTTTACTGGATAGTAAAGGTACAAATGTTGTACATTTATTTTTCTTTTGATACCACTGTCACCTCTCTATGTTGACACTCTTGAAGCCAGGAGAGAAGAAAAACTGCTTAGCCTCATAGACCCCAGAACTCCAGAAAGCCAATAGCCCAAACTTCTAGAAAACAAGGATGTGATGGCTGAGTCAGAAGAGGTAGAACACCCACCAAGCCCACTGGGACAGAGAAAGGGGAAATGCGAGAAGGAAGTGTGCTTGACTGCTGGGAAAGATGCCTCAGGAGAAACAATCTCCTCAGAAGCTTGGGATTTTCCTCCCAAGAAGACCTAAGGGCCAGATTCTGTATCTGAGGTCTTCCCTTACTCTACAGCCAAGTGTCAGATATGACTCCAGCAGCTGATGTGTGTATAAAAAGCCCTCTGCTAGAACTAGAAGCCTCTGGAAGCAACTGCTAAAATCCAACAGAAAGCTGAAACTACAGTAGGCCCATAAAATAAGTAGGGATTTGGTGAGTCAACTCTTCATGATTTGACTGCCAACTCTAGCTGTGACTACTAGTAAAGGTAAAGGTCCCCCCACCCCCACCCCAATGCATGCTAGCCATTTCTGACTCTAGGGGCAGGACTCATCTCCATTTCTAAGCCTTAGTATTGGACACCAACACTTGGATTGATTTGTTCCTACATTTTTCCAGTGTACCTGCAACCCTGCTTTGGATTCTCATCCTCACCCTTGACCATGCCAATTAGGACTGAGGGAGAGTTATAAATTTATATAGAATAAATTTTTGACATTAAGTACTTTTGAAAACTTGACATTTATGTAAATTGGCAGCAGGGCGCCTTCTCAATATCAGAGCAATTATGTATGGTATGACTTTGGTGATTAAGTTTTCACAGAGTGTATTAATTAATGCTCAGTAAACTGAAGCTGACCTTCCTGCACTAGACAGTCTTCCATAATTACATTTTGCACACTTCCTTCTCTTGCTGACTAGAGATGGGCATGACTCAGAAAAAAAGTTTCGTTTTTGTTTTCGTTTTTGGCTAGGGTCTGAGTCGTTTTGTTTCCGTTTCCGTGGGCTAATTTCAAAATTTTTCGTTTTCGTTTCGTTACGTAACGAAAACGAAAAAACGAAAACGAAAACAAAAAATTTTCGTTTCTCCCCATTTAGCTCAATTGAGTGCTTTTCCAGTAACGAAAAACGAAAATTGGCTCGAAATTAGTCGTTTCGTTTCCGTTTTCGGTCCAGGTTGGTGCCGATTTTCGTTTTTGTTTCGTTTCCGTAATGAAAACGAAAACGAAAACGAAAATACCGCTAAGTCGTGCCCATCTCTATTGCTGACCCATCAAGCACAAGGGATTTGTATGACTACACTTTTACTAAAGTCCAAGTGAACATATCCTTACTCTCATATCTATCAAAATTGTTACACAGCAATCCAATGGTGAAATTATGGTTGATAATTAATCCAGTGGTTAATTTTAAGATAGAATAATTGAGAAAAAAATATAAGAACTAAATCATAGGATGAACAAACAAATAACATTCTAGTGACTACTGTTGTACTGTTTTCTGATTTTGTACTTCCTGTAGGCTACTTCCAAATATGACTTGATCTGTTGGGGCTAGGCTTTAGTTTATAAAATACTTGGAAAATAATATGTTAATCTTAACACATTAATGTAAAATTCATTACTTTTTCAGCCAATGGATCTAAGTACCACCAATAAATGTATTATTTTTGGAATAATATTTAAAAATCAATATTTATAAGCTCCTCTAATGGCCCTTTCTTCCTCCTTCAACTTCGGTATGTTTTAGCCAGGAATTAAATTACTGATTGTTATTTATGCTTTGCTATGTACTTGCTCTGAAACTCTTTCAATGTTTCTTCAATGTGAATTTTTGAATTTTTGGAGTCTTGCTCTGTTGCGAACTACTCAGAGGCTATTTATGGAAGCATGGTTATACCAACAGAGACGGTTACTTCATGTCCTTCCTCGTTCTGAGATTATGTTCGTTTCATGATAACGTTGATCATGGACACATGGTCTTGTCCCGGTTCTGTCCCTGTTTCCATTTACCCACAGATGTGATTGATGGTATCATGAGAACTGTTACTTCACGTCCTTGTTTCGTGACAGTTTCTGTACTTCCCTGCCTTCATTTCCCCCCTTTTTGTCTGACCTTTCATTTTTCGATATTTCGATTCTCCGTAACTTTGCCTTTCATACATTAAGCGGCAACCCCCCTGGGTTCATGCCTTCTTCCCCCTCTGTGATGCATTGAGGGTGGGGCCTCAGGGCCATGGAGGGAGTGGGAGACCTTGCCGCAGCTCTCCTGTTTTAAATTGTTCTCCTCAGCTACGCCCGGCGCCCCAACCATCTGGGCAGTGGGTGGGGGAGTGGGGGACCTTGCCGTAGCCCTCCCACTTTGTATGGCCCACTAGTCAGCATGCTGATCATCTGGGTGGTAGTTGGGCGGAGTGGGAGAAGTGACATAGCCCACTGCTTTGAACTGCCTCAGCAATAGAAGCAGCTGCGGAGGCTGGCTTGCTCGCAAAGCAGGGGGTAGGTGGGGGGTTTGCAATTGGTCCTGGGGGCCGGATTCAGGACCTTGGGGGCCCACAGCCAGCCCCGGGGCCTTATTTATTTATTTATATTTATTTTCAAATTTCTATACCGCTCCTTCTTCCCAGAACGGGAACTCAGGGCGGTTTACAAAGGAAAAAAAAAGAATTAAAAACAAAGTATTATCAGAACATGAACAATCACTATGAGAAAGATAAGGTGGGATTAGGGGGGAAAAAAACTCTAGTCATTATTAAAGGCATCATTAAAGAGTAAGGTTTTTAGGCCTCTTTTAAAGGACGCCAGGGATGGAGCCTGTCGCAATTCATTCGGCAAATGATTCCAACTAGATGGTCCCACCACCGAGAAGGCCCTCCCGCGAGTACTCGCTTTGCGGGCCTCCTTCCGGGGAACAGTCCGGAGTGAAAGTGCCAAAGATGAGCGGGTGGGTCGGGCTAGATTTAGTTGTCGGTGAAGGTGAAGGTTGAGGACCCCTGATTTACACCATTGGGATTGTACTGGAGAATGCAACTTTGCACTCCTGCCACTAGATGGAGAATGTGTATGTTGCGTGACAAGTCTTACTTCACGGGCACTTGTCCCGAAACAAGAACCGAGACAAGAGAATTCCTGAGGGCAGAGAGAGGTATGGCTCATCACACTCTGTTCCCAGTTCAGGGGGTGTGGTCAGGATGAGATTCCACTGTCACAGAATGGATGTGGAGTAACCGTTTTTCGTACCAGTCCCAAGCAGGACAGCGAACTGCAATGAGAGGGATGTGAAGTAACCATCAGAGTGATAAACTAATTGATCTGTTACAGACTAGGAGATGTTTGCATTGTTGGGTAAACATTAGCAAGGTTTTTCATCTCACTCCGGTTCGGTACAAAAAACCAAAGCCCTTTGCTCTTCCACAATTTTAGCTCCTCCTGAAAGGCTATTTGTTCTGATAGCTATCTGAATTTTCCATACCCATTGACCCATTGTTTTAATAGTTTCCAGGTGCTGCCATCATTTGATACCCCTTCCTGCACTGCTGTGGCTAACACCTCTTATGAAAAGAGGTCTAGCTCAGAAGCTTCCTAACACAGCCTTTGCCCATCTGTTTCCTTCTCCACTCCTGCAAGCACTCACTACGGCAGCCTCTTGACACTTCCTCGCTGCTTCCATCATGGTGATACCTAATTTTATCCTTTAAAAAAATCAAGGAAGTGCCATGGTGCAAAAATAACACAGAAAGAGAGAGAGAGAGAGAGAGAGAGAGAGAGAGAGAGAGCTTAACTCATAGGCAGTGATTGATTTCTAAAAGGATTTTTTTTTTTAAAAAAATGCAGTTTCCAGTGGACAGAGGTATGTGAGACCTCTAAGGAGTATCAAAACCATCCAGGGAAAAAGTGGGAGGGTGGAAACATCTTTGTTCCTGCTCACACTAGTTTACAGGGTATTGTTGCCTGGGCAGTGGGGCTGGGGAACAAGCTTTGGAGACCAATTATGTCCATTTCATTACACAAGTGCTCAGTCTGGTTGAGCCTTCAATACAGAACCAAAATCCATACCTGAGGTAGGAATGACATCTGAAGGGAGACGGTTAGAACATGGAATGCTAGTCCCATAGCTCCTTTCCTGGGGGGAAAAGTCACCAAGCGATGTATTACAGAAGGCCAGCATTCCATCAATAAACACTTTTTTGATCTTTTAAACTGACTTGCTGAGCAGACTTTTCCTTCTAGAAAATAAGTTCTTGGGATATAATACATATTTGTGCCAGATTCCCCTCCTCCTTTCTATCTGAAGGCAAGAAGTCATAAAAATATATGCAAGGCATGTTTTCCATACTTGAGATACTGCTTCTGTCTGGGGCTCCACAGGAACAGATGAGTAGTTACTATTCCTGTATGTGAAGAGGTATGGGTTCTCCTGTGGAGATAAGATAGCAAAAGCAATTGAGTGAGAAAAGTCAATACTTAGCACTGTGGTTGAAGCCAGCAGCACAGATTCAGCCACAGAGATAACCACAAGACTGATCAAGAATATCTGCATTTAATTGCAGATATGATGCACCACCTGAGGCCTTCGTGGACGACCAAGCTGCTGGTTAAGGCAGAGCTACTGAGCATGAAGCAGCAGAATGCTTACGATCGTACGTGGACAGAATATCAGTTAACAGACTTGGAGCCAAAGTATACCATTATGGATAATAATAATAATAATAATAATAATAATAATAATAATAATAATAATAATAATAATAATAAT
>JAHTLZ010000275.1:23007905-23031893 GCA_023846285.1 Phrynocephalus versicolor
ATAATAATAATAATAATAATAATAATAATAATAATAATAATAATAATGATGATGATGATGATGATGATGATGATGATGATGATGATGATGATGATGTACCATCACGTCGATGTTGACTTATAACAACTTGGTACCCATTTGTACACAATCTTTTAAGACTCTCAGATGAAAAGTGTATACGGTATATAAGTCTAGTTTTTCAGCCCTTATTTTTGGCTGGAAAAAAAAATCCCCTTGACTTATACTTGAGTTAATAAGTTTCCCAGGTTTTGGGGGTAAAATTAGATGCTAAGAGTACTTGGGGAGGAGGGCAGGTCCCTAGGGAAAAAAACCTACTCGGAAGCTGATCAGGTGGGAGATAAGGCTGCTGCAGCTTCCCATATGATTCCAATGAGAATGGAATCATATGGGCACCCCCTTTAGAGCTTCATCACTCAGCCCCCTTATCCCTAAAATCAGCCCTGCTACTTTAGTGCCCCAAAGGTAAGTAAGTTTTGAGTGCATATTTTTTTTAAAAAAAAATATGCACTCAAAATTATTTTTAAAAATATGCAATCAAAATTTACTTCCCTTGGGACTTCAAAGTAGTGGGGGTACCTTCCCGAAGCAATTTTAGGGAACCCCCTGAAATCTGGAAGTTTTTTTGGGGAAAGGGGACTTTCCCAGTTTTTTTGGGGTTACATTAGGGGCCTCTGCTTATACTCAGGTTGACTTATACTTGAGTATATATGGTATGATGAAAATACACCCAAAATGAGTCTGTTTTAATGGTCCTTATGCAGGTTCAGAGTTCTTCAACAAAATGCTATTTCCTCACAACTGCACACACTCAGCCCAGCATCTCCACTTCAGGTACCATCAGTCAAAATGCTACTAATTACACCTCAAGTGGTGCAACTTTTGACAGCGAAATTTGCTACAAGTCGAAACGTCAGAGGAAATATTACTTGGTGTTCATGCCAGACTGAATGTACACCATGCGGTGTCTCTACTCGGTTTTTTTTTTTAAAAAAAACTTGGGGCAATTTCCTGCTCATACTCACACTGTTTGTATTATGCTACTACCAAATGTTAATAGGATTCTGGCCAGCACATATGAAATGGAATGGTTGCTGACACAAACTGTAGTCCTGCCTGGAATATCCCTGGCACATCACTGTAAACATAGTAAACTTGAGGAAAGATCTCTATTTCTGGAACCCTACAAAGCTAATTATTGCAGTCTCATAGAAACTAGTAATTAAAAGCCAAAAATTTTAGATGGAAATGAGTATATCCATTTAACATTGTGGTTCTTTTTCCTTTCTCAGTGGGAATAGCAATTGCCATAAAGGCATTTCTACAAGTGACCTGGTCTGTTTTTCCCTTTCCCACACCTGAATGGTAAGTGGGGGGAAATCATTGACCAAGAAGCATGTTTGATCTCAATTCTCAAAATGTCTCTCTGCCATTTTCAGTCTCACATTAAGATCATTCCGAAGTGATGTATAGCAGATGAACAAATGTCCTTCACATCATTTGGGAGAATGTGCTTAGACAGAGCTGAAGGAATGCCTTTACTGCCCTTTTCACTTTCAGTGAAACTAATCATAACGGTCAGAGGGTACTAAGAAAGATTTTTACAAAAATTACTCTGAAAGCACTGCAAACTAGATACCTAAAATGCCTGTTCTTGCAATGCTAACAGTCTGTCAAAATTTAATCATCTGATCTCACATTACACTGCTAACAGTTCCTGTCCTTGGACCAAGCTTTACAACACAGAGATGCCCAGTTTGGGTGCTGACTAGAGATGGGCATGAAACAAAAATATAGTGTTTCATGTTACTAGTAATGGATTTTTTCCCCAAAGGAAACAAAACAAAATATTCGGAACTCTATGAGGAAGAGCTTCCTTGGATTCTTCCCTGGAAGCTCCCCAAATTTGGAGTGGTTTGGGTTTTGGGTGGTCCAGGGAAAGGTAGTGGGCAACAACAAGATTGCCACTGCCTCCCAGCTGGTTTTGACAGCTCAGGCTGTGGGGAGGGGGCCTGCAGCTTCACTGACCCAGCAGGGGGCTGAGAGGGCGAACACTAACTTCACTGCTCTCCCTCTCAGCCCCCTGCTGTGTTGGGGAAGCTGGTATCCCAGCAACCCCAACACAGCAGGGGGGTCCTGGTTCTGACAGCAAGAATCTGATTTTAAATGATCCGTGCATGACTTGCAAAAGTCAGGGGTGTTTCAAAAGCACATTCTTGCTACTCCAACCCCAGGGGAAAGCGAGTGAGGGGGGAAATCACCCATCACCCACCCTCTTGCTTTTGCTCTCCACCAAACCTTAAGGGCAGCCAGTTTGGCAGTAAGCAAGTCGTGTGGCTGGTTGCAAAGCCTTAAAGCACAAGAAAAGCTTCATAACCAGCCACCTGACTTTGCTCCCTGCCAAACTGACTGCCCTTAAGTTCTGGAGTGCAGCCCGTTGCCTGACTGGAGATCTATCAGCTTGAGTAAAGCCCTCCCTCACCACTGCCACCCAGCTGGTTTTGACAGCTCAAGCTTTGTGGGGAGGAGGCAGTTTTATTCCAGCTGATGGATCTCAGCTGGGGGGCAGTGGCAATCTTGCTGCAGCCTACCACTTCTCCCCTTACCATCCAAAACAATGAACCCCAAACTGCTCCAAATTTCAGTTTCCAAACCGAAAAAAGCAGCTTGGTTCATTTGGGGCCAACATGGTTTCTTTTGTTTTGTTTTGTAATGAAACGACAAAACAGAGTGTTGTTTTTCATTTTGTGCCCATCTCTAGTGCTGACTTGAATACATGAGAGCAAAAAAGTAGGTAGCCTCTTTTTGAATACAGACCTTAACATAGTGAAGAAGGTTGAGTGTGCCGGTGAGGCTGAAAGAAATGCTATCAGAAGGCCAGACTTCATTATGAGCCTGGACTCCTAGCAGAGTCATCCAAGAAGGAATGGTTGCAATTGAGTTGCCAGACTAAGTTGCACCCACCCTCTTCAAGGCACGTACTGGGCAGCAGCAGTAGCTGACACTGGCAGAGAAAGCAATGGCGAAGACACTCAAACTAACTTTTCTTAGTACTGTGCAATAGGTGGCAACAGTTCTTCCCTACTGAACTTTCTTTTCCATGAAAACAGTCCAAAATGGAACAAGATGTAGGGCTGAAATATGAGACTCCCAGGTCATAAAGCACACAATTGGCACTGTGGAAGACTGTGAAGAATATATCAGGCCAGTTTTCATGGGGTTTCTAAAAGAACAAATTCTTCAAGCATCCCTATATGGTTTATTTAGCAATAATCAAGAAAACCTGAAAGTAGGTGTATGTTCACAAAGAGCAGATTTCACCTCCCATCCACTTTCCAGATGTGTTTTATTACCACATCTGGAAAGGACAACTTTGTGGGTGCCTGGTTTACAGAAATTGGCATGTTGGGGTTGGAAAGTAGCTTTAAAAACAGTAGGCCTTCCTACCTGAGAAGGACACCATGCCTCAGGAACTTCTGTGAAAGAGTAGAGTTGCTTCTGGCCAGTTGGTTTCATCTAGAAGAAAGAATGCAAGTTGTGAAGGCTGATTAATGCAATATTTGTCCCAGTGTAGGCTACGCCTGCAGGTTACTACCTGAAGGTAATAAAACCACACACGGGCCTCATCACAAACAATGGATGGCACCTTTTGGTTTGAATCTAACTGATAGTGTCAACTAAACAAAGCTATTGAATTAATAGTGTTTGTGTAAATTTTGACCTGCTGTTCAACAATGGGTTGGCACAGTGTGGGATCAATCTCCCAGCCTCTGGCTGCACAGCCAGATATCTATTTTTAAATATTTTTATTTAAAAATAAACAAACATACAATAAACAATACAATAAACAAAAATATTACAACACTACAAAATGCACCCCCCCCGGGACCATCCAGTGTTCTTTTATCTTCTCTTCCTTCTTCATCTTCTTTTTTTCTAGTTGTTAGAGTCCTTTTCTCCAGAACTGTGTTGTATTGTATGACGGTTGTATCCCTTTCCCTTTTAATAGTACATAATCTATAAATTTTCCCCAAATATCATAAAATATATCCTTGCTCATTTCCCCTCGCAAAACTTTTATACTACAGGACAATTTGTCGTATAAAGCTATATCCCACACTTCCTTATACCAGTCGGCAATTTTAAAAACTAATTTCAGTTTCCAATTTTTAGCTATTATCAGTCTTGCTGCTGTCACAAAATTTGCAATTAATTCTTTTGTTTTTATATTGTATTCATTAGTAAGTGGTAGTGATAACAGCGCAATGTAGCCAGATATCTATATCATCTACCACATTTCCTATTTCAGATGGTAATGTAAGGAGAGAAAGTGAGCAGATGATTCTCCACATAGTAGATCATGAGAAAGGGACATAACACCCCAACAATGTTATGGGGATTCCGCCCCCCCCCCGCGCTCCAGAGCCACCTCTAATTATCCATATTTTGTAAAATGAGAACATAGATAATAACATAAATAGGCTGATCTCAACACAGACTGAACACTGGCATGAGATACACAACACTGCACATGCTTTAAATTTCCTTATTTTTATTTAACAGTAGATGTATTGTTGTTGTGGGGAGATTCCAACTCAAGTGAAAAACAGGGAGGCCTGTATATTAAGGCATTGTCCTCCATATCACAAGGTAGGTTTGGACAAAGCAATACTAAGATTGAAATACAAATATGGTAGATAATCCTCTGGCACTTAAATAATTAAGGAACAGCTATTCAGTCACATCAGAGAACATCCTTTTACTTTTAAAGTAAAAGCTTGCATCAATTTTAATCCAAGCTTCTGCAAGATGTGTGACAATCAGTTAATCATTTATTATGGTCACCTTAAGATTTCAACCATTTGCCCTCTGAGAAAGAGTTCTGGACACTTTCACTGAGAAGCTGATAGCACCATTAAAGTCTGCTACAAAAAAACTGAGCTATCCAACCAGATACAATTATGTGCCATCAAGTAAATTTTGATTTATGGCAATCTTTTCCAGGATTTTCGAATAGTGAAGTAGTGCTTTTTAAAAAGCGTGTTTATTTTCTACTAAAAATAAGCTGATGCCAGAAAATGAACAAAAGGAAGGGAGGGAGGGAGGGAGGGAGGGAGGGAGGGAGGAAGGAAGGAAAGGAATCTTAACTAATTGCTAAAATGTTTTGATTCTGTTTTTCTGATGCTGTTCTTCATTTACATTTCCTGCATTCACAGAACAACAATTTTGGGCATTGTTTGGTTTTTGACATGCAAGCAGGTTGTGCAGACGTACCAAAGATTTTGCCCAAATTATTCAACAAAAAAATGAAGGTTCATTTCTGGAGATTTTCAAGGTGTCTGATCACATACAGCATCAAGCCAACATCCCAAAAATATTTCCAGATATATTGCTGAAAGCGTTTCTCCAACATTCATCAAACTGCCTGCATTAAATATCCAGCAACAATGTGCTGATGGGGACAGCATATGAATAAGGCACTGACTGAGTACATTCTCTGCAATTGTGTGCCAGATTTTAATTAGTCTCTCCCTGCTGACCATTAACGAAACAGCTCTGCAGCATTATCTATGAAAGGAGCTCCTACTGCCTGACAATTTACCTTCTGTGCAAGCAATATATTTGACTTTTACAAACCTCCTAAGGTGGAAGTTTGGCTTTGTATTATATAACCTGTGTGGTATCCTTTGTAGTTTTGTTGGGCCCTGGGAAGAAGTCAACTGTAAATCAGCGTTAGCAAATTTACTATCCAGCAGAGTAAGGTGGTTGCGTCAGGTAGTAGATGCTGGTATTGATGGGGGTCACTCTCTTATTTTTCACTTAACATAAGAACATAAGAAGAGCCATGCTGGATCAGGCCAAAGGCCCATCTAGTCCAGCTTCCTGTATCTCACAGTGGCCCCACCAGATGCGTCTGGGAGCGCACGAGACTGATATCTGTCTCCTGATACCACTCCCCTGCATCTGTCCCTTGAAGTACCCCGGTTTTAAGCCTGGAGATGATACATCTCCCTCATGGATTGTAACCTGTGATGGACTCTTCCTCCAGGAATCTGTCCAATCCCCTTTTGAAGGCATCCAGGCCAGATGCCATCACCACATCCTGTGGCAGGGAGTTCCACAGACTAACAACACGCTGGGTAAAAAAAAAATTATTTTTTCTATTCTCACTCTCCCAACCCTCAATTTGAGTAGATGTCTCCTAGTTCTGGTATTTTGTGAGAGGAAGAAGAGCATCCTTCTATCCACTTTACTCATGCCCTGCATAATTTTGTACATCTTAATCATATCCCCCCTCAGACATCTTTTTTTTTTTCAGACTAAAGAGTCCCAAGTGTTTTAGCCTTTCCTCATAAGGGAGGTGCTCCAGCCCAGTAACATCAAACAGCAAAATCACTTGGGCCAGTCCTGCGGTATGTAATAATAATAGTCATGCGCCACTAAGTAAATTCTGACCTATGGCAATCCTATTCAGGGTTTTTCAGATAAGGAATATAAGGAATACTCAGAAGTTGTTTACTATTGCATTCTTCGGGGGGGGTGTTCTGGGACTGTGTGCACCTGGGCCAAGGTCAAACAGGTCGACTCTACCCACAGGAGACCTAATGGGGAATTGGACCATCGACCTCCAGATACGTGAACCACTGAGCTATTCAACCAACTCTGCTATATATGCAATTTCAGATATAAGAAACTGAGGCTGATAGTATACTTCTCTAGGCCATAAATATAGCTATGATTAACTGGAGACTTAAACAAGTTACCTAAGTCTCAAATTAAATTTCATATACGAATACACTGGGCTGCAATTCATCCCATATATTTCTTCCACTTGAGGCAGAGATCTGGTCGTTTCACAGGAGGGGGCAGAGCAAAAAGTTTGAGTTGCCTTAAGCAATCTACCTCTCAACAGCCAAGGTAATTGCTGTTCAATATGTCTAGCACAGGTGTGGCATGGGGGCATTATGGCACCTGTATGTGGCACAGGGCATTCTGGGAAGTAGAGTCAAAAGCAACTTTTCCCAACTTCTTGTTTTGGGTATAATTAATGAGCACTGGGAAGAAACATGCAATTTTTGCATCTGATGCTGAATATGTGACATTAAACCATACAATCTATCGCATATCTGTATCGTACATTTGAAAAATCTTCCCTAGCACTTAGCAGCATTGATGCTACTCCGGGATTCGATTCCTCCCTGGAGTGGTGCCATCCCTTTGGTCCAATAAAAGGGAAATAGATGCCAAGGCATCACAGAAGTGAACAACCAGTGCAGATAATTCTCGGTGCCAACTGATCGAATTGTGTTTTTTAAATCACCTTAGATAAAACATGTAGATACAAATATCTATATACCCCATTTATCTGCACAATGACCTTTATCTTGTACTAGTCCTCTTGTAATGAACTTGGAATGTTTTGTATTAGCTGGTGTAGTATGCTGTGACATTCTGTCTGGAGTAATAGATTCTGAGTGTCAGGCATGCTAATCAGATAAACTGGTCCTGTGCTTCTTATTCCCTGACTGTATCTTGCAAGTCACCTGCCCTTGCGGAGATTGCACCCAAACGCCAGATAGAGATTAGAGATTAGACATAATCACCCAGGAGAAGCAATTTAGTGCACACCTTTGATAATTCCTTCTGGATGCAGGAGAGTTCGGATGCAAAAGGAGGGAGGAGTGAAGTTGCACCATGCTTGATTCTTTTCTCAACAGGACTGTGTGGCAGAACAATTCTTCTAAAGCAGAGGTTCTCAAACTACAGTCCGGCGGCTGGATATGGCCCCACAGGGTCCTGAATCTGCCCCCCCCCAGGGTCTTGAATCTGGCCCATGGGGCCAATTCCAGACACCCCCATCCCCCACTTTGAGAGCAAGCAAGCAAGCCAGCCTCCATGGCTGCTTCTATTGCTGAGAAGGGCTGTGTCGCCTCCCCCAACCCCCTGCCCACCACCAAGATGATTGACAGGTCAGCTAGTGGGGCTGTTCAAAGTGGGAGGGCCACAGCAAGGTCCCCCGCTCCCCCCACCCGCCACCCAGATGGTTGGGGTGCCTGCTGCGGCCACGTGGGGCACATTAAAATGGGAGGACCATGTCAAGGTCCCCTGCTCCCTCCATGGCCCAGGACCACACCCCTGCTCCTCCTCCACCCTGCCCACCTGCCTTCCTTGTGTGGCCACCACCGCTGTGTTATTATGGTTGTGAGGAAGGAAGGGGGCAGGCGGAGGCAGCACCAGCCAGCAGTCCAAGCGGGAGCAACCGCAGCAGTGGACTGATGGAGGGATGGACGGTGGGCGACTGAGGGTGAAACAGAGTAACTTCCCACCCACCCGGCCACCTCCAAGCTGCCATCTTGCTCCATGGCAAACGCAAACACCACACTGGGGCAAACATCCTAATTGCTTTTAATGTTACCAATGTTCTCCATTATGGCTGGCTATACCATGGAACTGATTTATCAACACAATCCCCCCCCCCAATGGTCATCCGATGCCAGAAAAGAGGTGAGTAAGGTTTCTCCCAGCTGCAGCACCTAACGTGGCAGGCAGCATCACTTCCCATCAGGTAATTCATTTCTTGGGCAAGCAATTAACTTTCTAACTTTCTAAACATGACTGTGTGAACAAACCCTGTTTGGAGGAAAATGTCCCCAGCAGGTTGGTCGGCTCCACAAACAGCACTCCACACCTCACTGCTGTCCAGATTGCCTTGGCTCCACTGAAATGTGGCCAATCAGCTTGGCATGGTGGGAACAAACAACCCAGCCCACTGGTAAGCATGGGAGGAACAGCGGCGAAAGGAAGAGAAGACGAAAAGGAGAAGGCAGCTTTGGAGGACATGGAGAAGAGAGGGAGGGGGGAAGAACAGCTAGGGATGTTCACACAAGCAATACCAGTAAGGAATGTTTTAATATGTCATCAGTATGAAATAAAACAACCCTCGCAGTGAACAGGGAATGCTCTGCAGTTACACCACTGGCCAGGAAAATGATTTGTTAATGGCTGTGCACCATGTGGGGAATAACTGGGGGATCAGGGCCTGAGACCCATGGCTCTTCCAAAAGTCATCAAGAGATTACACATATGAAACATAACTTAATTTGCCTCCTTCGTCATATGGGGAAAATACATTATACACAGAGCAACAAAAACACACTATAAACACCGTTGGGGCTTTTTTAAAGGCAGAGTAAGATAACTGCCTTAGGCAAAGGTTCTAGAAGGGCATTGCTGGTAGTTTTCAGGATCACCTGGCCATTTTTTAACCCCCTTGCAAATGCACCCAGAAGCTATTATAATTTTTGCCATGCCCACTAGGGCCCATAACCCAGATGTCTTCTCTACAGCTGTAGTTCCCTATGTCGAGTCCCTTTATGTGTTTGGACTACAACTCCCAGAAATCTTGGCAACTGCAACCTCTGTTGAAGGTTTTTGTGAGTTTTAGTCCAAAAACAGGCTGGGAACTAGAGATGGGCATGAAATGAACAATTTTTCGTTTCCGTTTTCGTTTTTTCATTTCGTTACGTAACGAAACAACAAACAAATTTTGTCTCTAAAATGAAACAAAACAAACAGAAACACCGGAAATTTTGTCGTGCGTTTCATTTCCGTTACTGCAATATGAGTGAATTGCTTAAAATCCTAAAAAAAAATCACAAAAAAATGAAATAAAGGGTAACGAAATGGTAACGAAATGAACGAAAACGAAAACGATTTTTTTTGCAAAAATTCACGAAAAACGGAAATGAACCGAAACGGACCCTCCAAACAACAAACGACAAATGAAATGCCATTTGTTTAATTCGTGCCCATATCTACTGGGAACCACTGCACTAAAACTTATACTGCTACTAGGGCTTCTGGAAGATTCGACATCACTGCTGCCCCCATGCGCACACCCTCAATAACGGGGAATCCTACTAATATACACTTGAAGAATATGCGTATCATGTGCAGTAAGCCACTATTAGAGTAGGCACTTTGAAGCAATGGAATTTGGGAAATGAAATTCCCACTGAGTCAATGGGCCTACATCAATTGCAACGTACAATTGGATTTCACCCATTAAGCCAGAATCTAGATACCTTTAACTGAGGGACAATTTCCTTTCTGTTGAAAGAAAATGAATGCAAATTCAATAGCCTAATAACTATTTGATATCTTATCTAAACATTTGACCTGCAATAAAAGGGAGCTAGAGACAAGAACTTTGACATTATCCTTACAGGTGTTCATCGATAAAAAGGATAAGAATCAAGATAGCATCATGTAACTTCTTCCAGCTAAGGCTGCAACCTTCAACTCTTGAACTTGAACTTTCTTTCACTTTTAAAGTCAAAGACAGAAAATGTGCATGGCCTTGAAAGTGAAGAGCTGAAAGACAAATGGAAGTGGAAGCTCATCCCGGTCGCTTAAAATTCCTGCTAATATATCTATCACTAAATAGTCTCACATTTCAAAGAAATTTCCCCTGTCTCCTTCTAGGATATGTACTCAAGTCCAGCACATATTTCTGGTTCCTTCAAAATTAGCCAAAGAGGCCTTCCCCGCCCCACCCCACTTGCACTGTGACCTGTGATGCAGCAAGACTCCTGTCCCCATAAGGGATGGGCACCTTATGAAAAATGACATGCTGTTTCATTGTTTTGTAAGCTTAAAGAAACCTAACAAAACAAAACAGCAAATAGCATATCATCAAGAAATGAAATGAAACACCATTTTTTTTGTTTTGGAAATGAAACAATTTGTCCTAGTCTCTTGATCCAACTTCATGGGAACAGGAGATTTATTTTTAAACTGATTGGTTTGTTTTCCTTTCTTCCCATGCCTCAGCTGTTAAGATAGCTTATCTCTGATCTAGATCTGCCTGAAACTAGCCAGGAGCAGAGCTGTTCCCTTTGCTGGCTGTGTCTGCAGGTTGATTAAACTGATTGTTTTCCTTTTCTTTTTAAATACGACTGTGGATGTTATTTTTTTTTAAAAAAATCTTGCTTGTTTGCTTGCCAGCTTTATGAGCTTTGCATGATTTAAAATTATGGATGCACATGAAATAGAGATAAATTAAAAAAACAAATTAAAATGTTAGGAGTTAATGTAATTTGCACTCAGAAAAGGAGCGTTGGATCATTTTGCTCATCTGGACGTTTGCAGTGCAATGCTTCTGGAAACGAAGAATCAGTGCCGTTCCCCAGGGGACACTTGAGTGTAATCACAGTGCTTTCCACCCTCCAGGGAGGCTCCTTCTATGTCCTATTAGTCATAAAGTTTTCTGAGTTATCTTTGTCTAGTCACAATCTCACAAGGTCATCAGGGAGATTTAAAAATAAAACCCAGGCACATCTTTGTATACAACATCATGTACCTTGGAGAAAGGGTGACATACCAAGCCAATCTGATAGGCATAACAAAATTGAATCATCTGTCTATAAAGAATGAATTATCTTTTTCTTCAACAGATAAGCTTATGAATTTCAATTTTTAGCAACAATATATCTATAGCGGATCTTATCACGCCATCATTATTGTCCTATGAAGATATGTTTTCTAGATTGAGTACCATCACCATGCATGGAATCTAGTCCTGTCTCTTGACCAGCCAAACACAGCAGCTGCGAACTAACTTTCCCAGCTGTTGCCTTGATGTCTCCACAACACCGAAGAAACAACAACACCCTCACCAAGAAGCCTAAGGGTGCTTCTACCTGAGGTTTCACCGCCTTCTCTCATTCACATAAATTATAGGTAGCTCAGATGAGAATGACTTTCACTTTGTATCCCTCCTGTGTTTTTCCTTGGTTTTTGCCACTTATGTCCCTTTTTACCCCAGAAAGAAAATGTGATAAGGAGGAAGAGATAGAATCGCTACACGATGTCTGAATTGGCAGCACCAGGAGACATCCTTTTGGAACCACTGTGGGACACAGAGGTCCAGCAATGGCGCTATGTGACCTGTTCATTTCTTCCAACTTTCTTGTGCATCTTACCATATTGTTCCAGAGTCCAACTCCAAGAGCAATGCCAGCAAGCCCATCTCCTGATATTTTCCCCAATGTCGACTTTCCAGCATTCTTTCCAGCACTTCTCTAGAACAGAAATATTTACGAACATAATATTACCACATTTGAATATTACCAAATATTCCAACACAATGTTTTCCAACCTAATATTACCAAATTTGAGTTTTGCATTTCCAGGCAACCAGGCAAGCCAATATATGACACAATCACAACTGTGAGTGGAAGTTAAGGTCATGTGAACATCTCAGTTACTTTGAAACCAGGATCACGTTTGTGCTGCAATTATAGGCTGGCCACCAAGCAAAGATTTGACCTAAAAATATAAAAGTCTGCTGCAGGGAACCAAAGGCTGATTTGGTCAAGCCGCTTGGTGTATTCTTCTCTCTAGCTGCAATGAGGAAACACACAGCAGACCATGAGGACATGATTGAAGCTATCAGTTTTGATTTCTATACCATTTATAAATTCTCCCACTTATAAGAATAAAGCTGGTGAAGAGGAAATGGTTCAGTGCTGCAGCACAAGCTTTTCAGAAATCAGGTTCCAGTTCCACTCCCAAGCATTACTAATCCAGACAGAGTTGGGAATGATGGTTTGAGGCATACAGATTATTTGGGGCATATAGATTAGAGTAACCAGGAATGTATTTTTGAAGTGCATTGGGTAATGCTTACTTGTTGCTTCTGAAATGTCATTTTGGTTGTTTAGCCCCTTTTGTAAAGTATATTGGGACAATATATACTGGCAACTTCTGAGAAGGAACCCTTAGTAATGTGACACTCAGTTCATTAAGAACAACACATTAAAAATACATCTCACTACACTTTTCTGTTGCTTTTATGTTTCAATTACTTTTCAGTTAAGAACTGCTAATGCTAATGT
Organism: Phrynocephalus versicolor; assembly: GCA_023846285.1. Lineage (NCBI taxonomy): Eukaryota > Metazoa > Chordata > Lepidosauria > Squamata > Agamidae > Phrynocephalus > Phrynocephalus versicolor. The sequence continues at coordinate 23,020,823 of JAHTLZ010000275.1, forward strand.
GTTATCTTTTATTAAAAAATGTAACATCTAAAGCTTTGGCTAAAGATGGGAAATAGGAGGTACTCTGTTACAGTTTTCTGTTTCCTTTGCACACAGAGCCCAGTTGATGATCCTGTGCTAATTCCTTTCTGCAAACCACCACCAACACTGCATTTTATACTCACTGCTTGAACGGGCGCATTTTCTTCAAGGAGAGAAGTCTGGAGGACCACAGTGAAATCACTATTCCGATCATATCTCCTAGATACCAGCAGCTTTTCCAAAGCAACCTAAGAAAAAGGAGAAACGATGAGCAATTCACTGGATAAGCTCTCTTTTATAATCACAGAGACAATAATACACTGCAGCGATTTGCCCATGGTATAAACGAAGTTCAAAACTATTTTAACTGCTAATAACCCATAATAATCAAATTAAAGAATCAAAACATAAAGGAAATAATTATGCACATTGCACACAAATCTCTAACAAAACCACCAGAAATAAGCCAGGGGCTATGTAATGAATTGCATTAACTTAATTTTCTCTAAAAGAACAGAGGCATGGTGAAATAATTGAATTTTACTCTAGCCCCTCCATACCCTGAAGAAATCTCAGATGCAAGATATCTTACTTAATGGTTGTTTTTGCCATCTCCTAAATGACTAATGAAACTGTTTGAATGAGCAGCGAAACGTTTCAATCTCTCAGGAAAAAGAAGTCCAGTTGCCATGACTCAACCTCCAGACATCTCCTTTTGCCAATGTCGAAATAACCTGATAGGCTGGGTTTTCAGGACAGACTATGTGATGAGGGTGGCAACACAAAGGCCACCAGCTCTACTCAGTACATATAAATGCTCAAGTCTTCCTCTGCCTCCTCAAACACTCACAAGACGTATTTAGCAACTTGGGCTCAGCTTTGAACAGTCAGCAGGTTTCATGCTTTCAAAACATGCCACTAGAACACAAGGTGCCACAAATCCATTTCCCAGGGCTCTAGATGTACCTTCCCCAAGCCTTAGATGTTCATTAATACCAGTGGAAGGTTTCTGGGTTTCTTCAGGTTAACTGTCATGGGTTAACAGGGAGAGGGTGATTTTCAGGTAGCCTTTTCAAATGCTTTATTTCACGTGCCCGCCGCCACCACCAAAAGCTAAGAAATAACTTTTCCATGAATGGCAATAGGAGCTTTTTGCTCGGCTTCATTTGCATGTAGAGGGATGGGATTTCAGGTGGGAGGAAGGAAAGGGGGCTTCAAAGGCACGTATTCAAAGGCCATGAGGAACTCTGCTAGAGAGGTGCCCCTGAATATGTAGAGACCTTACCATGCAATCCAGGAACATCTCAAACAGGGCTGATGGGCTGAGTGACATTGGGGGGGGGGGGATGGCCATGCACCACCACCACCACCACCCAGGCAAAAAAGCAGCATTGGGTTGTCAGATTGGAGAAAACATTTTAGTTTTAAATGACAACAATCTTCAACCTACGCCTAAGCCAGCTGGTGGACACAACAACAGCACATGTCATAATTGCCTGTCAGGAGGATGATTGATTACCCTTGAACTGTGGGGCTGTAGACTTCAGTCCCATAGGCAGGATCAGGCAGTAACCGTGAATATATTACTCACTTGGAAGGACCAACTCCATACAATTCCTTCAAGCCTGGAAGAGTCACTGAAGCAGTTGCACAATTGAGGGTGAATTTGCCTAGAATATAGGGAAAGCAAAGCAAAAGCAGCATTTAAATTACACATCTTTTCCTGTTATTTCAGAAGCCTGGTATCCCTAGATATTAAGATATGCTTCTACCATTAAAAATGGTTGCATCTAAAATACTCTCTGTATTATGTTGGTGAGTTATAAAGGGAAGCATATCAAATTGGTCATCACATTTCTATAACGAAAGCCTTGGAATCCAATCCAAAATGCAACAGTAACACTTTAAAGAGAAGTTACTTATTTGCAAATATCATTTTTCTCATCCAAAGAAATCCATTATCAAGTGCATATACTCCACTATGGAACTTGAAATATGACTTCAACATTTGATTTCTAAAATAAAATCACTTTCCAGTTAGGCATCAGTGTCAGATGCCACTCCCTGATTATAGAAGTGGCAAACATCTCCGGAAACTGGCACGTTAGGTCTAAAAAACAAAGTTCCTTCTTTCCTTGCTATTCTGTGTCCTTGAAAATTGCTACCCCTCAAAACACAAAAATGCATCTCTTGACTTAAGCTAATTCTGAGTACAGTTACACTAGTAACAGGCAGCAAGTTAGTGCGAGCTGCTTAGAAACAGTCAATTTCAAGTAAACAGAACAATCAAATCAAGCCTGATCATTCACATCATGGAAACAGCTCCTGACAATATGGTAAAGTAGCTTACAAGCCACTTCAGGATATTGACAAATGAGTCATGGTGATACTATGCCATCACAGTGGGTTCAACTGCAAGGATGTTTCTTGAATCAGTCCTTTAATGTGAGACCATTTTTAATGTGTGTGTGTGTGTGTGTGTGTGTTTGTGTAACTGATTACAGGCAAAGAATCAAAGAAACGCAAAACAAAAGACAAAAAACATGTGGCACCTTAAAGACTTTCATATTTTAATGTAACATTTCATGGACACACCCACTTTTTCAGACATGTAGCAACAGAATGAGGTGTGCAAAAAATATGTAATGGAATATACATTTCATACCAAGTATTCATTGGCTATAGGTGTATTGTAGGTGTATTGGCATGCAAGCCCTGTTGTAAATTCCTATAGAGACAGAGCTGGGTGAAGGTGGGTAGGGAAGAGGAAGAAGGGGTTGGTTGGTTTTAGACATGATGGGAAGAAAGGTCATTGCAGGAAGTTTTTGCCTAGGGTCTTGTAGTGGAAGTTAGGTCTGTTGATATGGTTGGTGTTGTTTTGTGGCTCAAGAGAGAAAAAACAGACACCAGATCAGAACAGGGTGAGGGGGTGGAAGGGGGGGTAAGATGAGATGGGGTGAGAGAATAGGAAATTTTGACAGACAGTTTTTACCGAGTCTTTAGGTGGGAGATAAATTTCCATGAAAAAAACCAGTGGCATATAGTAGTATTAATATACAAAGAGAAACAGCTGAGATAAAATTCATATGCAAGAATATGCAAGGTTTCTTGAGTCATCATAAAATGTAATACTATTATATTGCCACTATTTTTGTCTCTTTTGATATGCAGTCAACAAAAATGTCACTTTCCCCGCCCTCTGACCTACAGAGTGGGGAAAATAGTAATTTGGCCTAGGAGAAACAGCCAGAGTAGGGTCAGCATTTTTCAATATCCAAAGCCCAGTTGATTATGGTCTTGGAAATCAGTGAAAGCACTGTCACAAAGATAATCAAGATCACAATTGATTGATTTAATCAACTGCTCAGAAATCTTTTTTCTACACCTGTCACTATACGTCCAACATACAAACAAAAGTAAAAGAAGATTCTCTTGGTTTGAAACTATTTAGAAAAATATTTGATTACCCTGTATGATGCAAATTGAAGAGAGGAAATGTGACCAGAGTAGAATCTACCAGGTTCACAAAGGCTTTGGGTACCTACAATGATGAAAATACTAGATTAACAAAACTAGACATTTTCTTTCACTCTCATTTCAATATTTTCTGAAATTTGTCCCACTAGTAGCATCCCAACCCATTTTAGTACCAAACTAGACCCAGCATGTTAGCAACAGTGGTTTGTAAATTATAATTCCCCTATTGGCTTTCTAGAGTGGCACTTTTCTAGTTACGATTGACTACATTAAGAAATAGGATTTCAGCCAATGTACTGCAAACAAAACAGAGGTAGAAACTATTTACATGGGGACTGTAAGCATCTTAAATAACGTATACTGTATGTATCAAATAAAACAAGCTAACAAATTTGGACCAAGAATTGCAAAGGTTTTCAATCTGAGAAACGGTTCTTACTTCTTCATATAAGAAATCCAAGACTTCTTCAAGTTTTTTAATGTTGTCAGCAAGGGACGTCTCCTGTTGAAAGTGAAATAATTCATGTCAGGGGACAGATAATGAAGCTGTGGTGATAACTTTTTCCACAGATGAAAAAGTTCAAAATAACACTTCACACACTTATTATACTTTTGCAAAACTAATATAGATTACAATATCTGTCTTTTCTATCAACATTCACTGAAAATAAGGAGAGAAATTGCCCTATACTGTGAGTATCCGACCTCGATCCTGATTTCATGAACATATTTAGGGATTAACCCAAGGGGTTACTAGCAAAGCAAGGACCAAGCTCTGTAATACTGTTCCATGATCACAGCCAGTTCTTTTTACTGTTATCCAGAGGCTGCTGGATCTAATGTCAGTGGGGTCAGTGAATTCATTCTGGGTCCAAACTTTACAGGATCTGTCCATGGTGCTGAACCCATACTCAACATGAATTCAGTATGTTGGGTAGCCCTTTTAAAGTTCAAAACCCAATGTCGATTTGCCAAGTATTAATTCCACCCACCCACCCCCAGTGTTGCACTTGTATTGTTCATCCTGTGGATGGGATTTGCAACAAAGGCAAACCTTTCTGAAAACTTATTTAATGTGGAGTCCTGCTGCATTTAATTTCTAGCTGATTGCAGTTTCCCAAGGTCTTATGTCCTCGTGCTGTGACCTGCGGAGTGGGCAAGGGTCCTTTCTGCCCTTTAAGATCTTATCTTTGCCTTGAGCCTCATGGTGCAGTGGTTAAATGCCTGTACTGCAGGTAAAACTGTGCTCACGACCTGGGTTCAATCCCCGGTAGCAGGTAGCTTGCGGGGGGGGGGGCAATGTGTAGCATACACTCTGTAATTAAAATTGTAAACTGCCCAGAGACTACTTGTAGTAGTATGGGGCGGTATATAAGCAGAACACTTTTTTTTAAACCCGCCTAACTGTCATTTAGGCTATCAGGGGGCTTGAACTGAATACAATTTATACCTTCCAAAGGAAAAAAAATTAATTAAAAGCACCATTTTTTTTTTTTGCTGACTGTTCTAGATAAACTGATGCTGCAGTTGTATATTTAGTTATACATTTTTTCACAAATCAGTATTGTGGAAAGAGACTGGAAAAACATAGAGTAGAGGCAAGAACACACAGCAACTATTTGCCTAGAATGTTGTCTAGATTCATTGTGAAAAGGGAACAAGCCTGAGAGACAGGATTGGTAGAGACTATTTACAATTAAGAGAAGACAGATTGTCTTGATAGGTAACTAAAAGACAGCTCTCAGGGTGTGCATTTTTGTATCATTTCTTTAATGACCAAGATTGGCCTTAAATGGGAGAACCTATATGGAATCCCATATCACCAACATTTTGAGAAATGACAGTCACATGGTGGGTAAAGAATTACTGTAAATTTTACCTTGTCTTTTCCATTCCTAATCTCGATGACAGTGATGGTGGTAGTAAGTGATGCTGATGCTGGTTCTACCAAATATCTATGTGTCAGAAACCAAGCCTATAGCCACTGTTGACACCATGAACCACAGCATCGTAGACATGATTCAGACAGCATGGCACCATTCAGCAAGGACAAGGAAATTGACTGCAACAACCAACTGCTCACAGCAGATCAGACTTCCCTTATGAAGGCTGCTTGTTCTAAATAACCCTGCACTAGATCATATGCCATCTACACCTTTGGATGGGATGCCCTTTGATTTATTACTGACAACCATTTATAACTTTAATGTGCTGTGTCCTACTTGGAAGTGATCATACTCACCTGGGAGTAAGTTCTATTGACTTCATAGGGGTATAGAGAAATGCAGAGGGTTGTGCTGTGCTTATTGCAAGGGTGTATCTGGGGGGGGGCAGAAGGGTGCATTTGCCCCAGGGAGCAGCAATCTGGGGCCACCTGGAGGGAGAGCAGGAGGAGGAAGCCGTGCACCCTCCTACCAGCAGTCCTTTTCCCCGGCTAAGGCTTGGTGACAGGACCCCCTCTGTTGCTGCCACCAGGCGAGTGGTGAAGCAGGCAGGTGTGCGGAGAGCATGGTGGCCGAGGCACCCTCCTGCTTCTCTTCCTCCTCTTCCTCGCCTTGCTTCGGGCCACCATGGGAGAGGTGTAAGGCAGGCGTGCACACACACAATTGCCTGTCCGTCCGTCCCCCCGCCTGCACACACCCGTGCATGTGCGCACCTCATGCACGCAGGATTGGGCTCCCATTTCTGGGTGGGGGTGATGTGGTGGGTGGTGGCAGGAGGGGTGCAAAAAAGAACTTTGTCCCCAGGCGCTCCAAAACCTCGCTACACCTCTGGCTTATTGTTGGCATTCCTGAACCCTTGATTGGGTTTACCAGACCAGGAATGTCACTCTATGTGAATAAAGGCAGGCTAAGGATCTTGATGCACACAACGGCAGCTGGCACCCATTGTGGTTGGTGGGATGGAAAGCACCGCAGGCTCTGGTGGGCACAGCCAGAGGTGACAACCTGTTAAAGCTGGCTTCTCTCTCTGCCCACCTCTTCAAAGATTCTCATGGGGTGTGAAGAGGCTCAGTTCAGCAGAGTCATAACATGATCAGGGCACCAGGGTTTTGTCTCAGGTACGGAGTCAGACAGGAATGGACTGGTTAAACATAGCCGAAGCCTGGGAACTAACCACAAGCTGGCTATCACGGCACCTACTCCCTTGGTCCTCTTTCAATTTCATTGTACATACAAGAAATGCAGCTTCTTGTTTTTGCTCCGCACAAGATTGTTTCCATACAAAATTGTCTGAGAGCTGGGTTCTTAAGCTTTGTGAGTTGGGTGGAGGTGGGAGCATATATTCCCTTTCAAATCACCTCTGCAGACTTCAAACAGTAACTCTGCAGTGAGTTGATTAAAGCCCTAAGGAAATAATGTTGCAGAGCTTATTCTTCAGGGATTTTTAAAAAATAAAATAAAATAAAATTTAATAAAGTAATTTGGTGCAGAACAAGCACCAAAGGGCAAAGAAAAAGAAAAAGGATTTTTATGGACCACTTGTAGAAGACTGAGATAGTGCTAGATGCAGGGAGAAAAATTAGACCAGAGAAACAAAAATTGCATACATTTCATTTTGTTTGATCTGCATTCAAACCATGCATGCTTGAAATTGATTCAGGGTGGTGAAAAGGCAGAGATATTTAAAACACTATGCAAATACTGGAACTGCTGAGTGTACAATAAAGGACTGTACTATCTACAGAAGCAATAGCAAGCAAACTTAAAAAATAAGTATAAAACAATATATATAGGGCAGATGTAAACACCCATTCTAATCCATCCACTGAACATTTTAAAATTATTATATACATTTCAAGTCTGTTCATAAAAAAATCAATAATCTGTATTTTCCTCTCCACATGGAGCTGTTAAAAAATTGTTCCTCCCACTGTATTTCTACAGAGATATAAAATTCAAATTGATCAGCCAGTACTGATTAGATGACCTGGTCATATTGTCATCGAAGCCCATTCCTACAGATACACAATTAACATGAGGATCATCTGGTTGTGACCTGTGTGTGTTATATTTGAAGGTAATACCATCTTAGATGCCTAAAACCTCATGGCCACGCCAAGTCTTGGCAAACCATTTTTGTAGCTAAATTCGGAAAATCACTGGAGAGCTCAGTAGACATTTTCTAGTATGGTGTAGAATTCAACTCTATTTGTCACAGCAATCAGTCACATTCAGTAGATCTTAGAAAACAGGCATATTCTCTTAGGAAGAGGAGGTTCATCAAGTACTTTGTTTCTCACCTATTAATGGCTATAAGAACATGTACTCAAAGAAAGGACTACAATCGAAGGATCATATGATCTCCACTCTAGGCACTGGTGAAGAACTTTCCAGTACTGTAGTATTCTTCACCAGCCGAATTTTCGACCTGGTGTTCAAGGGCAGTACCATTAAGGAGTGTACTGCAGAAGTCCAATGAAGTGTGTGCACTGTTGTGACCATGTTGGGCGTGCTGCAAAGGGTTGCAACTGGAGCACTATGACCAAAAATTGCTCATAGGTCTCCATGAAATAAGTAAATGCATAAAATACATATGAGGAATATCAGAACATCCATGTCAGCCCAAGCATCTAAACCTCAAAACATCTGAAAGTCCAAAGGTTCTCAGTCTCCACTAGAGATGGGCACGAATAAAAAAAATGGCATTTCGTTTGTCGTTTGTTGTTTGTCGTTTGGAGGGTCTGTTTCAGTTCGTTTCTGTTTTTCGTGAATTTTTGCAAAAAAATCATTTTCATTTTCGTTCATTTCGTTACCATTTCATTACCATTTATTTCATTTTTTGTGATTTTTTTAGGATTTTAAGCAATTCACTCATAGTGCAGTAACGGAAACGAAACGCACGATAAAATTTCTGGTGTTTCTGTTTGTTTCATTTCATTTTAGAGACAAAATTTGTTTGTCGTTTCATTACGTAATGAAATGAAAAAACGGAAACGGAAATGAAAAATTGTTCGTTTTGTGCCCATCTCTAATCTCCACCATTCAAACTGAGGACTACATCTAGTTTCATAGACATTCGAAAGGAGTTGGTAAGTGGGGATGAAGGCAAAAACAGAGACCATAAACTCTAGTTGATTTTAACTGAAAGCTAATAAATGAGCCCCAGGAAAGAAATTTCAAACTTTTAGAATGAGGAAATAACTTTACAAATTTGTGAAACAACCAAATGGTACTCTCATAGAGAGCAAGGGGTAGCCTTTTAGGGAACCCCCAAAGGGCTAGAAAAACTAGGTTTGCCCTTAATATAAGACAATATAAGGATTTTCAGGTAAGGATCAACACCGACATAATGTCTTGCTTCAGGGTGTCTGGTGAGTTCCCTTTGAATTATTAGTTTCAGGTAGGAGATTGGTTTAATTGCTTTTTAATATTATTAAAATTGGAATGTTTAGCATCTAGTGTTTTCCACTTTAATGTTGGAAATATGTATTAATATATTAGTATTTCTCCTCGGGAGAGAGACAGATGAAAGATAGAAATGTAGGGGAAATGAATGTAATGATTACCCAGGATTTCAACTTTATAAAGCAAAGCAAAGCAAAGTGTTCTGCTTATATACCGCCCCATACCACTTCAAGTAGTCTCTGGGCGGTTTACAGTTCTTAATTACAGTATACAGGCTACACATTGCCCCCCGCCCCCAGCAAGCTGGGTACTCATTTTACCGACCTCGGAAGGATGGAAGGCTAAGTCAACCATGAGCCGGCTACCTGGGATTGAACCCCTGGTTCTGAGCAGAGTTTTACCTGCAGTACAGGCAGCATTTAACCACTGCGCCTGTTTCCACTGTACCACTGACTATAATCTAATGGTGGCTGTTAATCTTATACTAGCCAGATAACATAGCACAAGGAGAAATGAACCAGGGCAAACCTTTACAGTTTTTTCAAAAGAAGGTATGAGGAAAGAAAGTGATTTTTTTAAAAAAGTCTATACGTTTTTTTAAAAAATTAGTCTATACATTCTCAGAAAGTTGACACCCAACATTAATGTGCCATGATTTCATTTATATTTTAGAATCCAATTCTTAGGTCATTTTGCCAGTTCAAAGCAAGAGTCTTACCTGCGAACCAACGAAGTAGGAAGGACACGGGTGAAAGACTGTAATTAGCTTCCAGTCATTCTGATAGTCTATGTGCTGGGAGAAAGGAACACAAGAGAAAACAGCTGTCACATTTCAAATTAATAAGTGGATAAGAATCAAGCAGTAGCCACCTAAATGCCCTAAGCACATCTGATCTCGCCTGATTTTGGAAGCTAATCAGGGTTGGGCCTGACTAGTACTTGGATGGGTGACCACCAGGGAATACCAGGTGCTATAGGTGCCTGGAGTAGGAACTGGCAAGAAAACTCCATGGACATACATAGGATCATGAAGAGACAGTCATGACTGTAGCAACACCACAACAAAAGAATCAAGCTATTAGCTCTTCCTTCCTCACTTTTCAGTGTTCCATCTTTGAGAGCTGCCAGACATTTGATTTGCGCAGTTTTCCCAATTAGGAAAAGGTGTTCCCCTGTCAGTGGCACACTGACAGTCAACTTTTCGCCAAGCTCAAATTGACTGTGTCTGCAGTATTAATGCTGATGAGTGCCATCCTGTTGGGAGAGATGTGGGTGTCACCTAACTGGTGTTAGAAAATAAATAAAGCAAGCTTCCTACTCTTCCTTACTATCCTTGAACCCTCAATGGAACATAACCGATAATCAGGGCTGCATGACCAGTTAGGGCTGTGTCAATTAACAGGAATGGATTGCAGCTGATCATCCCTCTCCAATCTACTGTGTTTACCCATCAATAGACAGACGTAGACACGATGTTTAAATTATCTGTGAAGCAACTTTCACAAAGTACGTCTCACACCCCCAACGATTTCTTTTCAAACTTTCCTCAGGATGTAGGAAGAGTTTGGTAGCAAGCAATCCTAGGAATACAAATTCAGCCTTTGTGAAAACTACAAGACACTTGCCCCACAAGCTTGTTTGCAAGGGTAGGCTGCGTTCATATGGTACCAACTTCCAAGCAAAAGTGTTACTAAACATGGGTTAAACCAAGATGAAAGCAAAGAAAGATAAGCTACACCGAGAAGAAATAACAATCAGTCTGATGTGTGGTTTTTTTATGTCATATTTATCAGTCTGTCTGTTGGTCTGTCTGCCTACACACAATTTCCCCAGTCTGGAAATGTTTTCATAAAATTAGAAATGAAACAATACAAAAAAAATTAATTTTTTTTAAAATTAAATGTAATTGTGAGGATCCAAACTGCTAAACATTAAACATTACAAATACAAATTTAACAACATAAAATGTTTTTTTAAATGACCGTAGCTCAAAATAGTGCAGTGTTGGCATAAGGCAAACTTTCTATAAGATGGCATTCCAAGTTCACTTTGCCACCATAGTCAAAAGGGTAGATAATGGCTTTCCAGAGATAGTTTGGTTGTAAATCTTAAGAACACACTTAGCACCTTTTACATTACAACAGTAATTGTATTTTGCGCTACTTTTATTTATTTATTTATTTATTTATTTATTTATTTATTTATTTATTTATTTATTTATTTAT
>JAHTLZ010000275.1:23031903-23044963 GCA_023846285.1 Phrynocephalus versicolor
TATTTATTTATTTATTTATTTATTTATTTATTTATTTATTTATTTATAGATTGCCCAAATTTCCAAAGGAACTCTGGCCAGTGCACAACATAGAATACATAATAAAAATGGAATAAACTATAGACCCATATAAGAAACCATGGAAAAACTGAACCCAGAAAGGGAGCAAGATGGTGGCAAATAAACTGGATGGGCAACAGACAACAGAATAAGTAGACATTAAACCTCCTTGGTTTGCCAAAAAGTGGCCTTAAAAAGCCAAGTTTTTAACTGCTTCTTAAAAGTCAAGAGGGGCTCTGCAGTCCTAATTTTGCTAGGAAGGTGGTTCCACCATGTTGAGACTGCTACTGAAAAAGCAAGGTTCTGGATAGAGGTCTTACAAGCTTCTGGGGGTGGGGGTGGCGACCCTAAGCGAAAGGCCCTGAGATGTTCTGGTGGGCTGGGTCGAAGTTGACCTTCAGAAGATACCCTCCACCAGATCTTTTGGACCCAAGCCATGTATATAGTTGTAGAATGTGTGATGCCTCGCTATTTATATATCCTCTACCACAGGTAAACTACTTTGTAACTTTCAAATGCTTTTGAATAATTACAGAAAGTTATTTTGTAAATTAGCAATTTATTTAGAGATGGGCACGACTTAGCGGTATTTTCGTTTTTGTTTTTGTTTTTTTGTTTTCGTTACGTAACGAAACAAAAACGAAAAATTTTGAAATTGGCTCACGAAAACAGAAACGAAACGAAACGGACCCTAGCCGAAAACGAAAACGAAAACGAAAATTTTTTTCTGAGTCGTGCCCATCTCTAATAAGAGTAGTTTCTCTTAGGCCTAACTGTAACTGACTTCAGTGCTTCAAAAAGTAATGCTCTAATCTCTAGGGATAATTTTTTTTAAAATATATAGGAACTGACAAACGTAAACAATGAAAATTTTAAAAGACCTAGAAAAGAAACCAGTTCCTCTGTCAAACAATTAGCCTGGAAAAATCATACAGGGTCAGGGGGAGGAGACTACAAATCCCAGGATCTCCCAATCTGGAGATTATCATGCTATATTAAAATACATTAGCATTTCTAAATGTTGGAGGTTTGCCCTTTATTCCTAAAGAGAGTAGTTCAATAAACAGGTCCCTTTTGGTTTTATTCCAGTACTGAAGTATAACATGAAAGCCACTGTACTCCATGAAGTGAACTTCCATTAGGGCTTTATAACCAAAGATTTGATGGCCCTCAGTCATAATTGCTTTACTTGTAGATTTCCTGCATTGGGAGAGTATGGGATGACTCTTGGAGTTCCTCCCAACTCTATGATTCTGTGTTTCAGTATAACTGGTATATGTTGTGCCTTTGTCTTGATAATTTGAAGTGGAATATTTCTTCACAGGGCTAACAATTTGAGAACATCCTCACCATTCAGGATGGTGACGTGATCTGAACTCCAGGCATGAGATGGATGGGCTGGATGGAAGGAGATGATGGTAGGAACCAGTGCCTGAATGATGCAGGAATCTTTTTTACTGTTTGAGTACCATTAGGGCTCTACAAGGGCAGGAAAGGTGCCTAGATGCCCTAAGCACATCCGATCTCGCCTGATTTCGGAAGCTAAGCAGGGTCGGCCCCGGTTAGTACTTGGATGGGAGACCACCAGGGAATACCAGGTGCTGTAGGCGCCTGGAGTAGGAACTGGCAAGCCACTCCAGTATTCCTGCCAAGAAAACTCCATGGACATGGGGTCACAAAGAGTCGGTCATGACTGTAACGACACAACACACACAGGGCAGGAAAAGGTATCTGACTGGCATTGAAATGGGTTTAATATTCAAAAGCCTGCTATGAATGTAAAAACTCATTTGGCTACTACCTCATATACTGTTCTGTAGTGACTGATAATACATACCTGGCTCTCTTTCATCCTCTTCACGATGTCTTTAGCTTGATTTAAGAGATCTCTGTGCAAAAACCAAGAAAGGAAATCTATCAAGTTGTGTGTGTGTGTGTGTGTGTGTGTGTGTGTGTGTGTGTGTGTGTAGAGCTGAAATTCCACCTAGATTAAAATCCATACCAGTCCTCCTGCTTGTGTTGTTCCCAGCCCAGGGATAATAACGATCTTGTACAGAAGCACCTAAAGATCCTTCACTAAAGTGTGTGTCTCGGAATGTCAGGAGCCAAGAAGAATGGGGCTGAGCGGGGAGGGCTGGGGGTTGTTCTTTGGTCAGAGGGGGGAAATCAGCTCTCTGAGAATGGCAACAGACCAACATAATTCTGCAAATACTCAAATGGAACAATATATCTACTGTAAGAAATTCTGATTCTCTCTAAGTGCAATTTTGGTATCTTTGGTAAAATCTGCTGTGTACACGATATGTACAGATTAAAGGTTTTGTTTGGTCTTGTTGCAGAATTACTGCAGAACTGCTACACAATATGATACTGGACCACATCATGAAGTCATTTGTCAGACCTAATAAAATTTTCCTAAACACACAAACACGTAGGGTATTTTGACATCCAAGTATGCTATAACATTTTGGTTTCTGAGATTCTTTATGAAGGTAAAGGTAAAGGTTCCCCCCGCATATGCATGCTAGTTGTGTCCGACTCTAAGGGTGGTGCTCATCTCCGTATTCAAGCTGAAGAGCCAGTGTTGTGCACGTCTGTGGCCACATGGCCAGCATGGCTGCAAGGAAAACATTGTTTCACCTTCCCACTTTTTATGGCTGTACCTATTTATCTACTTGCATTTACATGCTTTCGAACTGCTAGTTTGGCAGGAGCAGGGGTTAACAGCAGGAGCTCACTCCGCTTCATGGCACCCAGGATTCGAGCCACTGAGCTCCTGACTTTGTAGCCAACAGTTTTCAGTGCTCTAGCCTGCTGAGCCACCTTATGAAGACCAACAAGCTAATCATTGTATGAATTTACATGGACTAGCCCATTTCATCGCATCCACAAAATGTCACCAAGATGTCCAGGTATAGCAATACATTACATAAGGTTAGAGATGGGATCATAAACTCTGATGTCAAAGGGAAATTAAATGGAAGAATTCTTTCAATACTGTCGGGCATTTCCTAAACAGGTGCTCATAAAACAAACATTCTGGTACTAGATAAACAAGGCAGCCAATACGGGTAGTGTGACGAGAATCGATGGTCTCAAATCAGATTTCTGAAAATAGACTGGAATGTCAAATATTGCTACCTAAAATGAAAAGGTCCTGTGCTGGTCTTAACAAAACCTTCAAAATCCATTTTTATTGGGTTGACCAAAAGGAAACAATGATTCTCAAAATTTCATTCTGTGATGCTCTGGATGGGCCAATAAATGGTTGCGTGAAACTAGTTTTTAGAAATTACTGTGAGTGGGTATATCTATTCCAGTGGTGGTGAACCTTTGGCACTCCAGATGTTTTGGACCACCACTCTCACAGCCCTTTGTCATTGGCAATTTATGCTCGGAATTCTGGGAGTTGTGGTCCAAAACATCTGGAGTGCTGAAGGTTTGCCACCACTGTTCTATTCTACTGCTGAAACAACAGGGCTGTAGTCTGTGAAACATTATGGGAAAGGTATGCCAGATAAAGCTTGTTGGTCTTTAAGAAGCCACTGATTGCTTTGTTGTCTCTGTTGTTGTATCCTCCATCATTGACTTGCAGGTAAACAAGACACAGTCAAGGAGCTAAGAAGAGATGAAAGAGAACTTACAAGGTTCCACTTCCTGATGTAGTACTGCTATTTCCAAGAGAAAAGTAATCCTGCACGGAAGGATTAAACCTGCTAACAATATCTGAAAGACATACAGTACACTTGACTCAGTAATTCTGCAAATGTCAGCATGCTATCAAATCCAACAGGCAATAATCAGCCTTCCCCCAATTTCTTGTCCTGGGAAGAAACAAGGGAAAGACGGTTATTGTGTGTTGTTAGTGATTTGACTTTTGCTAATGGTGTTGCTTGTCAAATATTCTGTCCCAAGTGGAACATGAGTCAGCAGTGAGATGAGGATATAAAATTGCTTATGCGCATTAATAATAGAAACCATGTTTCAAGGTCAAGAGAATGAGTAGACCCACCTCGTGGCAAGGTAGTGTGAACTATTCTGGAGTATTATGTCTGGCTCGAAGTGTTGTGTTTCAATTATGGCATAGAAAATTGGAATGGGGTTCAGGAGAGGGCAACATAAATTATCAAGGATGCAGGAAATCAAAGAGAAGTGTTTTAATTAGATATATATATATCCCACCCACCAGTCTATATTTCTATGAACACAGGGCTGAGCAAAACAGTGAAAGCAGCACCAGCATATCTGGAATGATGTCCCCAGATTCACGGACTTCCAGGAACTCTTTCCCAAGAGATTTAAAACTATAAACATACCTTTTAGTGCTGCCATACTTCCTCGGACAAGATCACTCTCCGTGCTACAAAGCAAAACATTAATTAATCATCCAGTTTCACAGACCCAATAACCATGGAACCCATAGCAAATGTAGGCATGTCAGACCTCTTTTCCTCCTGAACTGCCTTTCTGTCCATTCCCGCTAAATGACACTCTACAAGCTGCTTTTGGAAAAGCTCTAGAGTCTCATACTGCCCACATAGTAAAAAACAAACAAGCAGTTGGTATAAATAATAAAATGCACACATGCATGCATGCATGCACGCACGCACGCACACACACACACACACACACACACACACTTGTGTCTTAGATCTTGCCCACACCTCCCAATGGATCATGGATTCATTGTAAAAGCTACAGGGATACACTGCAAGACTGAACTACATCTCTGCAGCAGACAATAAACATGCTTTATGAACACAATGAAAAGTGGTACCTCGGGAGATAGTTTGGCTGATCTGCCCCAGCGTCCCCAATCTGAAGAAGGAAAAATAAATATAACCATAATAAATACAGAAAAACAAAAACCGCTGGTCTGGTCAATGCCTTGATACACACACGGTGAAACAGGGATGGTCATCCTATAACCTAGCAGCTGTCTTTTCTGTTCTCCATGCATACAGCCAAAGGCCAACCCTCCTTAGACACTTGTGCTGATTTGTGAATAGAGTAGAAAGAACACGGTGTCCTGTGAGAAGCCACAAGGCTGAGCTGTATAGGAAGGGCTGCAGTGTCAAGAAATTTTAAGACCTAGTGCAGCTAAGCTGGTATAGGTGAAGTTCCAAGCAAATATTTTCTTATTCTGTTTGTAGCATGGAGGCAATATACTGTCATCTCTTTTGTGAGCCAAAGCTTTGTTATCCGCAAGCAGCCAAAGGAGGACACATCCACCATTCCTTCATCTGTGTTACAAAACCATGTGGTACAGTGCTAAGAGTACTGGATGGAGCCTTGCCGGGAGAGATCTGATCCACACCCCTAGTGAATCTTTAGACTTACTAGGTGAGCCTGGCCTAGTTATAGTCTCTCTAAGCCAGACCTCACAGAATTGTTATTAGGAGAAAGTGGGGCAAGGGGAGACCCAGGCAAACTGCCTCACATTTACTGGAGGAAAAAGGACAGGATGTAAATATGTGTTAAAACAATATAAGAATTCAAAACTGTATCATGCCGCCAGAGGTGAAGGCTTCTTATATTAATTGGCTGAGTTCAGATGGGACCTTGGAATGTTTAGCTTCTCAAGGAACCAGAGAGAGAGAGAGAGAGAGTTGGTTTGGTTGTACAGTAGCTGAAACCTCACACGTGGAGTAGAATGGGATGTAGGGACTGGGTCTCCAGAGGCAAGAGGCCTGAAGGAATGGCACAAAGTCACCAGGGACTGTGATAAATCTCTTTTCAAACTCTTTCAACTTTATGATTCTATGGAATGCAGAAGGAAAAAAAGGGGGGGTGGGGAAGTCCTCAAAGAGAGAGAATGGTGACATTTAGATGGTCTTTGTCATGTATGTTTCATAATGAGTGATTTATGCATCAGAGAGGGATTGGGCGCATAGAATGTCTACTACAACCATCAACCTTAACACACAAAAAGAGAGATCAAAATATGCACAGTGAGTCTTCTTGAAGTATTTTAATTGACCAGCACAGAGGGATAACTGGTAGCACTGTGTGATGCAGCCCTGTGCAATATTATTGCAGGTGGATGAATGTTACAGGAGATATAAAATCTCCTGTATTTAAATTTAAATCAGAAGAAGAGTCAGTGGGGAGCTTGAGTATTATATTCATTCTAGTTTTCTCAATTCTTTAACAGGGTATCAAGGGAAGGACTGTACCTAAGACATCTGCTTTGCATGCAAAATATCTCAGGCTCAGTACTTGGAACGTCCAATGGGACTGAAAAAATCCTTCTGTCTGAAACTTTGAAGAGTGTAGCTGCCAGCCCTGACAGTCCAAGACTAGATGGACCAATACTTTGACTCATTTTAAAAAAATATTATTTTATTAGCTTCATAAGTTTATCCTTCCACTCCCAGGTATTTCAAATACTTTCCTGTTATAGTTAACTCGGGGCGTTGCGGGGGAAGGACTGGAGGATATATTTATTTATTTTTTCACAGAAGTACTCTTGTATGTATGTAATGTTTGCAACCCATTGCTATAGAAAATGATGCCAGAAATAAAAACAGAAAAATAGCAGGGTGTTACTGGCCTATGCAAATATGGTAATGTCAACGAATAAAAGGAGCCATATATGATGATGCAGAAATTGTGGAATTATGTGTGTGGACTGGGTAGCCTCAGGACATTTTAGCGGTTGAAAATAATACAGACTCTGATCCAAGTTTCATAAGGAGGTACTGAAGTTAATGCATATGCACTGCACTGAGTAGAGAAGACACACTCACAGAAACTTCTCTTTCTCTTCCTTGTTCCAAAACTAGGATGTTACCTTAAGAACATAAGAACATAAGAATATAAGAAGAGCCATGCTGGATCAGGCCAAAGGCCCATCTAGTCCAGCTTCCTGTATCTCACAGTGGCCCCACCAGATACGTCTGGGAGTGCACAAGACTAGATATCTGTCTCCTGATACCACTCCCCTGCATCTGGTCCTCGAGGTACCCCGGTTTTAAGCCTGGAGATGATACATCTCCCTCATGGTTTGTAACCTGTGATGGACTTTTCCTCCAGGAATCTGTCCAATCCCCTTTTGAAGGCATCCAGGCCAGATGCCATCACCACAACCTGTGGCAGGGAGGTCCACAGACTAACAACACACTGGGTGAAAAATTATTTTCTTTTGTCTGTTCGTACTCTCCCAGCCCTCAATTTGAGTGTATGTCCTCTAGTTCTGCTATTTTGTGAGAGGGAGAAGAGCTTCCCTCTATCCACTTTACTCATGCCCTGCATTATTTTGTACGTCTCAATCATATCCCCCCTCAGGCGCCTTTTTTTTCAGACTACAGAGCCCCAAATGTTTTAGCCTTTCCTCATAAGGGAGGTGCCCCAACCCAGTAATGATTTTAGTCACTCTCTTCTGCACCTTTTCCAGTTCCACTATGTCTTTTTTGAGATGCGGAGACCAGAATTGTACACAATACTCCAGGTGGGGCCTTACTATTGTTTTGTATAATGGCATTATAATGTTGGCTGTTTTATTTTCAATCCCCTTTTTGATAATCCCTAGCATGGAATTGGCCTTCTTCACCGCTGCCACACATTGGGTAGACACTTTCATGGAGCTGTCCACCAACACACCAAGATCTCTTTCCTGATCCGTCACGGATAGCTCAGGATTACTCCAGTCTACACCATTCAAATCACTTGTAAGTCTTGCTGGTCATTTGAACAGTCTTATAACACAGATAGGTTCATATACTCACCTCTCCCAAGCTTCCTATACCTACAATTGCTTGAATGTCTTGTGGTCTCAGGGAGTGAACTGTAGAGATATAACATGGAGCACAGCTTACAGGCATGACAACTTCTGAAAAGCCCGTTTGCATGAATAGAGATAAAGAGAAGTTACTGTGTTTTGCATGGTATGGGGCAGTATATAAGCAGAACACACTCTTTGCTTTGTATTCTGCTCCCACGTTTTCTCAGCTGTTGTGTCTGTAAATATATTTGTACTACTATTGATGCCTACATAGGAAACATCTCTCTCTCTCTCTCTCTCTCTCACACACACACACACACACACACACAAAGGGAGAGAGAGAGAGATCCTCCACAACACTATCTATTTGATAGAGTTTATCTAAACATAATTAAATATTTAAATGCATACTTAAATACTACTTATTTGATTCTTTTAAAATATTAATACACTTAAAAGAATGAAGTAAGCATTGTATTCAAAGTGATAAATAAAAGCCTATTTAAAACAGATTAAAAACTAACAATGGGAATTTTAAGACCTCTCTATTAGACAGCCAGTCACTAAGAGAAAGCTTGAGAGAGGAGAATGGTCTTTACATGCTTGTAGAATGTGGATGTACAGCAAAGATGGGGCTAACCTGGCATTCTCATTGGCTCCCAAATAAACTTCCAGAATTTAGGAGCCAATGAGAGAGAAAGCCCTATATCCTGTGTCTCCCACTAAATGCACCTTTGAGACCTCCTAAAGGGAGATATGGTATTTAAGATATATTGCATCTAAGCCAATTAGGCTTTTTCTGTTATACAACAATGTTCTATGAAATATTTCATTATAATGCATTCAACAAAAATGTTGAATAACTAAATCTCATTATTTTTCATGTCCATATTGTCTAACCGAGATGCTTATAATATGATGTTTTTTCTATGAAGCAGCTTGTATATAACTTGAACCTGGCACCAGTGAATCCATTTTCAAAATTTCTTTAGCTCTAAAAATGTATTTAAATAATACCTGAAGATGAGACAGGATGGGAAAACATTTGTGTGTTGCAGGCATCCTGAAAACTCTTCAGAGACTAAAACAAGAAACAAACATTTTTAAAAGACAATTTAGAATGGTTGAAAGGTACACAACACAGGAATAAGATTGGATATGGATGAACACCCTAAGGCTGCTAATAGGTCCACCTTCTCTTCCTAGCAAATGTTTCCCAAGAAACCTCATTACCTAAACATTTCAGATTGGCTGAAAATTACATGTCAGCAAAATAGCCATGTACTCTCCACAGGATGACCTTGGGTTTATTCATAGTTTTTCTGCCCAATTTACCTCATAAAATGTGATGAGGATAAAGTGGAAATAAAGAAAACCAAAACAAGCATGAGATGACTGAATGGAGCATGAGACTATTATAAAATAAGTAAGCAAGTAAATTAATACCAAATATTGGTGTTGTTTTGAAGGGGGCAGGGGAGAACATTATTTAACACATTTCTCTCCCCAACTTCCTTATTTCCTCATTCATAGCTTCCCAGGTGATGCCAGGCCTCTCACAAGTCCTATGTTGATTTTACTGACTCTTGAGCAAAAATGGCAGAAGCTATATCTCCAGATATGTACTACTTTCTTATTAGCCTCTTTCTCATGGGAGTCTAAGTCCAGAATACGTGGGGCCGGATTGAGAGTGAGGTGGAAGGAATTCGGCTGGTGAGATTTCCCCATCCTCTCTTCCCCATGGCAGCCCCTGCAGCCCCTGAAAAGACTACATGGAGAGTTGAGATGCCAAATGAATGGAGTGAGCTGTGCTGAAGGGGAGGGGAAGAATCCCTGAAAATGGATTCCATGAAAATGACCTTCCGTGAGCAGAACACTTTTGCCAACAGAAGGTGGATCCAGCTGCTGGAAAGACCTAACTCCTTGTAACTCTTACTTTAAAGAGTAACATTGCCTTCTTAGACACTCAAGATAATGGAAGAAAACCAGATGACAGCTGCCTTACCCAGGCATGGCCAGACAATTTTTCCACCTAGGGGAGGCAAACCTGTGGTGCTGCAGATGCTTCTGGAACTGCAGCTCCAATGAGCCCCACCTAGCATGGCCAGTTGCAAGAGAAAATTGTACATACCTTCTGCTCCACTTCCTCCTTCACATTCTCCTCAGGTATCGGAACATAAACTGCAGTTGCTTTAAGAAAGCAAAAAGTTTGTGTTATTTCTTTTTCTCCCTTCCTCCACTCTTATGTATAGTTAATCCCTACTGTTGCTTAATACGTGTAGATTTGGATTCTTCTTCATTCACATCGGAAGTGGCACTAGACACAAACAAGCTTGCCCAGCATCAAAGCTTGGTGAAACTGCTTTTAGATCACAACCCCCAGAATCCACCTCTCAGAATCTCGTGATGTGCTGATGGTGATGGAATCTGGGTGGTGCAGTCCAAAAGGCAGCTCTTCCCAAGCTTGGGCACAGAAACACTAGCCAAAGAACCAGTAGCACTGCCATGAGGAGAGAGATGAGTAGCCACTGGCCGCAGACCTTTAAGATTTCAATCCGTCAATGCACACAGTTGCTGAGGAGTAAGTCCACTGCAGCTTACTTCTGGGTAAATTGCATGTTAAATACATCCTATAAGAAACAGCAGCAGGGCTGTGTGCTCAGGTCAGGTGTGCGAACATATGATCTAGCTCTTCCTGTGTATACAGAAAGTCCAGGCAGCCAGAAGAATCTAGCAAGCAAATACTTGCACCGGTAGCTCAGAACCCTGTCAAATGAGACCCCAGGTGTAAGAACAATAGTAACTGGGCTGGTCCTTCAAGGTCCAAGAGATAAGACCTGTTTATAAACACACCTATTTTCATTGAAGAAATATGTGCCATTAAATACTGCATTTCCATTTCCAGTTTCCCTTTTCTTTTTCTCCTGTACCATGTCTTTTTAGATATCAAGCTGCCCACTAGCAGCAGTTTTTTTTTTTAAAAAAAAAAACCCACTAGACTTTGCATTTGAAATGGTAGCAGTTCTAAACAGTGAACACAAGAGACAATAATTTGTCTCCATCAAAATGTTATAGTAGTTGTATATACCTCTGCAAATCTGTTGCTGAGGATTTAATAGCAAAAATGTTATGACACTTATGTTACACCCACGCTAAAGACTTCAGCAATCATTTGTTCTCATCCTAGGGAAACTTCAGGGGTAGCAGTTATGTGAGGATTAAACATCTCTCATCCTCAGCATTTTGTCAAATGAAAATTCCTAGGATCCTTTGAAGAATAGCCAAAATGATGAAAGGGGCATAAAACCCGTCAGGCATCGTAATATAAACATAGGGGTTTGCTGCAGAAGACTGCAACTAGCATTAAGTATCCCGCTGTTTGATGAGGAAATAAAAGTATTTTCAAAAGATTGCTAAGTGTGACTATTAGAGAATTTAATATGTGCATTTCTCAGTTATTTAAATATTTCTGCCTTTTACAGTGGATGGTACCAAGTACTGTGGTCTAAAATTCTGATAAATCCAAGCAGCTGTCAGCAATAGGATGGCCCTTTCTTGTGATTATACTCCCCAACACCACTCAATCCAGAGTTCCTCAACACACAACCTGTGTGTCATGGACCTCTAGGCTCAATTTCAATTACTAGTCCCAGGTTAGCATAAACGTATTGAATCAATGAAACTCACAGAAGTATTGGCCTGCTGAGATTCCATCGATTTGGCCCGTCTACTTGGGTTGGAAACCAGGGATTGGATGAGGGCCTTAGTACTCACAAGCAGAGCTGGCCCAAGCTATTTTGACATAGAGGCAGAGAAGTATTAAGTCCCCACCGCACTTAGCCTCCACATACAGAAACAAACTGGACCGCTTGTTGTGTCATGTGCCTCGGAGTATATAGTCCCATCTCTGTGAGAAAGACAGCAAGTTTCCTTTGGCAGTGATGGAGACACTGCAGCACAGCATCTGACAGATGGGTTGAAGGGACTACTGTGCCCAACAGTAGAGCCAGCTCTGGCATATAGCATTATTCATTTCCCTGTGCCCAGAAACGTGGCTCCTTCTCTGGATGTACCTGGAAAGCATTCAAGATGATGACCTTACCTAAGGAAAAGGGCAGCCAGAGAAAGATCAGCAGCTTCTTCATGCCTGGTTCATTTATGAAGGAGCAGATCCACTCCTGGCAAGATGTTCACTTTGCTTTTCAGAGGTCTGTACGCAGTCAAAAAAATTCATCTGTCTTGATGGCATTTTATACCTCTGTGAGCAGATAACTCAGCTGTCATAAATTTTATTGGCCTTTTCCACCTTTGAAAATGCAGCCTTTAGGAGCAGAATGATAAAATATTAACATTTCAATGTCATTGCTTAAAAAGAAAGGTGTCATGTACTTTACACATCGTTACATCCTGAAAAAGGTGGAAAGGAGAACTTGCCCTTTAAATACAGAAAGAACTGTCTCTGCAAGTTCCCAATTTTAAAATGCATTTTTATCTTATTTCTGCACCATTAAACTTAAGCAGATCTACACCATAGACATGATCCTCATTTCATCTGCTAGCAGACTTCTGCTTTATTGCTGGACTGTTATATGGCCAAGCACTGTGCTTAAATATGCCATCAGAAGTTAAAGGAAAGACGAAACTTCTGCACTGTTTGTAATTACTTAGCAGTGAGTCCTGTAGTTTAGAGCAGCCATCCTACAGACAAAGGGCCACTAAAAAGACTCTTCCTTCAGTTCCTCCTGTGCCTCACCTCCAGTGATGGGTGACTCTCAGAAAAGGCCTCCTGTAGAGATCTTCATCTTTGGACAGTGTTGTATAACAGAAGAGCACAACCTGTCTGAAATGACAAAAGGCAGATCGAACCACAGCTGGAATCTGATATTCCATAGGAAGAAGTTGGTCTAGGATCTCTCCCAAGTTGTCTACCTTGGAGGGCAACACCACCCAGCTATAGGATGGTCTCACCCAATGGATAAGGGAGTCCACAACAGGAAGACTTCTGTCTTGTTCAGGTTCAATCTGCTAGCCTTTCATCCACACCAGAACTATGGAACACCCAGATAGTGCTCCAGGACCCAGCCAGCATCCATCCATCCACTACAGAAAAGGTAATGGAGAGAAAGAGAGCTGTCATCAACATACTGGTGACTAGAGATGGGCACAAAACAAAAAATGACACGCTGTTTCATCGTGTTGTAAGGTTACAAAACATTTTGTAATGTAACAAAACAGCAGACAGTGTTTCATTACGAAATGAAATAAAACACAATTTTT
>JAHTLZ010000275.1:23057856-23074273 GCA_023846285.1 Phrynocephalus versicolor
CTCTCAAAAAAGAAGTCCAGTAGCCATGACTCAACTCCCAGACAGTCATAGGTCTGGTTCTCAGGGTCAAGCAAGGAATTGTATTTACGCATACATTTGTTTCCTTGTTTCTTAGTATTTACCAAAACTGTCATCAGAAAGATGCAATCCAGATCATCAGCTTACACTTTTTCTGATTAAAATCCTCCCACGAAGGCACTCACTGCCCCACAGATCTTCCTTGTCAGACCTCATCTGAACCTTAAGATATGAAGGAAAGAGAGATTTTGGAGCATGTACAGTATGTGAGAGCCAAAGACAGGCAAAGAGACAGGAGTGGGGGAAATGTGTGCTGGAGAGAGAGAAAGAGAGAAAGAGAGAGAGATGATTAAAGTCTGAGCATGCATGAGAAGGTAAAAATGTATATTGTGAAATGCATTTTATAGAGGAGGATGTCCATTCATTCATTTGTTCATTCATATGTTCCTTCAAAATATCTATATGCAGCCTTTCTCCTGAAGGATCCAAAGTGGCTTGCAGAATTAGAGAAAACAAAGTTAAAAGCTAAATAATAAATTATTGCAATGCTTTAAAAGCATTAAATGGATATCATATTAAAACTTATAAACAAAAGCTCAATGGATTTAAAAACTCCCTCTGAAAATATCCCCTTGGTCAACTAGTCCTTTAAAGGAAAGCTTGTCTGAAGAGGAAGGTCGCCTCCTTGCAGAATGACAGCAAAAACGGGGGCCATGTATACATTTCATATTTCATAAAATATGCAAGTTAGTCTTTAAGGTGCCACATGTTTTGTGTCTATTGTTTTGTTTTGTTTTTCTTTGATTTTGCCTGGAATTCTTGAAAAGATTAACATGGCTATCCTCTCCAAAACATACATTTCTATGTGAGGTAGATTTGGTCAGAGTCATTTCGAAAAAAGAGAGCGATTGGCTTTTCAGTAAAAATGTTACAGGTCAATGCTTGTGAACAATAATACTGTTCCACTGCGGTCTTCTGTAGAACGGAACATGCACAGGCAATTGTGGGTCTTCTGGAAGACACAACCCTTGGCCTCCTTTCCTTGAGAGGAGAACATGTGACTTCTGCCCGCCTGCCCCTGGGCACGTCCCTCTAAAGACAGATAAGCTGCTTCCCCATATGTTCTCACCCAAATAGCTGTGCCTTGCAATATCAGCAGCGGTGAAGAGGTCTGCACATCCCAACTTGTTTTCTAACACTTCCCTTATTTGGTGGAATTCTTATCTCCTGCTTGCTCATGCTTCTGGAAACGATGACTGGTGTAGAAGGCGTGAGTCATGCTTTTTGTACGTCACTGGCCGTCCGCTGCAAGGAAAGGTGAACAAGTTCATTTGTCCACAAAGCAGGGTTCATTAAAAGGGTTGCTGTACAAGCCTGGGAGGCCAATGCTGTGAAATGTGTGCATGTGTGTGTGTGTAGTTGGGGGGGATTACATCTGTTTCCATTCCTCTTTTTGGCTCCAAATTCCTGACATTCTTTGAATTGGGCCCTATGGATTAATATTTTGCCCACCTGCGAGAGTTATTATCAGTCGAGACATGGCTTGTTTGATTCAGACATGATTCAAAACGTTGTCACCGGGGACCACCTCCTCTCATTCCCCAAGTGAGAAACCGAGGCTCAGGAAGACAAAGAGGGACAGTCAAAAATCTCACCGCAGCAGGATTAGTGTTGGCAAAACAATACAGTGCCTTCCTGGAAGTAAATAATAAAACTGAGAAACTGCCAGAGAAATAGACATTAACTCAGCAACACAGTTCATCAGAACAGCCATGCCCCGGGCAGGCTCCCATGAGGTGAGACCAATCCCTGCCTCAGGGAAGGAGAGCAAGAGAGGTGTTGAATGGTGTGGGGCTTTCTGATGAAACATCCCCACACCAACCCTGCAGTTTCCAAAGAATTTTCCTTGGGATGTAGCAAATGCCACACCCAAGATATAGCCAGTAAGGCTCCTGGAAGTATCTGCCTGAGGGCTTCCTTGAAGAAGGTCTCCAAACTACTCCATACTGTCTGCTGATTAATGCTAGTTCGGTTCATAATAAGATCCCCATCATCCACGATCTCATTGTGGATGAGTTGGCCGTCCTGGCTTTTTTTATGGAGACCTAGGTGGGTGCAGAGGGGGGAGCCTCTCTCTCCTAGCTGCATCCCCAAGGGTTCTGCGTTCAGCATCTGGGCAGGTCAGAGGGTTGGGAGCTGGGGTAGCCATTGTTTATAGGGAATCTCTTTATGTTAGCAAATCTGCGATGTTGGTGTGCCCAGGGTTGGAATGTCTACACCTTGTGGTGGGTCAAGGGGACAGGTTTGGGATTGTGCTTGTGTACCGAGCTCCCCGTGACCCTACAGTCTCCCTCCCAGAGCTCTCTGAGTTCATCTTGGCAGCATTGTTGAGGTCCCCAGTTTGTCACCGGCTCCGCTCACAGGGGTGGACATACCCTGGACCTGGTGTTTGCCTCCAATTCTGCAGGCTTTGATCTGGGGGTGGAGAATTTGTATTCCTGGCCTTTGTCATGGTCAAATAATTATTTGCTGACCTTTGCCCTATCAATTGCTGTCCTGCCCCACAGGGAGCCAGGCCCTACCATCTAGGCCCATCCCCAAAAGGCTCCTGGACCCTTTGCGGTTTTCGGAGGCCTTTGGGGGCTTACCGGACAGTCTGGTTGACGAACTGGTTGACTCCCTGGGGGACAGGTGGTACAAGGATGTCACTGAGGCTGCTGATCGGATCACCCCCAAGCACCTCATCCAATGCCAAGCATGCTGCTCCCCATGGTTTATGACGTATCTGCAGGTGATGAAGCAAGAGTGGAGGAGGCGTGAGGGCAGATGGAGGAAGGATCAGACAGAACTGATCAGGCTGTTTTTTGTGCGTTGAACAGACACTACATTAGAGTGATCAGGGACACTAAAATATCTTTTGCCTCCCTGAGAATTGGTGAGGCCTCAAATTGCCACGCCGAATAGTTCTGGGTTCGAGACTTCACCAATCCTGGTCCACTGGGGCCTCCTCCTAGTGATTTCACTAGTGAGTCATTCACAGCCTTTTAAAATCTAAAATCGAAGCCATCCATTCTGATCTGGAATACAGTTGCACTGACCTATCCCAGAGCATGGCTGGTCCTGTGACCCCCCTCTGTCTCCTCTATTTGTTGAGTTTGGGCCTATGACACCAGCTGAGACCTCCAGGGTGGCAGCTTCTCCCTTTGACCCTTGCCCATCCTGGTTTATTAAGATCGCCAGAGGGAGCATGCCGGAATGGACTTCATTGATTGTCACCACCTCCTTCAGTGAGTGGATTTTTCCCTGTTGTCTGAAAGGGATGGTGGTTAAGCCTATTCTTAAAAGACCAGGCCTGGCTGTCAACAATATGTCCAACTATCCCTATGGTGGACCACAAATTGAACATGAGTCAGCAGTGTGACGCGGTGGCCAGGAAAGCCAGTGCGATTCTTGGTTGCATCAACAGAACCATAGTGTCTAGATCAAGGGAAATGATAATACCACTCTATTCTGCTCTGGTCAGACCCCACCTGGAGTACTGTGTCCAGTTCTGTGTGCCTCAATTTAGAAAGGATGTTGATAAACCTCGAGCGGGTACAGAGGAGGGCTGAGAGGGGATATGATAACTATGTTTAAATACTTGACAGGATGTCATATTGTAGAGGGAACACTTTTGTTTCCCACGGCTTCAGAAACTAGGACCTAGGTCAATGGTTTCAAACTACAGGCAAAGAGATACAATTTAAATATTAGGAAGAACTTTATGACAGTTAGAGGTGCCACGGAGGGTGGTGGAGTCTCCTTCTTTGGAGGTTTTTAAGCAGAGGCTGAATGGTCATCTGTCAGAAATACTGTGATGGGGGTTCCTGCATGGCAGGGGGTTGGACTGGATGGCCCTTGAGGTCTCTTCCAACTCTATGATTCTATGAAATGAAACAAATGAATAGGCTGTCAGTGGCCACAAGGCATCTACATTGGTTCACTCTAAGGAAGGATGACCAGGTTTGGGGCACTGGCATGAAGCACGGAGGAAAAGAGGAAATCTGAGGTAAGTGGCATAGAAAGAATCTCTCTGTCCCTTACAGCTGAAGATGTAGATGAGGTAAGACATTGAAGAACAATGAGCAATTTAAAGGGAGGCCCTTTCAACAGAAAAAGGATGTGGTTAGGATCCGAACAGCAACTTTCTGGAGGTAACAGCAGTGGGAGAGAGAGGGAGAGAGAGAGAGAGGCAGTCCCGCTAAAGCCATACATAGAAGTCATAACTCAACATATGGTGATGGATGAACTACACCAAGAAGTGACTCAGCTTTGTTCATCTTTAATGACCAATGAAAAGCAGACAGACAGAAAGAGGTCATGGTCGCCCCACCCTGCTCTTCCCTCCAGAAGCCACCACATCTAGGTAGCTGGAGGCCTGTTGAAAGAATCTCAATTCCCAACATTTTCATGAAAGCAGTTTGAGTTCTGTTGAGGAAACAATACATCCATGCAGACCAGAAATGGGGAACATACTGGCCAGGCTGTTTGGGGGATTCTAGTTGTCATCAAGTTGTAAACATAGCAAATTACGTTGCTATCTTTGAAAGGGAAACTCTCACAGAGAGTGGTGGGAGACATAGGCACAAGGAAGAAGCTACAATACTAAGTTCATAGCAAGCAGTGAAGAGAGTTTGGGTTTAAGGCACATTTAGCAAGCCCTCCAGCATTTTGTTTAAACCACCTCCGTACATCAGTGGATGGCAGTCCTTCCCCCTCCCTCATGTCACTTATGAATGGCCACCATTTTTGGTTCCATGTCAGTGAACCCGTGGCTTATTCCAGGGACAGCCTCTATCACCAGTACTTATTCCAGTAGGCCCAATGCTGGCAACCAGTTACTGTTATGTGATGGTTATCAAAGGAATTATTTCTTCTTGAAAGGAAGCAGAGGTTTGCGCCTAGTGCCCATTCCCTTTACTTCAGTTCTTCCCCCTCAACCATCAGATGTGATCTCAGACTTGAAAGGGAAAAGGCCATGTATATGTGGATACAGAAGTTGGAGGCCTTTGGAGTGCACAGATTCCATCTATTTTGCCAGAATGCATGAAAACCATGTTTTGCAAACTGTTAGAGCTCTAGTGCATTTCTAAGAACTGGGCAAACATCCTTTCATGATGGTGAGAATGAAGTTTGGACAGATATGACCGGAATTTTGGAGGCATCATTTATGATGTTGTTCATGGTACACACTCATGCAACACTTGCCCACCCCAATGCATTCATACTCCACTAAAGGGATGATCTGCATACTAGGACATGGTTGGTCGTATTGTTCCTGCAGTTGCTGTTATTATACTGCACTTATTATTTTGCCTCAATGTGGGAAGTGCATGGAGGCCGATCTAAGGCCAAGTCCAAAAAAAATCTGCAGATCAGATGACACATTTGCAAAATCCTTGATTTTTTTTTTAAATTTCAGGATGAAAACTGGCAATTGAAATTGGTAATTGCTAAAGATTTTTAGAATGATTCCAGTTGCTAAAATTATTGTGGGGAGGTGGATAATCTCATCTTGTTTCCCTATTCATTTATTTAATTTGCTTCATTTATATTTAGTACTTTGTAGAGATGGGCACGAAATGAACTTTTAATTCATTTTGTTATTCATTATTCATTTCATTAACTAATGAAATGAATAACGAACCAACCCACCAAAGAAAAACGAAATGAAACGAAACGAAAATTTCCATTTTGTTCTCTTCATTTTTCATTGCCCCTCTCCTACCTTATCCTCGTCGTCACCACAGTCCTCCTGGTCCTGGTGGGGAAGGTAGGCCTGTAGAGGCGCTGACCCCGAGCCACTGCCTCAAAAAGCCCCTGGCTGGTGACTTTTAACCCCCCCCCCCAAATTCAAATAAAATAAAAAAGGAGTGCTGACCCAGCCCCAGGGGTGGCTGGGTCAGTGCTCTAAAATAAATTAAATAAAATAAAATAATGAACTAACTCTGACCTGGCCCCAAGGGCCGCACGGTCGATCCTTGAAGAAAAAAAGAGGTGCTGGCCCTAAGCCAGTGCCTCAAAAGCCCCTGTTGGGGACATTTAACCCCCCCCAAAAAAATCAAATAAAATTAAATTTAAAAAGGAGTGCCAAACAGGCCACAGGGCTGGCTGGGTCGATGCTCTAAAATAAAGAAGAAAAAAAAGAACCAGTGCCGACCCGGCTCCAGGAGCCGCACAGTCGGCGCTTGAAGGGGGGGGGTAAGAAACCAAGGCTCCTCAAAAAGCCCTTGCCGCCAGGGCCAGGATCACCCACCACCGCCATGGCCTCCACCGCCGACCAGTAAGTTGGACCCAAACCAGTTTTATCAGTTTGGGTTCATACGATTTTTAAAAACAATTCGTACCAACCCAAACCGAACCAAACCGAGGGTGGGCCTGAAACAGATGAACCCAAACAATGGGTTTTCTGTTTCTGGCCCACCTCTGGTACTTTGAATTGTTGTTAATGCTGTTGCTGCTACTGCTACTGTTAGTATTCAGATCAGAACTTGATGTGATTCCCTCCTTTTCCTGAGGTGTCAGGCTGTCAGCATTTGACACAAGGTTATAGACTCATAAAATTGAGCATTCAAGCACTTGAGTTGCTTTGTCATCACAAGACCATCACCTCTGTGTGTTTTTCCTTACAAGAGAACCCCAATGCATCTGTGAAGTGGGGAATTTAGTGGGAAGCCCAGATATTTCCCCATCCTCTTTTCCAAGGTTACATGTAGACTTGTATTCTTAGGTTTCTTTCCTTTTTCTGATGTCTTCCTATTTTCTGCTTGCTTTTCTATAGACAGAACAAAACTTTTAGAAGCTTTTGTGAACAAATTTAAGGTATTTCCCCCCTTTTGCATTATATCATTTTATTTATTTATTTATTTATTACACTTGTATACCGCACCATCTGGCAACAAAGGCCACTCTCGGTGGTTACAAAGGCCATTCTGGGCAGTTATCCCAAAGTGGCTTTCCTTGAATGTAAATATGTTTATTTTTTCTTTTGTTTGTTTGTTTGTTTGTTTGTTTGTTTACTTTGTATATTGCCCATCTAGCCCAGGACAATCTAATATTGTGATTGCCTTTCCTCAACAGTCACTAACTCTGCGCTAAACTGCTGCACTCTGTACGGTACCAAATAATCCTAACCCTTCCGCAGTTCAAGCTAGATGTTGTTTTAATTGTGTTTCTTAGAGCTGTTTTCATTATATGCACAGAACCGAAATCTGGGTTAAGCCTGTTGGGCGCCAGTAAGACATCACTGTGCCTGCTCTCTATTGGTTTTTAAAACAAAATCCAACTCTTCTAGAACCATAGGGCCTTGAAACAGGGTGTTGCACAGAACTGTGGTTTATTCATAATCCAAAGCACAAGCAGGACCTCAAGATCCAGAGACTTTGAAGGGCTCTGTTTTGATCCTCTGAGTCAAGGCTGGGGAACTGGTGGTCCGCCATATATAACTGGATCCTGATGTCCAGTACCATCTGCTGATCTGGCC
The DNA here is from genome assembly GCA_023846285.1 of Phrynocephalus versicolor. Taxonomy (NCBI): domain Eukaryota; kingdom Metazoa; phylum Chordata; class Lepidosauria; order Squamata; family Agamidae; genus Phrynocephalus; species Phrynocephalus versicolor. The sequence goes on from JAHTLZ010000275.1 coordinate 23,065,397, forward strand.
AGTGGTGAAGGATGAACAGAATAATAATTTACCGACATCTCCTTGCCCCTTCCCTGAGCCATGCTTTGGAACAGGAGATCAGCGTTCACCTCACCATTAACAGGTCAAAAATGTAGGTGTCTCAGGCAGCTGATTTGAAAAGGCAGGAAATTGTTAGGTATTTAATTTATCATTGTTTTGTGGTGGAGAGAGGGAGGAAGCACTAGAGCAGTGCTAGTGAACCTTTGGCACTCCAGATGTTTGTCATTGGCAATCTAGGCTCAGAAGTCTGGCAGTTGTGGTCCAAAACTACAGGGATTTTTAAAAAGTGTCTAAAATAACCTCAGTGGTTCGGGGATATATCTGCCGTGACTTGTAGGAGAGAGTGAAGAGGCATTATTTGCTGTCCTGCTTCAGGCACCAAAATTGTCCCAGGTTGGCCCTGTGGGTAATAATAACTTCAACCACATTGCTATCCCTTAAACAAGAATTGCTTTCAGGTGGATACGTAGATGCTACCTGGGAACGACAGAACAAATAAAGCAAAAGTGGGAAACACTTGGGGTGATTATATGGATCATTTCTTGGAAATCAGCCAGAGGGCTCTTTATCAACCTATGAAAGATATGAACACTGAAACTCAACAGCAAACATATTCAGCAGCAAAAGAATGTGGGTGTTGTACACTCAAGGTGAAGCTCATTCAATCATAATTTACTTGGCTTTACTTTTTCTTTACTTTGGCATCAATATGTTTGGAGGTTGCATTCAGTCACTGTGCCTGTATGGCCTATCTCAGTATGTGTGTTTGTGCCTATACAGTATATGTGCTATGTATCTATGTATGAACACAGATATAACTGGGATCCTCTTTGGTTAAACACTTCACACAACGGGTGTACTTGAAATGAATTTATTTTGATTGCACAAGGGGATATCTGGGATCTCCAAGTATAAGTGTACGTGTAGTATTCGTAAAGGGGTTCTCTGCCCACATAAAAGCAACCCTTTCCTAAATGGGACACCCCACATTACATAGCTGGTGGGGCTTCATAGTCCATCAGTGCCTAAAAATAACTTAATAAACTTTGGAGTAAAGTAGGGAAATCAAATAATTACCAAGTAAAATGAGGCTATCTGAATACAGGACAACTTTTGGTGCCTGTTGAGAAATTCAGTCAATACTGAAGTTAATGTATGTAAATGCAAAATATTTTGTGCACCAACATATGTACAAAAGATCTAGCAAATGACTGCTTTTGAAGCAGCCGAAATCTGGTCAAAAACAGTCTCATTAGTATAATTAGTATTACCAGCTGTCTGGATAGCTCACGAGCATGGTATCTGGCTGTAGAGCCAGATTTTGGGAATCTGAGTCCACACTGTACCTCCCTGGAGAAGAGCCAGCCTGTGCGGCCTTGGTCAAGCTGCAGAGTCCCAGAAGAAGGCCACTTCTGTGGATGGTCTACTTAGAACACCCTGAAAACGGGCACCATAAATCAGAATTGACTAGATGGCACATTATTGTTATGCACTAGAGATGGGCACGAAACGAGCAATTTTTCTTTTTCTTTTTCTTTTTCTTTTTTTCATTTCGTTACGCAACGAAAATGAAAATGAAATTTTTTCAAAACAAAATGGAAACGGAAACGGAAACGAAAATATTTGCCGTGTTTTTCATTTTCATTGCAGCAAATACATTGAACTGAAAAGAATGCTAACGAAACAGCAATTTTTCATTTCGTTTTTGTTTTTTCGTTTCGTTATGTACGAAAATGAAAATGAAAAATTTGCAAAAAAACCAACGAAAATGAAAACGAACCAAAACGGACCCCTAAACGACCAAACGACAAACGAAACACCATTTTTTTAGTCGTGCCCATCTCTATTATGCACCTATAATTTTAAATGCTAATACAGAATGAGAAAGAGAGAGAGAGAGACAGAAAGACAGACAGACAGACAGACAGAGACAGAGACAGAGACAGAGACAGAGAGCACAAAATGGATTCTGCCCAAACACATGCATATTTGCAATTCTCAGAAATGGGAATCCCCCCCTGCCTATTATTCTCTGAATGCTGCTCCCCAAATGGCAACCTAGCATGCTGTAGGGTCCTTGGATTTTTTTTTTTTTTTAAAAAAACCATTACAGTATTTCCTTTCTGTGATGATTCTACATTTTATAGACTCCTGGCATACCTTCTGATCCCTGATCTAGTTATGCCTCTAATGCTGCAGTCTGGCTTGAAAACCATCATAAAATGTGCCTTTGTAAGAGCCCCCCAAATGCCTTTTTAGACTGAAAAGTTGCCTCAGGCACATTCCACAGGCATCTTCAAACAAACAGGAAATAGCTAACTACAGCCCAATTAAATTGTTTCCTTAGTCTGTTGAGCAGTTAATGGGAGAATGGTCCTATTCATTTGCATGTGAATATTCATGTAAATATATGCAAAGATACATACCTGAAAATATACATTATCCAGCTAGTGTAGGGAAACAAAAATATACAGATAGGGGCAATGGAAGTACAGGGGCTGGCAGCTTATTACCATGTGTTGTTAGTTTGACAAATGGCCTCATCCACTTGGATTTATTTCATTTACAATGGGACCCTGGTATCTGCTGGGGATTGGTTCCACTTCCAGGCCTTCCCATGGATAATGAAAATCGTGGATAAGAGAGAAAGCCACTCCCAAACTGCTGTTTTGTGACAGTAGCTTGCTTTATGGCTGCTGTTTTACAATCATAGCTCCCTTTATAGCTGCTGTTTGTAATAGTAGCATGCTTTGCTGCTGCTGAATTATTTAATTTTTTCCTCTGCCAACCATGGATATCTGAATCAGTAGTTAATGAATCAGTGCATGTGGGGGTCTTGCTGTATATGCTGCAATTCCCCTACAACTGAAACCAAAGATGGCTTACAATACAATTAAGAGCAATACAAAATTAAAATTAAAAACTTAAATCTATGTTCTTAAAATACAATTAAAATTAAAAAAAATGAGGAAGGACACGATAGCTTGTACCTAATGTGGCTTGGACTCACCAGTTGTGACAATGTGGTGATGGTCAGTGTTCCTTTCATACTTCATTTCTATTAGATGATTTTCCATTGTTGAAGCCTGAAGCCTTTCTCCTACCATCTGGGACTGGATTAAAGATTGTTTGAGGGATCGGTTACAAAGCGTGAGGATTGGGCCTGTTACATCTACCTCGCTGAAGCTTAGCACTAGCTCCCCACAAGGCTGTGTGCTTAGTCTGTACCTGTATACATACATATGATTGTAAACCATCTAACCCATCTACTGTAATCATAAGTTTGCAGATGACACTACCATAATGGGTCTTGTTACAGGTGGAGATGAATCAGCATACAGGGAGAGGTCCAAAAATTATCCTCATGGTGCTTAGAAAATAATCTGCACCTAAATATCAGCAAGACGAAGGAGATGGTGCTGGACCTCTGGAGGAAAAGAGAGGAACTTGCCCCATTGTACATCAAGGGGGGGATGTGTGGAGAGAGTTTCCTCCTTTAAATTCCTGGGAGTCCATTTTAATGATGATCTCACCTGGAAAATCAACACAACCCAGGTGGCTAGGAAGGCTCCATTTCCTCAGGCTTTTGCAGAAGAACAACGTGGAACAGCAATTGATGACCTCCTTCTACCGGTCTACAACAGAAAGTATCCTCACATACTGCATTACAGTCTGGTATGCTGGTTTGACAGCCATGGACAAAAAAACTTTACAGAGGGTGGTGAACACAGCACAAAACATCACGGGCTGCCCCCTGAGTCGACTGGATGACATAACCAGGGACCACTGTCTTAGGAGAGTGAGGAAAATTCTCGGGGACGATTCACACCCTGGCCAGCACTTCTTTACTCTCCTACCTTTGAGCGGGAGATGCAAAAGCATAGCCAGTAGAGATGGGCAAAGAACGCTAAAATAGGGTTTCGTTTTTCATTTGTTTCCATTCCATTTTTTAAAAAAATCATTTCATTTTTTGTTTCATTTCATTATTCCTTTGTGTACTCATGTGTGTGTGTGTGTGGTGCTTGTGTCACTTCCCGCACCCAATCAGCACGGGAAAAGGTGGATTTGTAAACATTTTTTTTTTTTGCTGCCCAGAGCATCGATCAGCTGTAGCACGGACTTGGGGTGGGAAAAAAATTTAAAATCCTGCCTTTCCCCCACCCAATCAGGCACGGGGAAACCAGAGGATTTTTAAACTTTTTTTCTCAAGCACCAATCAACTATAGCAACAAAAAAAATGGTTGGCACTTGGGGGCAAAAAAAAGAAATAATAATCCCCCCCCCTTTTTTTTTTTTTTTTTTTTTTGCTGAGCCCCAAGACTGTACTACAGCTGATCCGCACTTGGGGCTGGGCAAAAAAGAAAAAAATTAAAATCTCTCCTTTCCTCCCACCTGATTGGATGGGGAAAAGGAGGGTATTTTTAAACTTTTTTTTTTTTGCCAAGCCCACGCTACAGCTGATCGGCGCTTGGGGATGGGTAAAATCTATATATGTCTAAAAATCCCCCCTTTCCCCCATGCCAGATGGGGTGGTGGGAAAGGCGGGATTTTTATTATTTTTGCGGGGCAGCCTCAAGCCCTGATCAGCTGAAGTGTGGCTCAGCAAAAAGAAGTTTTTAAAAGCTCATGGTTTCCCATGCCTGATCAGCTTCAATGCATTCCTATGGGAAAATGGAAAATGAAACGAAACAGAATGAAAAATTACATTTCATTTCATTTCATTTTTCTTTGAGGGGCGATTTGTTATTTGTTTTGTTATGCAACAAAATTAATAATGAATAATGAAACGAATAAACATTTTACTTCATGCCCGTCTCTAATAGCCAGTCGTACCAACAGGCTAAAAAATAGTTTTCATCCATGGGCTGTTAGACCGTTGAATGAGAAGTGACATTGTGTGATAGACTCGTGGGTTGGCTTGTTATGCAGCAAGCCCATGAGTGGAATGAGATTGAGTGTTTTTTTAGTGGGATGGTGTTGTGGTGGGGGAGGCTCAGTCAATTTCATTGTACACAGGTTGTACACTGACAATAAAGTTTATTATTATTATTAAGGTAGGGACAACACCCTTGAACACCTGCCTGTATACTGAATGTCCACTTACACCAGGAATAGGCAACCTGCCCCCCCAGCACTCTCATACTGCCCTCTGAATGTTAAGATAGGCCGCAGTCACACAAGCCAAAGGTTGTCTTCCTATCCACCAACTGAGTTTGTATCACAAATTTGCTGTCACATGATGCACAGCAATTAGCACATCATTTGGCTGGCAAGCATGCTAACTGCATATCATGTATTGCTCAGCCAGAGGGTTCTACTTTTGGGGGGTTGCAGATCTTTTCAAAAACAAAAATGTGGTGTTGTGAGAAACATTGTGTTGTGTTGTGAAAAGCCTGTGTGAACAGTCTTGTCACAACTCTGTAAAACGACTGTCCCCTTGCATGTCCTTTTAAACTGTTTTTAATTATTATTTTTCTGCAGGCTTGGTGTGGATATGTCAGTTAACTTCTGTCGAATGGTGTTGACAAGAAGATAGGCATTTATTCAATTGGAAGGGTAAACCAAAAACACATGGGGAGAACATCTTGGAATAAATAACACATGACTGCAAACCACGACAGGAAAGCGATTAAAAGTCACGTGGCCACAGGACAGTTCACTGGTAAGATCACCGCTATATTTTGGTTCAAAAATTTCCCTGGTGTCAAAAAAGTGTTGGTTCAAAAAATTCCCTGAGTAGGACATGATGGTTATACAAATGTTTTGGAGGGCCCTCACTCCTCAAATGTTTTTAGATTTCTTTTTCAGGTTTAGGAAGTCTAAGCGACACAAGTAAAAAACAACATAACAATTTTTGTAAGTATTCTTTGTGCATCTAAGTAGGGATCCTGATCAGAGATGCTGCCCTCTGAACATGTGTGACCTTCATCGCTCCCTAAGGGGAGTGGCAGAAACTTGCATAACATGTGTATGTGCTCATTTTATGTGTAGGAACAAATGTAGAAATGATAATTGCTTTACTCGCTTAAAGGTCTAAATTTTACAAAAAGTCTACACAAGTAGAGCAGGCAGATGGGCTTCACTGCAGTGGACAGAAGTGGTAGGACACAAACAAAGGCAGTAACAGAACACCAGCAATGTCCTGGCAGTATATGAAATAGAGGCACTCATTACCACATTACTAAGCTCACTGTGTGTGTGTGTTGTGTCATTACAGTCGTGACTGACTCTTCTTAACCCCATGTCCATGGAGTTTTCTCGGCAGGAATACTGGGGTGGTTTGCCAGTTCCTACTCCAGGCACCTGCAGCACCTGGTGTTCCTTGGTGGTCTCCCATCTAAGTACTAACCAGAACTGACTCTGCTTAGCTTCCAAAATCAGGCGAGATTGGGTGTGCTTAGGTTAGGACACATCTAGGTAAACTCACTAAGCTCCCTAGCAGAATTAAAATTTTAAAAAAACAAAAAACGAATGTCACGTTGAACCAATCCTAAAAGCTTTCAACTACCCAAGGAACCAGTCCTTTGCAAAGCCAATGGTTCTTGATTGCCTATTCAAGGCACACACAGACACACCCTATGTTTTGCATAATAAAAGAGAGATAAATCTTTTAAAATGATAAATTGTTGCTGGCAAAAGACTACAGTTAAGCTGAGAGGAAGTGGGAATATTTTGAAGGGTTGCATATTTGTAGTCCTCCCTGCTAATCTAAAAGTTCGGGTACTCACGTAATTCTAATCATTTGCAGCAACGGTCAAATAGAACAAAGGTCATTGACTTAGATGGGAACTGTTTGAATATATACATTAAAAACATTCCTTTCTGTTTGTCTTTCAGCATGTAAAAGAAAAAAAACCAGTAGTTTTCAGTGGAGCCTGAGTCGATTGTGCAACACAGCAGCCTAGATTGTTAATAATTATACTCAGCCTTTCAGACTGGTTCCTAACTACTCCCTAGGTGTGTCTTTCTTCTCAGAACGAGGACACACACCCTGATTTATTTCCTTGCTAAACAGGAACATGGAGTACAGAGACAAGATGTGTTTCCTTGAATTTTGGAACAATTGGACAATTGCAGACTGATTAATGGAGTTGTGCTACAGAACTCTGGTCTAGCAAACTCATAGTTGCACATAGAGATGGGCACGAAATACGAAAATGGTGTTTCATTTTGTTTTTCATTTTGCTTATTTCCATTTTGTTTCATTTCATTTGAAATGAACTTTTTTCAAAAAAATTATTTTGTTTTTCATTTTGTGTCTTTTATTTTTATTTTTATTTTTTGATACTTGTTGGGGCCCTGCTGGCTGATCGGCACTTTTTTCTTTTTTCCCCAAGCGCCAACCAGCTGGCGCACGGGGCCCTGTCAGCAATCTTTTTTTCTTTCAAGTTCTGACCAGCTGGTGCATGGGGCCCTACCAGCGATCGTTTCCCCCCCCCCCAGCACTGACCAGCTGGCATGTAGGGGCTTTCCAGCAATCCGTTTTCTTTTTCAAGCACCGTCCAGCTGGCACATGGGAGGCCATGCCAGCGATCAACGCTTTTTTTTTTACATGCACCGATCAGCTGGCATACGGCTCCACAAACCAGCTGATTGGCATTTATTTTTATTATTTATTTTGACAAGCACGGATCGCTAGCAGGGCCCCGCTTGTCAAAGTAAATAATTTTAAAAATTAAAAAACGAAGAATGGAATGGAATGAAACGAACATTTTGATTTCATTTCATTTCATTTTTTGTTTTGTTAGGAAATGAAACTAAAAAAATGAAAAGAAAAAAATTCATTTCGTGCCTATCTCTAGTTACACAGGTTTTGGTTCTCTACCCACTTTTTGTCATATTTGGCTGCTGATTTTCATTAGTTGGTCACAGCTAGCAGAACATAGGAGCTCCAATAAAAGTACAGCATTTCCCCATGTATAAGACTATATTTTTGTCAAATTGTTAGACTGAAATTTGAGGGTTGTCTTATACATGGCAGTAAGCTGAGGAGAGAATTGAATGTTATTAGGGATTGTCTTATAGATGGAAAAATACAGTACCTAATGCATGCCACTGTGAATGATTCTCCCATGTGAAAAAACATCAACATTTGTTTACACTGGTGAATCCTATGAAGGCATAAGTGAGGAAAAGATAGGCACAAAGTAATTTGGGATCTAAAACAGATTGGCAGGCAATTTTCAGTAGAGAACCAAAGCTTTTTGATTCCGAATATCATAAGAAAAAGGAGAAAAAATGGCTGACTCTTCTGGTTTATTCCACAGTCCTCATCAGACGTGACACAAGTTATTTGTCTGCCTGAAGTGAGGACAGCACCTCTCCCTTTTCATGTACAAAAATAAATTGGAACAGCAGTTTAATCTATAATAAGCAACACACACAATGGGACAGTGTCACCCCAGGCACCTGCAAGTAGAATCAGAATTTGGAAAAGTTACTTTTTGGACTACAAGTCCAAAAGCACAGCAGTCGGCCATGCCACTTCAGCTCTTTGAAATGGGGGAAAGGCAGGAGATAACTATCATTAATAGCCAACTTCTCCAAGCTATGGGTGGCAGGCTAGCTTTGGCTGAGATGAGCTCTGTATCATCAACTTTCTCTTATACTTTGCTTTGTATTTTCTAGAATATCTGTCCTGTCTCTTATACCTTGCTGCGCCCCACCTCCCAAGATGGCTGAGACTTCCAGGGATGCAAGCATTCAGGGACAGAATCAATCCAGCCCTGAGCATTTGTTGAGGTAGCATTTGTTGAGCATTTATTGAGGTAGTTCTTTCTGGGAAATTGGTGCAGTGTATAAATAAATAAATAAATAAATAAATAAATAAATAAATAAATAAATAAATAAATAAAT